>CM073773.1:85862591-86462591 GCA_037158775.1 Hetaerina titia | reverse complement strand
CAGATGTATTCACGTTTACGTAATTAATATACAATTTAACCTAACTCAGTTTATGCAGATGAACAAATTTAGTCATATTTGAACACGAAGATAGTTTAAAATGTATTATAGTTAAATAATATTATGATTAATATATTGGTTATAAACATTTTGCTGGAAAATGTTAATTCCGCATGTGGAAAATGAAATAAAGTACACGTCCAAAGCTGATATGCCAGTAAAATTTTACGAGTAAACTATTTTACACTCCAAAACTGCAAAATTTTTGGTTCGGATAGAAAAAAAAAATAAGATAAAATCCTATTGAATCCCAATGAAACTGAAGAATTCATAAGCCCGATTCGAGTGAGCATATTTGTAATGAAAACATCATTATTAAAGATTTATGATCACCATTCGTCTGAGCAAATTTGTACTCGTTATATTCTTTCGAATCCAATAAATATGGCCAAACTATTCTCTAGAATCACAGGTAACTTTTAAAATAATGACAAATGGTTTAGGTGAAATTAATTCTCAAATTTTGTCGTCAATTTTCATCCTCATCTTCTAATTGCAAAATGCAGTCAGAAACGGTGTCTACCAAGACTTGTGGCATGCTTATTAGGAAACAGAGACGGGATAGTAGTAGATGATGCGCTTTGAATGCTCTCAAATTCCCCACTCCTTTTAAGCCACCGAATATCCAACCGTCTCCCACTCCCGCCACCCTTTAATTCCTCCCTGATGCTCCCTTTTTCGGCAATCTGAGCTGGCGTGGGTTGCTAATGCGCTTGCAGAGGTGCGAACGGGCAGGATGGACGGTTGGGGGTGGGAAGTGAGGGAGAAGAAAGGAGAAGAAAGGGGGAAAGGTAAGGGATTAGTGAAGGCGGGAGAAAGAGAAAGAGAGAACGGAGGGGAGGGAACGTAAAAAAAAGGTAGCAATGCTTTCGCCGGGCGGTGATTATTCTCGCGAGATGCGTACCCCGTACCTTTGAATCGGAGCTCATTAGGAATACCTCAGGGCGGTTGTCAGGGGAGGAGGTGAGACGGGAGGAGAGGCCGAAGAGAAGCGGAGGAGGGTAAAAAGAGAGGGGGAGAACCCGGAGGGAAGGGGGAGGGGACACTGAGTTGAGCGAAAAAATATAGATACGAAAATTTGGAAAAAAATACACTCGCGGAAGAGAACGTAAATAAAGTTGGAAAAACTTGGCTCTTTCAGCGCGGAAGGGAAAGAAAATTTTTAAAATACCCACTGCGGATGCAACCGTGTCTTATCCTTATCCAATTTGCAACTTGCCACTTTATTTTTTCCTCCTCCCTCACCGGCGGGTTAGGATTTCTTGGGTGTCTTTTTTCACAGTATTTTTATCGATTTCCAAGATTTTTTTTCTTCGATCACCGCCGACTCCCACCACCGTTCTCTTGGCATCTTCCTTCTTTCTTTCCATTCCCGCTCTTGTCACCAAGCTGGTTCACCTCGCAAGTTTCTCACCCTACGTCTTCATTCCCTCTTCCCTATGCATCTTTCTACATCGTGAATACCTTCACACAACACGCTAACTCCATTTTCATTCACCCATCCGTGCTTTCTTTGCCCAACACCTTTTCCTTCCAATTCCATGTCCCAGATACTTCAACGAATATTATTCCAGAACGATTCATAATTTCGTCTACCTTATAAACAACTAGTAGTATATATCCGAGTTTATGGGAATCATGTCAATAATTTTATGTAACGAAAATTATAGTTTATTAAGATTCGACGGAACGCTTCGTTCCAAAAAGAGAAAATACTTTGTTAGAGTTTTGTTCCAGCATTTTTTTGGCATGCCGTTCACACAAGTTCGCTTATAAATTAAAAGTTTTTAAAAAGAGAAAGTAAATAGTCAAAACAACATGAACATTTTCATTCAGCGTAGTCTTGAAGAGTATTCGCATACTATTTTCATGCCTTGCAATGATAAAATAATACCTTAGGCAGACTAAACTTTATGTGGGTTCTCGCAAATTTTCATGAGAGTCTTATTCATTGAGGTATTGAAACACATTGTGTGAAATAGGTAGAGGAATGAACGAAGAAGATTCACTTCTATGACTGTCTACGATATAAATCTACCGTATAAAAACAGTGTATTAAAAAAATAAAACTTAATTACTCCAGGAGGAAGCAGAATGTTTCCATTTGTTCACCCTCGGCGAAATAACTTTCCTTTGGACAAATAATTAGCATCTCTCTTTAAACATTCGAGTACCATTATCATTTTCCATTAAAAAGGACGAATTTTATGGTATATGTGCATAATTTACCCTAGTGGAGCCCAAAAAAATTAAAATTAAACCTTATGACGGATATCGAAGCAGAGCTAAAACTAAGAACATATTTAACAAAAAGTAAGGAACCAACTTGGATGCATTTGAACATTTATCAAATTTTGTCATTTCCCGACCATTCCTTCAGCGCCCAAAACTCGACGCCAACTTCCTCAACCTTTCTTCATATTTTATTTCCCATTCCTCAACTACAAACCCCGCTTTCCATACTTCCACAACCCCAACCTCCCGCCTGAACCACCCTTCCGACCCTCCCTCTTGCCATCCCCATTCAGCTCTTCCACCCCCTCGACTCATTCATTACGTCCCTTCTTCCCCTAATCCTCTCCCTCCTCCTCTCCCCAATCCTCCTCTGCCCCATCCCCCACTCCAATTCGCACCGATTCCTTCCCTCCGCTGCATTCGCATCACCCGATGTCAGCTGTCCTCTTCTCCGCTCCCCTTCCCTCATCCCCCATCCTTCCCTCAACTCACATCCTCATCCTCCTCTCTCCCTCGTTAAAGGGGGAAGGTGGAGGAAGCATTTATATTTTTTTTCCTCCTTTCCCGCTCAAACCAGCCTGTTGCTATGGAAACAGGCCGGTTGCACACACATGCACGTGTGGTGCGTTTGTGTGCTCGTGTGCGTGCGTGTACATGCATGCGTTTTGCTGCGCGCGGGGGAGCGTGGGAGGGGGGGGGGAGAGGTGAAGTAGAGGGTGTGGAATAAGAGGGAACTGCAACGCAAGGAGGGAGGAACAGGAAGGGAAGAAGGGGAGAGAGATGTTTGTGGGCGTGGGCGTTAAAGGTTCGGAGAGGAGGGGTTGGGAGGCGCGGAAGCGGGGATGAAGTGCATCCGCGGAGACCGTGAGGGGGAGGAGGGCGAGGGTCACTCGGATGGCGTAGGGCCGGCGAGGGGGAGGCTGGCTAGAAGAGGGCGGGGATGCCAAGAGGGAGAGAAAGGGGGGGGGCGGGGTCGAGGTAGGGACGGACGGCGGCGTCTCGCTAGGTGCGCGCGCAAGTGTGTGCGTGTCGAGTGAATGTGGATCCTTGTGGCTTGGGATTACGTGCTTGCGTGTGTGCGTGTGTGTGTTGTGTGTGTGGGTGGATGGATAGGACGTTGCCAACTTTAAGTGCATATAAGCATATTCACGGACAACCCATTGGAAACGGGTGAAAGATTTCAGTCGTCCGTGAAATTAGTAAAAAGCTCACACCCCCGTAAATATACGTTGAGGTCTCCAGGGTTCGCACAAGAAAAATATCCACCTCATTACGCGCTCAAGTACGCTGAAAGCTCAAGAGGATTGTGCGATGCTTCCTCTTTTAGCTTTCGTCATTTTTCATAGTCACTTCTGCATTACAATTTCAAAAAAGATCTAAAAGACTTTTAATTAAAGTTCATATTTCGTGCGGTATTAAGAGAATCTTCTGCCTTTGAGTGAAATTTCCATTTTGAGCGTGCTGTCACTGTCATACTGAAATGAAATAACACCACCTTTCGCAATGGATGCCTCAAGTGTCGTGACATTCGTTAAATATTGAACACATTTGATTCTTACAAATTAATTTAAAATATTAACTATATCCAAAGATCATGTTCCGAAGTTAACCGTTTCATTCTGCCAATAAATGTCGAGCTTGTAGATGAAGGGGGTTCTTTTGAAAATGCGAACAGCTCCAGCGAAACTAAAGACTTTTGAACTAACATCATTCACTTCTTCATATTATTTCTCTAAGAAAATTGAATGGGCAGTATGCGAATATTTTTCGCAGATTTAATTTGGTGAATAAATCTATATTAAGCAAAGGAATTGATATCGGTTCCTATTTAGGCATCATCTTCCACAGTAGATTTTTTCAATCTCCATCGTATTTTGAGCGTCTCATCGTCAGGGCTATTCTTAAAAGAAACGTAACTCGCTCAAGTTTCTTTCACCATTGGCTTTCTAGCCTTTTTATTTCATAATGAAATCAAAATTTCCCTAGTAATTCCACCGAGACGATGGAATTGACAATCGAGAAAAAGATATTGTATAGAAAAGGGGTGTGCACTTAGCGATCGCCCCACGGGATGGGTTCAGAGAGAGGGAAGAAGATCATGGTCGGGGACGGGGGGAAGGGCTTGAGTGTGAGAGGGTAGTGAGCGCTCTTGGGTGTGTGGGTGACGTTCACGCACGGAGGGAAGGGCAACGGCTAGTCGCGGGCATGGATGGCGGACGAGTGTGCAGCAGGCGGACGACGAGCGAGACTGACTGGCTTGCCTCCCGCCAGACTCGCCCACCCTCCGATCCCGAGTCCATCCATCGCACACAGATCACTACGGGGAGGGAAAGAGAAAGCCATTACTCGCCTCCGACATAATCATCCCTTTCCTCCCTTCCTTCCGATTCCCAGTCCGAGTTCTCTCTCTCTCTCTCTCCCGCACGCACACATACACGTAGCCCCACAGTCTAGCTCTCTATCTCTCTTCGTCTTTCCTGAATTTCCCTCTCGTACATAAAAATTTCTTCCCTTTCATTCTTCCATGTAGGCCCTTTGGTCTCTCTATTTTTAAAGAAATATAAGCTATGTCCCATGTATCAATCAACTACTGAAATAAATACCTACGTAAAAGGATAGGATAAATCAGCCTAGCCCACGCCCAGTAAAATTCTTTGAGGCTGGAGTTGTGAGGTTTCCGCGAGTGAAATTTTGAAGCTATCGCTAGAATAATCAGGCTGGAATATGGAGAACTTTATGATAAAATTCGTTTTAAGACATAATAACGGCTACTGCAAAGGAACAATGGAAAGTTCTTAAAAGAATAAATGAGGCTGCAGTGGAAACGATCATCGATCTATAGGGGATAAAACCAAGATAGGAAGAAGTGTAACGGATTTTAACAAAAGATAGGAAAAATATTCTTAAACTAATGGACAAATTATTAAATAAGAAACCTTTGGAGTAAAAAAATAGGTGAAAATTAAAATGCAAGGAATTGGAGAGTTGTGAAAAAAGAGCCGAACAATGCAGAAATATGAATGGGTTTTCATTTTATTGAAAAGGATAAAAACTCCATTTACCGGAGATGGGACCGGAAATTCATTAATACAATCGAAAGCGATTCGGGGATATTGGATAGAATACATTCACATTCATCAATGCAAAGATATTATGAAATGTGATTCGAATGTGAAATATGCTGTCCATTTTTGAGCTGGTAAAATCGGTTGCAGGAATATTGGAGCAATAAAAGCTTCTCAAATTTGAAATATTTGATATCCTCATTGCAATGGAAGAAATGGTTTCTTTCACTGATACGATAACGTTTACGAAGAAGTTGTTTGACCAGAGAACTTGGGTTAGTTTCATTCCCCATCCCGTCAAGCACTTGGGACCAATATGCGATGGGTAGAGGACAATGAGCGTTGGGATAACGTCCTGCCAACCCAGGGGTCGCGAGTTCGATTCTGCCTAGATGCAAATTCCTTTACCTAAAGAATAGGTGTCTGTGGTCGTCTTAAATATCATGTTCAGGAGTTCGGTGAATGAAGGGACTATTAAGTCTCAATCGCAACCCAAAAAAGTCGTTAAATAAATAAATAAAGTAGTGTAATTATTATTATTATTATTATTATTAGGTAATCTACCGGTTAAGGTAGGTTTTTGGATGGACACAACTACCAAATAAATATTTTGTAACTCCAGACAAAACCCAATCCAGCAACCTATTCTACATCAGGTCTCTCTTCATCTCTGTGTACTTCTTTCCTCCCTTCATCCCGTCCAACATCCCTATCCTGTTCCTGCACTTTCCTCGCTTGCCCAACATTCTCCCCTCTATTACCTTCTTCAACATTCCACTACCGCTCAATACGCCTTTCATCCATTTTTCCCACCCCCATAGGATTTCTTTCAGCAAACCCCTCTCCTCACCCACCATCTCCGGTACTTCCTCATTTGTTTTCCTTTCGGTCCATTTCACCTTCTTCATTCTTCTCCATACCCACATTTCAAAAGCCTCCAATCTACGTCTATCCTCCTGCTTCAGTGACCACGTTTCCGCGCCGTACATACGCTACGCTACGCTCCATATCAGATTTTTTACGAGTCTTGTCTTAACATCTCTACTCAACGTCCCCGTCATCAACTCCCTCCTCCTTGAGAAAGCCTCCTTGCCTTGCGCAATTCTCCTTACGTCCCTACCACTTTGACCGTATTGGTCCAAAACACTTCCGAGATATGTAAACTGTTCTACCTGCTCTATTTTTCCCCGCCTATTTTAATATTTAGCTTAGCCTTTTCTTTCTGGAAAATCGCATAACCTTTGTTTTATTAATATTGATTCTCATCCCACTGAACCTCCAATTCACTCAGCAAAGTAGTATAATTAAGGATTAAAAAACGTGGATGCGGTGCGTGGATGAAAACCAATAGCCAGATTTAAAAGAAGGCAAACATTGTTATACACAGCTGCTAATGAAAGAGCACACGTAAAGTTAGCGGGAAAGGAGGTAGTGAAGTATTTTTGATTACAAATGTAGGAAACTGACCACTTAAATGAAGAAATACTTAAGTGAATATTTACTACCAACTAATATTATTATATTAGTTGATAGTACTACTAATTATATTTTATATTAGTATTCTACCGATTAAGGTAGATTTTGGAAGCACAAACCCTGAGCAACGAAACATTTTTTGCCTCTTCTAAAAAAGCACAATCTGGCCTCCGATACTACAATAAGCTCTTTCCTAATTCCGAATATTTCTTTCTCCCTTCATTCATTCCAATATCCCTACCCTATTCCTACTCCTTTCTTTCTTGCCTAACATTCTCTCCTCCATGTGTCACCATATCCCCACCATATCCCGCACTTTCTCGTTTTTTTCATTCTACCCATCTCACAATTTCCATCCTTCTCCACTCCCACAATTTAAAAGCCTCCGCTCTACACTTATCCCCTTCAGCGGCCATGGTTCCGAGTCTTTCAAAACCGCGTTCCCTATCAAAGATTTAACGACTTTTCTCAAACATCCTTACTCAATGTCCCTGCCATCAATACCCTCATCCTTTTGAAAGATTCTTTTCTTATGCCCCTACTTTTTTGACCATTTTAGTCCAAAAAACTTCCGAGATAGATTGACTGCTCCACCTACCCTAGTTTTTGGTCCTCCTACTTTAACTTTTTATGTAGTATAGCGGAAAACAATTGTAATTTTCACTTAGCGGTCCCAGATACCATTCATTGTTTATCTAGGACGCTTGTTTAGTAATGGGTGGCCAAAAAAAAGTACATAGTACAAATTCCATTGCTATGGCTTCAGTATTTCGTTGGCAGTCTCCATTGCAAGTTGTAACATATGAAGTTCGTCGACGTATTCTTCTCATCATGAAAAACGCTTTCAACATAGCTGGTCCTTCTTATTGAGGAACAGGAAAAGGTCCCATTTGATGATCTGAACTATAGGGAGGATAAGGAGTATATTGATTTACAATTCTTCTCATTGATTTTTGCGAGATAATTTCGAGGCCAAAGCCAGGAGGGCTTCGAGGAACCCATCACCCTCAAACACGTCTTACCCTTAATTATTCTGTTACAAAAGTGTGGGCAGGTTTCAATGATATTTTAAAATTTTTTGATAGTGCTCATAACTATTATCGAGTATCTTCACTCTCCAAAACGACATGAGACCTAATGCTTTCCTCCGTAAGAGTAGTAATTGGAGCTTCAACGGCTCCTTCAACTTCCTTCGAAAATGTTTCTCATTCCTTTTCAACATTGTAAACTATCTTCTAGCTGAACTATATGGGAGAACAGACAGTGCATTAGCTTCTTTCATAACATTAATTAGGCTTTGGATGACACTTTGATCAAGCGGAGGCATACTTTCAATGCAGCGTCGCTTTTTCTCTCCATCGAATGCGAACTGAAAATGTTGAAAAATGCACGACCTATCGCTGATGCGATACAGGAATCAAATCATTGAAACCCTGCAAAACATATGTATTTTACATCAAGTCAAGTGTATATCTTGAAATTCAATTTTTACCGAATAAAAATACATAACCATTCTTTATAGAACAAAACTTATATGTACAAGTGTGCATACAAGTTTTATTTGATTACTAAAAGTAATCAGCTTGTACTAATTATTATTATTCATTAAACATTAGATATAGCAACAATTTGATTTCTGGTAAATTTCGTGCCAGCAACTACGGTTATACGATTTCTGGAAAAGGATTATTTTTGGTTTATAGTAAATTTTTATTTATATTGATTTTAAAATTTTTCGGTCAAAGTTATATTTTTAGCAAATATTCTATTTGTTGGTTCCATGAAATTCAGTTTATAAACATGGATTTAGATACTCTTTTACGCTGAATATTAATTTTTACCTGGATGGTAACAGTTAAGGTCTTGAAACCCCAAGGATTTGGTGGTATTTCAGTCGTTGCAGAGGAGCCTGTTCTTTAATCGATAGCCAATGATAATTATAACTTACTTTGGTTTTTTTGTTTATTGAACGCATGCGTCACCCGTCACTCGGGCCATCCAGTCAGTAGCCAAGGGATCTACCACTAGAATATCATGTCCTTTATACATGCATTATAGATGGGAAAACATGGGACATGTCTGGTGGACGGAAATGTGAAATCATGTCGAAATCTTCAATGAATTTCTTGGACTTTTAATTAAAATTCGGATTACCTTCGACGAGAGTACGTTGTGTAAATGATGCAATATTATCTTGAAGAAATGTTGGACGGTTTAGCGCATGCATCCAAGTACGGAACATTTCCTCTCCCAGCTGAAATGAGCGGCATTGGAGCGGTGCTACAGTCACTACAACATTTACGACGCGGTACTACAGAGGGGAAATAAAAAATTCCGAGCAGTATTCCTCGAAATGGATTACTCTTTTTTTTTACTCGAGCGCCTAGATTCATCTCGTGGCATTCGCAGCCCCCAGCATCGCTGCGCAAGCGGTTTCCGCTCGCAATTCCGGACCCACGACGATCGCACCCGCACGATCGCATCGAAAAGGATTGGAACAGAGCCGAGCGCACGGGGCCGTGAGAGAAACGCACGCAGTGCACACAGAGTAAGATGCAAATATTGCACAAAAGCCCACAGACGCCCCGCTATCCCTCCCCCCCCTCTGATGCACGGTACGCGCCACTGGTGACGCTGGTGGTGCCGATGGTGGTGCCACGCCCTCGCGGAGTCCTCCCCCAAAGCCCCCGTCCTCGCTTCGATCCCCGCCCATGCCCCACCTACTCCCTGTCCACGTGCGTGCACGCATGCATATCTGTTTGTGCGCGCGCGTGTGCGTGCGTCTCTCCGTGCGTTGCCCTCCCGCTCGCATCACGTGCCATACCCATTTCCTCCTCCGACCCGCACCTACTTGCCCCCTTTCCACCGAGGGTTTCATCTATGTCAATGGCGTGTCCCACATTTTATCTGCAGCGACGTCGTCGCCCTCGCAGCCGGCACAGCAGCTCTCAATCAGAACTCTTTCCCCTTTTACCATGCGCCGACCGCGAACCCAAAACCCTCAACGCCCCCCCAACATCCCAGGGGGGAGGGCCCTTTCCGTAAAAATCCCCTTCCCCTTTCTTTCCCTCCTCAAAACCGCTCCCTTTTGCCTCGCGAATACTCTCTTTCCATTCGCTCCCGCCGAACGTACTTTTTTCGTGATTCCCTCGTGAAAAAAAAGCTCTCGACGTAACTTCTGTCCTACCCCCGCCTAAACAACATCTACAACCATTTCCCCTACTAACACGGTGCAGGAGCCTACAGAGATAGGAGGTTGACTCAGCGCTGGATGAATTGTTGTCACCACATCGCTGTGGGGTGTAAATCAACATGAGGCGTGCCTACTTATGGAGAGGTAAAGGGTTTTTTTCGACGCTAAAGCAGCAGGGAATAATTGATGCATGATGATGAAGTGAGATATTTCAACGCGGAGGAAGGTAACCCAAAACTAACAGGAAATTCAGTTGTTTTGACTAAAAATTTCATCATTCATTAATATAGTCTAGGTGAGCCGTCCACTGAAAATAAACTTGAAATTCAAAGGAGAAGCTATGCATTTAAATTCACTTGTGGAAAACTATGAAATCATAATTGGACCCTCTGTTTTAATTACTAGGACTTTGCATGGTGAGGAAAAGCCAATTTATATTTCGTGAATGCGGTACATGCGAGAAGCTTCATCACTTCGATGCATTTGCTGCAGGAGAGAAGAGAAATTATTTATAGAGAAGGTAAATATTTTAGACATTTTTTGCAAATTATTACCTACGCCTATCATTTTACGTACTCTTACTCAGTAGTTTCCACTGCTAAAACGTGACAACCACCTATTTACGTTGCCTATTAGACTATTTGGAATTTATATTTGGAAGAGTGAAAAATACTAGCTTATAGGTATTACTTAGACTATCGTCATTTCGTATTTTTTAGGAAAATTCACAAAATATTGCGCGAAAAGGTTTTCGTTAAACGAATCGGTTGTTGTACGTTAGATTGGTAGGCACACTGCCCACGAAATGAATCGTGTTGAAAAAAAAAGATTATGACTCAGGTTTGCTAGAATAAATTAGATCGGATGGGAGAGTAAGAAAGCAGTGCTTCAATATCGAATCGATTTCAGAACACAAAGCTTTCCACGGTGAACGGTTGATGTCATCCATATCTAAAAACTTGGAAATAAACATAAGGATACAAATGAGAGACTATTCTCATAAACCTCTCCCTCTTGGATAATTCTGAAGCACAATAATGTACTACTAATGCTGTGACATTCTTCAAGAGCTTCATAGCGTTAAATCTTAAAGGTCAGAGTTTAAAATAATGTTAATTCGAAACACAAATTGAACTGTAGCCTAAATTAATATTCAAGAAATATACAAAGGGAGAGGAAATATTTTTAGGATTTTAGAAGAAAAAAAAAGCAATACCAAAAATAAAATGAATTATAGATTATAAAGAGGGTCCATCCTCTCCAACAGTTAAGACGTAGTCTTTAAAATCCTCTAAGTTACATTTGTAAACCAGCACTCCTTTCGGCATCCAAAGGAGCTTGATATAATTTTTACTTCATAGTTAACTGATGATTTGGTTTCTTAAAATGAAATATTGACCGCTGACCATCCCAGGTTAACACAGAATTGGTATGTGGTAGCTCCTTTTGAGATAATCTCCCATTTCCTGCTATTCGAAGATCACCTTCGTCCTTCTCTCCAGCTCCTTCCATGTGTGCTAGTCAGAACGAGTTTCCTTCCCCTCGAGGCTACCCGACATCAAAGGTGACAAGGAAATATTCCTTCCTCAATTCTTACTTTGTCTTTGTTTCTTCTCTCCTTTTGTCAGGTTTCTGCCTGTTCTCTACATATAGCGTGCATCAGTTCCATCTGGCTGTAGAGCATCCCATGCTCCAAACGCTTTCCCAAATCACACATTCAATTAGGGGCTGTTGATCTTCCCGAATTTTCTCTTCTAAGATTGGTAATACTCAATTAACGGGCCAAAAACTATACATTAAAATCTACGCGGAAATGCACTTACCTGTGAAGGAAAAATGAGAAACTGTACCAACACCTAAACACTCGGGATGATTAAAATATAAGTCACTAAAAGCCTAATTTTATGTCACTATTATGTTTACTTCAACGTAAAGAAAACATAGATACGCCCATGGAATATGTAGTGGCACCATGACGAGAATAGGATTTGATATATATTTGGTATTGTGTGAAGACGTCTGTAACCTTATTATTTAACTAGAGATAACGCGGAATTAATCTAATTACCGAGTTCCATGACTTGCCAAAAATACTGACCAAACTAAAGATATGAACAGTATTGGACTCACAAATCGGAAATCGTACAGTCGCAGGATTCACTTTGTGGGAAGTTTCCGTATGGAAAATGTAATAGTAATTTCCGTAAATATTTTATTATTACGGTCCAGGTTTAGACGCCTTAAGTCATCTTCAGACCGTGGAGGAAAAATAAGTCTTGGGTTGGTGTTTCCCTTTCATAAATCAAAATCTCATCTTCCCTTTGCATATTTCTTTAATTTATTTCCAAAAATGGAATCGTTGCCTCACCCGTATGTCCATAAGGTGGCCTACGATATAGTGCATATATTGATTATATTTGAAAATAAATAAAAGTAAATTGGAATATATAGAAACTTCAGAAAGAAATAATACTTCAATAACTGTTTAGCATTAAGTTTTTGAATATGTATTAACCAATATTCCAACCCATTATTTACGGGTTATGTTGGTTGAATTTGCGTCATTATTTTCTTTATAAAGATATTAAAACCATTAATTCATCTAGCTAATAAACGTTACTCCACTGTGATACCAATATAATGCTTAACCAATGTATTTTGTCTAATCAAGCGAAGACTATGGTTAAACAAAAAGGGTAAGAGAGATATTAATACTTGTAAGGAGAACTATAAGAAAATAATTACAATACCTGTAGATAAAATAAAACAACAAGGAGTTACATTCTTCGGTCTTTACACAAAATTAGTGGCGACAATCCAACCAGTGCTGACTTTTAGACATGCTATTGTAAATTTATGCCTGCCGTTGGGCAAAGTAAGACCCAAAATAGATTACTGCTCAGCCTCATAATGCGCACGCACTGAAAACATTAGCCGTTAAATACTTCCTATGTCATAAACATCAAAGCGATAAAAACTCCGTGCACATTCCCATTCTCCGTGTTTGCATCATTGTCACCCTTACATTTCGCCGGGACCCGATGCGTCAACCTGTCCCTTCGCCACATTCATAACGTTTCCTCTTCCTCCTCCATATATCTCCTTCCTTTTCCTGGTCCTACTCCCTCCTCTGGCTTCACCTCCTATCTCCCCCCTTGCAGATTACGCCATGTCCTCTCTTCCCCCACCATGTGACTCTCTCCTTCCCTCCTGCCTCCCTCACCAATCACGGTCCTCTCTTCCTCTTCTTCCCTCACATCTCCTCTCTGTTACTAACCCGAATCTCTCCTCCTGTCTCTGCCTCCACAACCCTTTCTCCGACTCGGGCCACCTCCCCTCCCTCTCCCGTCGTTACACCCCCACTTAAACATCTCCTCTTCCGTCTTCCCATACGCCGAGCGTTTACACTTCATTCTTTTCCCGAACACGCTCAGACTACTTCTTTATACTTCCACCTCTCGACTTTTCAAATGTACGTTAACATTTTTTCACTTCTCAGTCCAATCCGTTGAGACTAATTTTTCCATAAATTAACATTTTGAATACTTCGTGCAATTTTACTCTAAATTTACGGGCAAGAGCATATCAGATATGCTAAAGTTGATTCTCAAGAATCAATTCATGATTTTATTGGAACACTATTAAAGAAAATTGGCAAATGGGGGAATTGCCCTCTTCTAATTGGTAATTTGCTCGAAATAGTATTCTCCGAACACCGAGAAGGACATCCTTAAGGAAGAAAACAATGTAAATTTTTCCGGGAAAATATTCCAAAAAAAATTACATAACACTTTCACATAAATTTCGGTGTTCAATGATTTCCGGTAATACATCATGGGAGATAATTTACTACAACACCAAATCCCTGTGTGCAATGAAATACCGGTTTCCCTCCCATTATTTTGAATTCAAGCAAGTTTTCAGCATTCCAACGACAGAGTTAACTTCACCGGTTTATACCCCATGCCCTTGAATATTACACCCAAAAGTTTAGGCAGTATGTACAACTAGTATTTAATTTGCACATTTTAATCATTAACTAATAACCCTCCACTCGTGCGGTACCGATGTAACCTTTAACCCCCTTAATTTCTAAATTTCTGTCATCACTTAAATTTCGTTCAGCACTGAGGGAGTAAAATGATCTGCATCATTTTTGAATCCTTTGTTTACCTTCCTATTCCCACGTGGTCCCTCCTCCCATTCCTTGTCACCACCCTCCTACCCCTCTTCCCTTATCCCCGTCGCTTGAATCAACCTTCATCCTCGTCCTCTTTGTCCGAAACCTACACCCTCGAAAACCTCCTCACATTTTTTCGGCCACTTCTTCTCCTCCAGCAAACCATCCCCTCTCCTTCCTCCCCGCGATTAATACCCTCCCCTCCCTACGGACCTCCCCCACCTCCTCACTGTTGCCAACTCCTTTGCTGTCCATCACTCTCCCGTCATTCGGGATTTCCGCCTTCTCTCTCCGTTCTCCTACACTCCATCCCTTCTCTTTCATCCGACGTCTCTTTCTCTCTATCGCTACCTCTCTCCTTTCTCCCCCTCTGTGCACCCATCCCATTCCCCTTTTCTGCAAGCAGAACGAGGGTTATGCACGAATCTCGAGCGCTCTCCCTCTGTGTGCTTCTTCCTCTCCCTTTTTCTCTTTCTCTCTCTCTTCCTCTTTCCAGCCGTCCGTCCCTCCCGCCCTCCACCCCTCTTTCTTGTTGATGACGCTTGAAAGCATTTGCAGAACGGGGTTAGTGGGGAGGTTCTTTCTTTTTTCGTTTCGCAAAACCAAAGCGGGGATGAGGGCCGAGGGAGAGGGGAGGGTGTTGTGCAGGAGCGGAAGGAGGGGGTGGGGTTAGAGGAAGGTGGGGGAAGGGAGGAGAATGGGAAAGAGGGTGCGTGAATGTACGGAGTAGGAAAGGAATGAAAAAGGGGTGAGACCAGCGCTGCCACATAACAGATAATTCACGCGAGGAACGAATGGACGTAATTTCCTCACGTCCGCATTGGCAATTTTAAAAAGTACTTGATCATGATTATTTTTTTTCTACTACTATTTAAACAAAGCTATTTAGTTCAATACCCCGAAAAACTACTTCGACTACCTTTAATACGCCTTTATTTACGGCATTTCCTATGGCAAAATGCCGATGAATTTACTGTAAATAAAAAGGACACATACCATCTGAAATAATGGCCAACACAATGACTACGGACAGGTTATTCTAGTAACTGGTATCATTCAGAGTCACCAGTCCGTTATGACACTTTGACAAATGGTCATTTTCCAGTCATTTCTGAGAACAAAATTTAACTTAAATTATTTGACTGCGGAATCCTTTTCATACGATTTCAATTTTGACAGCTAGATTTCTGACAGTATCATTACCACTCTACAGCACTAATGGCAAAAGTCCAACAAGAAACCCTAATAAGTGAGGCACATAAAACCGTAAGATTTTCCGCGATTCGGCTCCCATGCCGTCGGAGAGGTCCACAGTTGGCGGCCGTGATGGGCTGAACGCCGAGAAAGGAGAGGGCGCACTCGGATGCTTCCGGAATACATTTTTTTGCGGGGGAATTCGTGCATCCACCCCCTCCCACCCCTTATTCGTGCCTTTTCGGAGGGGGACTTATCCCTCCTACCCTCGTATTCCCCTCCCTATCCCCCACTCTTTTTGCCCCCTCCCGACCCTCCCTCTGTTGCCGGGGTAACGCGTGCCCGGAAGTCGAGGCGAGTCCCTAGAGCGGCGGATGAGAGAAGCCTTTCCGTTCGCGGAACTTCCTCGAGCACCTGAAACTCATTTCCACTGAATTGGCGCTTCAAAAAGCTCTCCGTAGTGTTTAACCCTTGGAAGGCGAGCACTCGTGGGCTTGCTAGATAAAATCAGTAATGACAATAATAATAACACTCTTTAGTTTGACTGGAATGCAATTTTAACCCTGAACTGTGACCCAACGAAGTAGCGAACTAATTCCTAAGAACCAACGAAAAGATTACCATACTTGATGAGTGAGCCACACACTAGAAAACAGTAGCATAGAGGTCAAGTCCGGAGATCCGTGCCGCTGGTAACTACTCGGACGGTCGATAAAACCGTTTTTTTGGACTTATATTAAGAACAGGGTTATGATAATACGACTTTTTTACCCCATAAAGATCGCGCAAAAGTCCCTCATCTTTCGCGACCTTGGAGTTTTGCCCATATGGCCGCCCGAGTGCATGGCAAAGTATTTATAAAACAATGCATTTTTCCATCCCTCCGTCCTCATATCGCTGTGAGCTAAATACGGGCTCGTATCTTAACGTCCAATCTCGTTTGTTTGTGATGATTTTCGCATTTACGTTCCATTGAGCATGATTAGCATTGTCACTTTACCCCATTATTTTGACAATTGGTGATTTTTTCATCAAAAATATGGCATCCCCTAATGAATGCAGTTTTTCATATTAAGAAATAAAACGCTTTACTTCCTTTACACATAGCGTTGTTGATTTATTTTAACTGAAAAAGCGGCTAATCACTTGGGCATACGGTTAGTTTTTTACGATCATGGTAAAAATGAGATGTTATTTAAATATTCTCAATAAGAAATGGATCCCCAATCTCCCATCTTTGAGTTATGATGTTTGACAAGGTCACATGATTATAAGGCTTTATTTTACGATACCAAATTTTTTAAGATCTAAAATGAAATAAAATTAGTCAGCATTTATCAACATAACATAGATGCTTATCGTAGAAAATAGACCTACTTTTCTATTGTACATTCAAAATAATAAGGGATTTTTGTTACTCGTTTGAATGACAAATTTATCTGGATGGTTGTGCACCAAAGGGAAAGATTAACGAGAAGTGCCAAGTGATATTTTCCGCACCCACCGGTGCTAGTGATAAAATCTGTAAAAAAAAAGTTTTTTCTGACACGCTCTAATATGCAGGGATAAGGTCGTGCAAAATCACGATATACGCCTATCGAATGTGCTCTGTCAAGTTCTTGCGACTGGCCCTTCAATGCACAGTTACTAAGCAACGCTGCGATATTTTTCAGGTTGTGAAGTATGATATTGCAGGGGTCGACCGATTAACGACAGAAAAAAACATTGAGGTCATGTAAAGCAGCATTATCCAGCAAATCATATCCCATATATCGGTTTAAAAACACCCCATGTCGATGGAAAAAGCAACATCGAGGACAGCAATTATACAAAAAATTCTATAGATATCTTATCCATTCAATTAATATTTTATCAATTGCTTTTTTATATTTCACGAAAAGAGAGTATAAAAGGAAGCAAGTTCGAATACCAAAAACATTGCACGCATAACAGAGTTGGAATACGAACACGATGTCATCAATTCAGACACAACATTCATAAATTATCAATTTTAAAGGATGGAATATGCACGGCAATCACCAACTTCAAAAAATACAGACCGATAACCCAGAGCCGCAACTCTGACTTGCCTGCCTAACGCGTTGTGGAGGTAAGAAAAAGTGAATATACACTAGCAAATAAGGGAAAAGAAAGAACAGACGTAGTGAGTACACCCGAGAGCAAGATTTTTTATAAAAATGTAATATATTCATTTCACATAAATTATCTTTTAATTATTTCAATACATTTAAAAATGGGCCTAGCCTTGTATATCAATAATTTTTTTTAAACATGAGGGTGGGCTGAAAAGTAATGCACACATGCTTGTAGAGCGCGAACAAAAACAAAAAGTAAGATCGAGCCAAAAGTACATGAAAGGACAGTTCTTAAGTTTCAAAATCATGTATTTATTTTTCAACACAGTCGCCGTTAAAGCCAACACATTTATCCCAACGTGTGACAAGTTTTTTCATTCCGCCACTGAAAAACTCTTCTGACTTTTCTCGAATCCAGGACTTGACTACTGCCTTCACCTCATCGTCCAAGGTGTAATGATCACCGTTGAGGTGTCTGTCTGAGTTGAGGAAAAAATAAAACTCGCGCACGATCGGGGGAATAAGGAGGGTTAGGAATCGGTTCAAATTTCAGGTTTCGCAGAGCCTCTCCAGTTGCGCGCGATGTGTGTGGACGAGCGTTGTCAATTGTTCAATACGACAATGAAGCCGACGCGTTCCTTAATTATTCCAATATGGTTTTTCGATACGCTTTTGAGTGATTTTCCGGTCCTTTTTAATGAAACCTTCGACGAATTTGCGATGTTTATCGTCTGTGGCAGTCATCGGATGTCCACTGAGTGTTTCGTCAACAATTATGGCTTTTCCAGGCTCGCAATCACGAAATTTTACTGTCCATCGATTTACAGTAGACCTATCAGCAGTCGATATCGTCACCACAAACAGTCTTTAAATGACAAATTTCTGCAGGGGTCACTTATTCAGCAGTTAAAAAACACACAACAGCACCCAGTTTAACTCCCGTTGACATAGCAGTAAAACACGCCTTGATACTTCCGCTTCTCAAAATACACCGAGAATGAAACTACCTCAAACCTGCGCATGCGTGTTGAGAGGGAATGTTACTTCCATATGCCACCAGGGGTGCTACTGAAGGTAATTTTTTTTTGTGGTCTAAAAGTAATCTGTACATCAGTTTTTAGCCTTCCCTCGTAAAGCATCATTTCTTGGAACGAGTTTGAACTTGCATCGGTCATGAAACCGATTTTTGATAGGATATTTTCATTTATTTATTTATACAGTGAAGGTATTGCGTATTTTAATTAATCCACTCAAAGATCTAATTTAACGATGACGATAATGAGACGATTAATCCACTCAAAGATCGATTTAACGAAGATCCAGCCTACGAGGACTTACACTTTCCCCTGCTCACCTTCGTTATACCCCATATTTGATATATTTCTTCATCACTATTAGCACATACTGACTTATTTTTTAAATGTTCATTTTCAATTCAAACTATTAAAAAATTGGCTTTACAATTGCAAATAGAATAAAGAATTAGTTGCTTACCGACTTGGCGCCATCGTTACAAGAGTTCCATATTATAAAAATATTATTGAAAGTAAACATTAAGAGAACCTGTTCTGTACCGGAGTCTGAATTTATCTTTATGGTGGAGAGATCTATCGGTGTTGCTTCTAGTTCTCTCGTATATTCGTCGTGCAGAGAAGGTTATATTCACACATGTAGCTAAGCGATGGGGCTATTTATTTCCTCGGAACGGGACGAGGAGCGGGAGGAGAAAATTACTCTCTCCGCATTAAGAGCTTCCGGCGAGCATGTGCAGATGGCGAACCGATTCCACGTAAAGTGAGTGAATTTTGCAGCCGGTGTTACCGGTCAACCTTTCATGTAATCCCGTTGTTAATGGATGAGGAAATTATAACTTCCCCTATTTTTTGATGTGTTACTATTTTAGGTTTTAATATCATGTCATGCATGTGTCGTAATATTTATTCTTTATACAAATACATCCGACGCAATGCTCAAGTAATAAGAGGTTTATGCATAACTGAATAATTTCAGCAATTTAAAATTCATGTTTCAATTCAATTATCATTTCTTAATAATTGAGTCATAATAATCACCGACCAGAGATTATCAAGGAGACTCATCGGTCAGACCAAATTTCAGAGAACAAAGTACTATAATATAGTATAGTGCTTTAAAAAAGAAATAATCCAAATGAGACTTTCACATAAAAATCATATAAGTGTATTTATATTTTTGGTATCTTTTATGCTTGGCCACACGAAGAGATATTTCACTGGTATAAAGCTTGATATAATTACCAATTCAGCAAGATTAAAGCCTCCGGGATCAATTTCGTGATCGGGATCTCTTTTCTAGGCGTCCTTCTCCTTTTCTTCCCTTGGGTTTGCTTGCGATAGCTGTTTGGCAGTCATTCTTCATCCATTCATTCAATATGGTTTCCCAGTATGTTCGTTCAGTATGGTTTATCCTTATTTAAATTGTCAACTATCGAAAAAGAAACCTAGCTCCTCACCTATACATTATTTTTCGATCTAACGAAGTACACAATAGTTTTGCAACAAAGAAACACCAATAGTTTAAAGCTTGGTCAAATGTTATCACTTTCTCATAACCGCAAAACAAAAAAGTAAGGACTTAACTCACTCTGATCTAGTAGCCATTTCAAATTTTAATATTATAAAAACTCAAGTAATTGGCAAAAAATTTTAATCTTTTCTATTAAAATTCCTTTGCTGTCACGTTCATTACACAGCACGATAAAAATGAACAATAACTAATGAAAATATATTTCATCTAACATACGTAAGGGTAAACACTCTGTTACTAGCTATGATTCATTTATGTTGCTAATGAAGCCAGATTCTGCAAAGCAATGGGTATTATTAATTAACAAATAACGATAAAACACCTGTAGCACAATTTTTAACCTTCATACCGCTCCGCCTTAGCAACGAGTGAGGTCAATTAAATGCACACGCAAAGGGTGACCACTCATATTATGGATGCAAATTCACGACTTTTGCTCGATTTTCCGACGAAAATGCTGATTATTTAGCCACGGCATCACTGAAATCAATACAGCTATAGCCACCGATTTTTTCATGAGTTTGTGTGCGCGGTGGCCAGCAGCAAACGCGATCTGATTATACAGCTAAAATAACAGTTCTAATTGGGAATTTCCGATTTCCATGTTAGGTATCGACAATGGAGAGGACGATGCATGTAACAACTGCCAAACTCATTAAACTGCCCTTTGTAAAGACGCTATAATTGCCCGTTTAAGATAATATATTAGCACCAGGGTCCGAAATGGCACCTGGTGAATTATTCCGATTAATAGTCGCCCAAAATGGCTACCTTGGATATGTTTATCGTTCGCGTCCCTGAACCCACATGACACTCCTATTTTCAATTGTAGAGATCATAAGGATTCGGGAAAGGAGGGATTTCCGATGTGTGTGATACTAGGATAAAAATGTCCTCAAAATGGTACCAAGGACCACTTTAGTAAACGACTCGACCGAATGGATTTGGTTAACAAAGAAGAGTCTATGAGGGCAAAAGCAAATTTTCCATACCCGCTCCATAGATCTTCAAGGATTAACGCGGCATCCGTATTGAGATGTATACGTATATACGTGTAGAATTACCTCACATCGAGATGCAAAGGCAGCGTCATCCGCTGAGCCTTTCGCATTATTATTAGGTAATCTACAGGTTTAGGTAGGTTTTTGGATGGACACAACTATAAAATAAATATTTTTTTAAACTCCAAACAAAACCCAATCCAGCAACCTACTCTACATCAGGTCACTCTTCATCTCTGTGTACTTCATTCCTCCCTTCATCCCGTCCAACATCCCTATCCTGTTCCTGCCCTTTCCTCACTTGCCCAATATTCTCCCCTCTATTACCGTCTTCAGCATCCCACTGCCGCTCAAGGCGCCTTTCATCCATTTTTTCTGCCTCCATAGAATTTCTCTCTACAAACCCCTCTCCTCCCCCACCATTTCTAGTACTTCCTCATTTATTTTCCTTTCGTTCCATTTCACCTTCTCCATTCTTCTCCACACCCACATTTCAAAATCCTCCAATCTACGTCCATTCTTCTGCTTCAGCGACCACGTTTACGCGCCGTACTACGCTCCATCTCAAAGTTTTTACGAGTTTTTTCTTAACCTCCCTACTCAACGTCCCCGAACTCCCTCCTCTTTGAGAAAGCCTCCTTGCCTAGCACAATTCTTCTCCTTACGTCCCTACTACTTTGACCATCCTGGTCCAGAACACTTTCGAGATACGTTAACTGTTCCACTTGCTCCACTTTTTCCCCTCCTATTTTAATTATGTGACATAATTTCCTTTTGAAGAAAAATCCTCCAGCTAACGAGTAAAGAGAATAACTCAAATATATAAGAAATGGGAAACGTAAATTCCAAGATAAAAAGTGAAGTATAACATTAACATGAAAAATATTAATCTCAAAATTAATACATCGCAATTTTGTGGCGTGATCTCCATAAAAGTATTATTAATAGTAGCCATTCCAAGAAAACGTCAACAATTTTATACATATACAATCTGTATTGAACCTTCTGATTTCCCTATGATAAAGTTATAATGTTTTACATATCGGCGGAATAGACACTCATTACGTAATCGTTGAGAAGTGGGTCGGGGAACGACGTCAGTATTTAATATAATCCAAGCTAAATAAACAAATTGTCATACACCCATTTCTCATATGATATGCCCGACTTTTTCAAAATACTCGGGAAATACAGTTGTCAATATAACGGAGTATACAATACAAATTGTCATACACCCATTTCTCCCCTTTTTTTCCCAAATATTTTAAGAAGAATTTACGTAATCCCGACCTTTTCCCGATTGTCTCGACTGAGAGTTCAGTCTGTAATAGGTGTCACCTGCATATTTCACAGCACGCATACCCTATTCCCCTCCTTGGATTTTTCCTCAGTATTGTAAGTGGTCGTCCCAGTCTGAATCGATCGAAAACGAAAAAAATGCTGCGACCAGAAAATTAATTGTTGAATATGTATAAACGTAATCACTCCTTTCCAAATTGGTTCGCGATTGAACCAATACGGGGCAGTGGTTATTAGCGTGTGATTAAATCACTTCCAAACACGTTTCGGTGACAGAGGAGAGACACCATGGCCGAGGGCGACGCGTTGAGTAGGAAACCCGGAGAAGGGAGACGCGAAATGCAGTATCATTAACAGTCCTTTTCTTAAAAGAACACACTCGGATGAACTTGGATACACGCGTTAGACAAACTGAATGGTCGACAACGCCCCCCCCCCGCTCCCCCGAGGGATGAAGTCATTGACAGAATGGGGGGGAGGGGTGGGGAGGCACATTCACTCACTCGACGCACCCAGTCCCCCCTCCCCCCTATTGAATCGGAGGCAACGCAACAACCTTGCCAACCCACCTCGAACAACCCGACCGGGCGCCCGCTAAAAACTTCGGTGGAAAATAAAATGGGAGGAAAACATGCCGCACGTGCTGTAACGAAGAGGAACTCGCTGAATGGAATCAGCGTTTAAAAACACATCGAGCACGCGTGCGTCAGTTCAGTCAGGCGGATATACGCATGTATTAGGTGAAGGGCTCGCAGGGTGGTATTTAAAACTTTTTTTTTATCCGGGGCGGTGGGTTTTTCGGCCCTGTTCCGAGTGGAGGTTTTTGGGGTGTCCGACGAGTGGAAAGGGGTTTTACACAATGTCTGCGTGCGTTGCGATGGGAAGGGTGTGGGGTTAGAACGGGATGGGAAAAGTGGATCGAAAGAGGATGGTTTCGAAGGGGGAGGTAGGGGTGGGCACGTGAGGGGGGGGTTGGGGTAATCTTCATTCATCCGTGTGACAGATCGAGTTCGATCCATAGTGTTACGAGTTACCGATTGAATCACTAAAAAGGGATCATTAAACGTACGCAGATTTTGTGGGTGTGGTTTGAAATTATACTGGATTAACAGTATACGTCACTGGGGAAATTATCGGGTCTCCTTCAAGCCTGGATATAAAACCACTGTCATAGACGCCCCAGCCTCATTTTCTTACTATGATAAATCAAGAAAGCATTTTAGAGTTTTGCGACATAGAAATCAGAATTGCAATCAAATTCTTCAGGGACAACGTCAGTGATTAACAATTAGAAACATTGAAAAGATAAAATTGTGTCAAACTGAAGGAAATTTTCACTTAAACACTCTGAAATGTCTTGTTTTCAATTTTATAGTTATCGACTCCTTAGGATCTCAAGTGAGAATACCGCTATAAATCTTTCCCAATAAATTTGGTTCAGTATTCTTTACCGATATTGGGAACTCGTTTCCCCCTGAGCGCATAATATATGAGCACATGAGAACATTTATAACACCTCACAGAGGAGGAGAGAATGTTTTGAGATTCACTGGTCAAGAATAACCTTCGAGGTTCCATGAGTATTAATCTAAAACAAGAGTTTGGCAAAATAATGAGAAAATATTACGAAAATAAAAAGAGTATCTTTTAATTATGCTATTTATGTTGCTAGTTTAACCATGCATAAAAGTCATCGATTATTTCATCTGCATCTACAAAATACCTCGCAAGCCGCCGCAAGGAATGCGTGCAAAGCAACGTGTGGCGGGGGAATTTAGGCAGATAGAGAATATTTCAAAGCTATCATTGCACTGCTTTTGGACATTAATAACGTTTCTACCATTTTAAGTAAGTATTATCAATAGAATGCATTTAATTTAGTGTCATTGATAACTTGACGTACGATCCCGCTAGTAGTAGGAGAAAAGAAAATATTTGCAGGTTTATTTCGTATTGTATTATATCCTGTGCTATGGTTTGCACTACAAAAATGTGTTTGAATGCATGATCTATTAGTTGTAGATTGCTTAGTTTTCTTCTCCGTTGCTTTATTAATAATCCCTTTGTGGTAACCAGTTTGCTTCTAAAAAATGGTGATGTTGTCAACACTATCTGGTGCAATGATTAGTAAAGACACTCGTCATACTTAAATTGTACCTTTAATGTAGCCCTCGCATGAGTGAGCCTTTAGTTTGTTCATTGCACACTCTTTCCTGTTAACCATTGGAATTCAATTTTATTTTTAATATCATAAATGAGCTTTTGCGGTGTTCCTAAAATCAATTTTACTATAGCAACCATTAATTTTAATTCTTGGATTTTTTATGGTCCGAATAAGACATGGTCTCAGCGTGTTTCACATGAATTCCAGCCTTATGTATTCTGAGATTACTAGAACTTGAGGACTGGATAACTTCATTCAAATTCCCGTATAATGGAGTGTACTGCAGAGGGTTTGCGTAATTTTTGTTTAATTACCGCTATAACTTGTGCTCATGTATGCAAATATTTTATTCAAATGGATACTTTGGGCTCTCCTAAATACCGTTAAAAGGACTTTACATTAGTTTGATCTCCGATTAAGTTTAGTTTTCATACTATTTACAACATTCTAAGCGAAAGTACTCCTAAGTTACATAGAATGTTAAAATAAAAAAAGAGGTACCCATGTTGAAAATGGAAAATTTTTCGCGTGTTCACATTTAATCTTAAAAGATTTATTACGCTAGCCACTTGACATAGCATTAATTCATCAAAAGAGATGAAGGGTCATGGTGCCAATTTATCCCGTTATGTCATTATCAATTCTAGAAGTGATAATATTCCATCGTTCTAAACCAGTCTTGCCACTTTACTCCGTGTAATCTAACACTGCTTGTTCGAGTGCCCTCATATAAATCATTTACTCCATCATCCAGTCTATCAGACGCCGTCTCAGGCGTAACTTGGTGGATGACTTTCACACTAGACGTAAATGAGAGAAGACTAGCTTTGCAGATTCCACTAGAGTTATTACTTTGCACGACTAGTGGAACCTGCAGAGTTAGTCTTCCCCCATTTACACCCAACCTATCAGATAAGTAACCAAAATCTAAGCGTCTAAACCTAATATTTTGGGTTTTGTGTATTGAATATTTTTGTGCACACACGAATTCGTTTTATTAGATATAATATAGCCGACAGTTGAAGTAGCCTGATTTTTCTGAAAAGTGTTAAATGACCGTTAGATTTGTTGTTTAAAAAAATAGACAAATGTCGTTTCAAAACAATTTTGTAAAGGTGAATCAGGATTAATTGATTTCTTCTTCACTCCAGATCTGGAACAAAGCATAGATTGCGCATCTATCAAAAGACTGATAGGAGGAAGGAAATATAGCTAGTAGGCTCCAAGGAGACAAAGAGGTGGGTCCGGACGGTGGCAGTGAGCCATGAGGAGGTGGAGAAACCTTGTTCAACAGAACCGAGATCTGTCATTGCTCCAAGATTGCACGCTCCGATATCACGCCCCCTGAAAATAGGGAGGCAGGCGTCCGGGGAGACGGAGATAATGGGGAAGGAGGAAGGCGGGAGAAGAGGCGGAGGGAAGCGTTGTCGGAGCGCCCATCAAATTGAGCGCAACCAAGGGTAAAAAGAACACACTCTCCTCGGGTTCTCCACGTTCTTTCAATTAGGGTGACCCCACCGAGAGGGAACCTAAGAGCCGAAACCTAAGGAATTCTCAGTTCGATAACGAAGAATTCCCCATGAATGGAGGACCACCAATAAAAAGAAGAATCAATGACGAAATAAGCGTTTAATACAGCTATCAGACCATTTATAGCAAAAATCTGTATTAGTTTGATGAATATCCGGAATAATTGAAATTGTGCCTTACTTCATTTAAACTTTTATGACAAATTGGTTCGAAATCAATTGCGTCGTGCAGTGTGTTGATTATTCAAAATTATTCCTTTTCGCTCGTTGTTAGAATAGAAGTAATGCAAAAATAAAATACGCCGTAGTGATTTCAGAAACAATTTTGAATGCCTAGCCCTGTTCGTTTCATTGACAGAGAAAATATCCTCGTTTTCAATTTAAGGAAAACAATTTTACGATATCTCAAACAATAAAAATCACACATTGATAGGACAGGAACCGTCAAGTCAATATATAGAACCAATTGGCAAAAGTCAAACTATCAAAGAAAATCTCCGGGAGGAATGCTAAGAGGTGAAGCAAAGGAGGAAGGGCATGATCGTTCTGCGGTCTCGACAGTTAAGCATATGCGCTGCATATATAAGAGGATGTGTTATGTCCCGCGCACGCACGGCAAGTGTGAACGGAGTAAGGGAGGTGAAGAGAGCGTGTCGGTGGAAGGGGTGGTTTAAAGGTTTTAGGCGAAGGGCTTTTGAGGTTTAGGTCCTGGGACCGTGGAAGGCAGCGACCGATTTAAGGGGTGGATGTGGAGAGGAGCAGAAGGAAGAAGGGAGGAGGGTTGGGAGAAAAAATATGCACGCGGAAATAAGAGAGGATGTGTTTGGTGGGATGAAAAAGTCAGGCGGGGCACGTTTTTGAATTTTAAAAAGGTCCGCAGTCGGAAATGGATGAGGGATGATTTGAGAAAAAAGGGGAAGGGAGGGTGTAAGGGAAGAATTGAATCGAAGGATTCTCGCGGGGGGAGGGAGGATGTATGCAGAGTGGGGAAAGTGTATCCCGTCCAAGAGAGGTAAGGGGGAATTGGATAACATGCAAAGTAGGACGTTAACGGAGTGTCTCACTCTCTCTCTCTCTCACACACACACACTCTTCCTTCCCACCCCTTCTTTCCGCGGGGGCTCGGCTACAAGGGAGATTGCATAAAAAATAGGCGAGTTAGGGAGTAGGAGTGGTGGGTGCACGGGAAGCATGACTGATTCGATGAGATGGAAAAAGACGGCTTCTAGAGACCATGTCAATAGGAATAACCCACGATTGATTTCGTCCTTCTCCTCCCCCCCCCCCGAATCCCCTCATTCTCTTGGCGAAAATTCCATTGATCAAACAGCAGATAGGTATTCCTATTCGAGCTTGGTGGGCTTCAAATTTGAGTCTTATTTATGATCTCGTTGGAATACTGATGGGAAGCGATTTCAATATTTACCAAGAAGAGTTATAACTGATATCAGAGTTTCCATGGTTAGTAATGATTCTACATACTCGTGGGAAAGTTTTTCTTTGAGTGGAATTCAAGAGACGAGAACGACTTCCGAAACATATTAGTTACACTAACGATTAATTCTTGTGAGTTCTGTTTTCCGAGTGTTTGTTCATAATATCGAAAGATAAATAAGCCAAAAGTCACAGTGGATTACGAATTTTAGCAGGATAAAATATTTAAATGAAAAATAGATACAATGATATACGAGTGTATTTGGCATATATTATAGAAAATTTAAATATAATTTTAACCAGTTTTGAACGTAGTGTACATACGAATGCATCCGTAATCAACCGTTGCAAATTGATGCAATATGCACAAATGTCTGGCAGTACAGAGATAGGAACTGCCCACCCCTTGCCATAACGTGTGAATTTCGTACGCAGTCGGAATTTCAGTATTAGGTGCGATATTGCCCTACCTTAGCCAATCAATGGATCATGTCTAATTGTAAGTTATGTTGTTTTGTTACATTCTTACGCTCAACGTGAATGGAACCATGAAAGCGGTAGGAAGAGGACTGAAGAGAGAGGGAGGTGTTGCTAAGGGAATAATCATAAACGAAAAGGTGCGCAGAAATGGATGTAGTTGGAAGTATTTAGGAGTGAAGACAAAACATATACATGAAAGGAATGCAGGATGACACGAGTTAAAGGAGTTCGGCAGGTAGCAACATCGACCCATCCCTTCTCTCCCCATGTGGAATCATCATCAACGGTTTTAACCGTCTTTGAAACCTCTCCGCTTGCAAAAATTATCATTCCGACTTGCTCCCTTCGAGAGACTAAGGATGTCTGCCAACATATTCTAATGGTATTTAGATTCCAATTGCTCTCAAGGTTTATTCATAGATTTTGAAAAATAAAGCTGACATGCCTACATCTAATCTCTTAATTATCATTTCCAAGGATAACTTAAAATTGCCTATCTACCATCTCCTAGAAGCAACACAATTGTTTTAAATCTTATATAGATTTTCAATTTTTGCATTAAAAAATCATAGTAAGATAATATATGTAATTAATATTTCATTCACCACTACTATGATAATGAAGTGAATCGCTTAAAATCTAATTTGATGGTATTCAGTAAACTGCAGCAACTTTTATTTCAAATATGCTCCCCGATAAAATTCAGAAAAGTTCTTTTCACTACAAAATTAAAACCACCGGTCTAAATTAAAAAATACAGTTTTTTATTTTAAAAATTCCAAATGGTCTTAGAAGGCTATAATAAGAGAATGAAGTCTTTCGCGTAAAGGTAAAAACACAACTACATGCTTCTAATGATTGAGCATTTCTATGACTTAACGATCATTGTAAAACTTCAATGAGAACTAAGCATGAGTTTTCAAATCTTTCAAGTGAAATTTCATAGCTTCTGCCCACTGTACCCCTTGCATTATCATCTTATACGTCAGTCCAGAGGAGAATATCTGATTCTGTTATGCAGACCCCGCATTGAATCTTGATTAGGGACCATAGCAACAGGACACGAGACTGAAGGGTTTCTACCATGGGAATCAGCAGACGCGACCAAAGATAAAATCCTCTTCAGGAGCAAAAGATGAAATTTTGACGAGAGGGGTGGATAGGGGAGGGAAGGGAAGGGTGAAACTTAACAATGAAAACTCGTGGGCGAGCGTGAGGAGAAATTTACTCGGCAGAAACAGAAGCTGGTCTCCGAGGGAACGCACATTGTTTACTTCTACACGCGAACCTGTTTATGGCAGTCTTTCTACATGAAGTCGAGCAAGCAGCGCGTTGCTCATTTCTATTTGAGGGGATTTTTTCTTTCGGGGATGTAAGCTGACTACACGCAATTGAATGTGAGAGTTGTCCGTTGTGTTGAATTTACCACATCATTCATTACATGAAGAAGGCGTAACGTGACGGGAAGTGAGAAAACTTGCACCCGTGGAAGGCGTGAGCGGTGAAAATAGTAAAAGGTAAGTTTGATGCAATCAACACCGAGTGCGACTTCGGTGCATGCCATGAAAAAAAAAAGAAAACGGAGAGTGCCTTTTTAGGAACTCCACGGATCATGAAATACTCATGCCATCCAAATAAAACATCAGAAACAAATACTAATTAGTAATTCCAGGGTATGATTCCCTAATTTTTAAAGACGCGGTACAAAAATAGATTGAAAAATTACAAATTTAAATTGCGGAGTTGAGTTAGGAAAGTTTTGGGATTTAAAATTTATTTTTATCGCTGGAGCAGACATGCCAACTTTCAAAAATGAAAAATCGGGAGGACATGCCAACTTTCAAAAATGAAAAATCGGGAGATTTTTAGAAGTGTATCACGAAGTAATCACTTTTAATTACCACAATATTTGCATGGCACCTTAATCCCTTTATGACACTTTGCCAATTTTTAATGAATGTCACACTTTATTAACATGTTAAGCTAAGTACACAATTTGAACAGTTCATCAAGAACGTAAGAAGGAAAAATCGGGAGTCTCCCGCTTAAATCGGGAGAGTTGGCATGTCTGCTGGAGATATTTCATCGCTTGCTTCATTTTTCCAACCGATGGAAAACAAGCAAAGACAATTCTGATTGATGATAATTTATTTTGATCTACATATACACCGTATACGGACGTTAAGACGTGTGGGAGTTGTTAGAACGTCAGCCTTTTATGCATACATATAAAATCACTTATACTTTGGAAATACAAAATAAATTATGCAAAGTATATCCGATAGGGATACGAAAGTGAAATTAGACGGCATTGTTATAATAAATACTGAAAAAAGGATGATAAACGATAGTAAAAATAAAACAAGTCTTCAAGTGAACAAAAAGATAGGTTTATGATTAAGACGAAATGCAATAGCTGTGTGAAGACATTCCCATGAAAAATAATGAAGTAAACCGTTCTGCCAGATAACTGTTGCCGAGTCAATGCTTGAGATTTTATCTAAGTAAGCCCAACTGACATTAGTCATTACTGCAACGCTGTATACTTTCCTTAACAACCGCTATATTTGATAGCCTTCAACAAATTTCGGGGATAGAGATTGATGAAAACAATACGAAGGAATATGGCTCATATAGACTTGCGTAGAGGATGGATGACAAAAACGAATCGTAAAATAATGATCAAACGGTATGTTATCGAAAAATTATGAATATCAATATTTAATAATCATATATAACCATAATATCAATACATAACCTTAATATCATAGAAACGAAGATACTACATACCATAATATCATATATACATACCATTATATCATACATACATACCATACAAAACCATAATATTAAAATATTATGAAGATGTTTTCAGAAAAATTTCGCGATCGAATCAGTGCACAGGAAAATATCTAAAATGAATTTTCCTCAAAAATAAACAATATTATATCATATCAAAAATATTTTTTCTGGAAAGGTACTGCATTCTTTCCAGAAGAACCACCATTGTCAAACAATTTTTTATTTATTTTTTAAGAGGTCCGTAAGAGAATTTAGAGGGAGAATGAATCTGTGGCATTCTAGAAATTCGGGAGGAGATGGAGGGCAATCCTTTCCTGTCGTATGCACAATAAGAGCTGCCGAGGAGAGAACAGGAAGTGCGGCAAAGAGGAGAGACGAGTGCGGCGGGTGTCCTGCCAAGGAGCAGGCGGCACAAGCACCGTCGAGAGAGGAAGGAAGTGCGACTCGGGTGGGGTGGAGGCGGGAGATTGTTACGAGGTGGGCTTGACTTGAGCGAAGGGGGGGACAGGAGAATGGCCCGCCGGAGGGAAGGGAAGAGGGGTATGGAGAGGCAATGAGAGAAAGGGAGGGTGGACCGGGGGCGAGCACTAGGGAGACAGGTTTTAAGTAACCATCGGCGCGGATGAGTTTTGGGTAAGGGTGAGTGGCTGGAATAGACGAGAGGGAGAGGTGGCGGGGGGGTGTGGGAGTAAAGAGGAAGACGACGTCGATGTGGGTGAGAGGGGGAGGAAAAGGGGTGCAAGTTGAATAAGGAGCAGCGGAAGGGAGTGAATTTTTTAAGGGGACGGCGGGAATAAAAAAATTACCCTCGGCGTCGACGGTGCTGCCGTGCCTTGCGCGTTGCCCTAAACACCACCACCACCACCGACGACGCCACCCTTTCAAACCGATGCATCACGCCCCCTCCCCGTCAATTTAACCCCGCCGCATCGCCACCCTCTCCCCCCCGCAACCATCTACGCTCTCCCCCTTAAATCCCGCTTGAAAATCGCACCGCGTTCCCACTCCTCTCCGCCTCTTCCCTCCCCGTCCCCTCCACATGCCATCCGCGGCGATGTCCCATCCCTCCACGCCACAAAAGAGGGACGAACGGTCCTTTATTATTTGTACCCGAGACCCCTCAGACAAGCCTCCCCTCCCCCCCCCCCCAACACCCTTTCCACCTCTCCCATCAAAAAGCAACCCATGCAAAATTTCCCTCCCCTCCTCTTCACCCCAACAACCCCTACGTCTACCTCCCTCTTCCCTTTCCTTCCTTGTCTTCGGATTTAAAAAAAAAATCAACTCCCCAACCCCTTCGTTTCGCTTCCCTTACCTTCCCCCCTTTTTTTAAATACGACAATCCCCTTTACTATTTTAAAAAGACACCGTTTCCGAGCTATCACTCCTCGGGTCCCTCTCCGGACCACCATCTCTACATCCTTTTTACGGCTTAAACGCGAACGCCCGACCTCGAAAAAAAAAGGAACCCTTTAAGCCAAACTCCTTCCCCACTCGATTCTTCCCCCATATCCCTTTTATCCTTCACGATATTCCGATCGCGTCTTTGGTGGTTGCCGCTGTCGCCACGGCCGAAATCAATCGCGCCGCCGGGAGCGCGGTTTGATGGGGGATACGTCCCCCGGGTTCCTGAACGAGACCTTTTTTCGACTGACTGTCAAACCATTCTGAAATAATGAAAGAGAGGGAAGGAGAGAGCTTTCTCCCGCCGTCGGTGTCACTGTTTCCTCACTGTTCCCACGATGTCCCCGTCCCACTCGTCCGCCTGGACCGAAACAATGATTGGCATGAGAACGCAAACGAGCCCGAAGACTCGGAAGGGCTCATCGAATTGGATTATCCAGGATGATGGCGGACCGAAGGCGGGTGAAGGGCGGGCGGCGACGGATTGAGGAAACGAGGCACGATGCCTACCTGCTGCACTGCACGCGCTGACCCCGTTCGCTCGGCTTGTATGTTGCACGGCATAAGCGATGCGCAGGAGTCTTGTTTTTCCTAAGGGCACGCACTCTTATGAATGTTGATGAAGATTATTTAAGCCCTATGACCCCATGAATGTATCAAATCCTGACTGAGATCCCTCGGGGTCATTTTCGATTTTAGAGTCCCTTGTAGAGGGCAGCACGGCACTCGCGTAGTTCATATTTAAACGTGAATGTGAAAAAAATGAAGCAATTGTACATGCTGTACCGATTCTTTCTCTTACAATTACGTCGAAAGTACGCACTTATTTTAGGGCAACAGTAGGAAAATGGAGCGATACGTTATTGTTTTTTATGGCTATAGGTTATCGTTTTCAACTTTAGTTATTTCTTTTCATTTGGCTACGTTCGTCTAATATAGTAACCGGATTAAAAAAAGTCAGTTAAATATCAAAGTGGAAAATGGGTTCGGTTTTGGCCACCTTAACTCACTATTTTTAACTGGGAAGAAATGGAATTAATTCCTCGTAGCTGGTGCAACCAGGATATCGAGTGGAGCACGCATCATACAATGAAAACTCTTCCCATTCTTGGGGTCCCGCAATCTCGCTTGGAATCTCAGAGTGAGAAATCTGTTGAAAACAAATAGAAGACAATCCTAGAAGTTTTACGTTGTCGTTTTTTTAATTAAATGATCATGAAATTGGTATCGGATGGTTCTTACTAGATAGAATGCATATATCATTAACTCATAACTGTTAATAAAAGATTTCTAGATTAAAGTTCTGTATTCATATTTTGCAATGCTTGATCCAAAAAAGATATTTTTCAGGAAGAAATTTTAATGAATTATCTTACGAAGGAATTTAGCTTGGTAAATTTATGCGAAGATATTTTTCCACCGTTAATTGGTATATAAGTTTAAACTATTTTAGATTTAAATGAGGAAAATCTGTTTTTTTAGTTGGACTTTATCTGAGAACAGAAAAGTTTGTAATTTTACAATGGATTTAAAACATTAAATGAGAACAAGATTAATGGCAGACACCCAAGTGCTGTGTGGAAGGAAACCCACCTAGGTGAGAAGCTCTGAATTAGCAGACGAGGATGTTATCTCACCCGCACCGAGGTTGGAGAAAGAGAATTCGCTGATTTTATACAATCATTACTGAATTGGAAAATTTTTATTTAGAGCGTTTACCTTCTTCCTTCATGTGATGAACTTCACAGCGAAATTAGACACACCCATGATTTTGCTGAGCATTAAAAGTATAATCTAACACAGCTAGAACTTAGACGATCCATTGAAAATATATAAGCTTTCCTAAAACGACTCCTAATGAGTTAAAATGATGGACAATGAGGTATCATGTCCCTAAGACTGGAAAATTTAGTACTGTTTCTTATAGAGCTGGTTTTGAGGAATATGACCGAGAATTACTTCATCGCATGAATCTCAAAGCAAAATGAATCCAATTGGTTTATAGTTTATGTGTCAAATGTTTTTCTCTCCTAAAAATTCTGTTGGACTAATATTCATGAAAAACTCCTGGCCTTCAAATTATGGGATTATTTCAAATGTACTGCAAAGACCAGTGTTTTAAATTAATAAAAGCGTAAATCAACACACATTTAAATGTAATCCAAAACAGCACAAATGTTGGCCATTGGTCACAATTCATTTATGTAGTAAAAATATTACGTGTACCTTAAATACGGTAGCATAACAAATATGGATCTTTAAAGTTTTTACCCATCCAATTTCAATTTTTTTTGTGTCGATCGGGCGTTAATAATTTGAAGGGAACTACGAATAAATTGATAATGATTCAAGAAATATTAATTATATTTGGCAAAATTAAAACGAAATGCAGTTTCTAAATCATTCACTTTTTTTTATCAAGTTTTGAATGAGCGTGAGAAACTTTTTAAGACGATAGATTAGGTTTGAAAACTACTGCAAGATATTCCGGCACACTCAGATTAAATATACAGCTATACAGGATTCCATTCTTCTCCTGTATATCTAATGGAGGTAACTGAAAAAAATAATTTCCTCGGGAAATTTTTCTCCAGGCTTATGTCACTTAAGCGAATTAATGGACTCCCACTCCGCTTCCCCATTGTCGCCTCTGAAGCAGTTAACCAACTGGAAATTCATTAAGACGCTTCCGACTCTCACAAATCGCATTGATTTTTTCCGTACCCTTTCTGCCCCCCATCCGCGCGCTCTTTTTTCCGATCATTAAATCACCATTTAACAAGTCCGACCTCAAAACGATTCGACCCCCTCCTTTTTTTTTTAATCGGTGCAAGTCTTCATCTCTACCGAAGGAACTATAGACAGAGAAGACTGGAGTTCAGGATCCGCGACTCCTGACAGCTATTCGATCCATCACACGTCGATGGATGATGTTTGCCCAAAGCATAGAGATAATATTTTTTCTAATCGTTTCGCTTGCATGAGTATGAGCTACCGATACACTCAGAATTATAGCGAGTGGGTTTACGATCACAATGATGGCTGAATTATCATAAATCTTTCATTAAACACGGAATTGCGGCCACATGGAAAGAAAATGAAAAATTATTTCAACCTCATATATTTTAAACCGGTATTACGATGCGTAACTGATCGGTACTCACATAAAAAAACATGTGCTGCTGAATAAAGATTAAATGGAAAAATCTTCCATCGAATGATTGGCATTCAATGTCATTCCCCCAGTGATTTACCTCCGAGTCGATGACTAAGCTGTAAATCAGAACTTGGAGAAATTCATTGACTGCAAGCGGGATATAGACTGTATATTTGGTGACTCACTGGGCATGGAAACATAATATTCACATATTTACTGAGATTTTTACATAAACCGTGTTTGGCTCTAATTAATCTGACGAATATTGTGACATATATTCGATTCCAATTTAAAAACATCGCTAGTAGCTTCGCAAACTAATAAGCATAGTAGCTTGACATCCATAATGCACTTCTCAAAAGATGAAAATTCAGGCATATGTGGAATGAAAAACTTTTTCGGATTACCTTCTGCTATTTTCTAGAAAGATTTATCGAAAAAAAATATTATTTTACCCTGCACTTACTTTAGTGTTTTTTATGACAAAATTTCAGTCCTTTATCTCTCATTCCATTAAAAAAACACATGCTCAATGCATTAAAGATTCTTTTAATGATAAAAAAAATGTGAATCTCTAAGCATTATAGCACCACGCCGTTGTCTTCAAAGGAAAAAATGACGGATTGGGTCCCTGCCCTTGGCATTTTACTTATTCTCTGCCATTAACACGCAAGGAAAGGCTTGTTCCCGTGAGAGTCGGAAATTAATTAATCACCATTCCTCGGAATCGAATGATTCACACAAAATTTCATAGCCCCCGCGTTTCTGAGTTTTTTTATCCTCAGTTTCGAGCGAAAAAGAGAGAAGGGAAAGCCAAAATGTTCCTCATTGAAAGAAACACGAAAAAAGGATTACGAAAACAGAACCCCATTCGTTTGGCCTTAAAGGAAGCTTGCGAAAAATTAATCAAGATTTTATTAATTGCATCTTTTTCCACTTCCCACCCCATAATCCTCCTCTTCACTCTCATCCGAGCTTTCCGTCTTTTGCTTACACCGACCGGCACTAATTACGGAATTCCTATAAAATGCACAAACCTACTCCCCTTCCTCTTGCAAAGATTCTGGATGAGTGTTAAATTGAAGGTGGCCGACTGTAAAAACGAGTGAAAATGAAAAAAAAATAAAAGGCGAAGGGAAGAAAATAAGAAATTTAAGGCATAAAAAAATACCAAACGGTCGAAAAAGACTTCAAGGCGTATTTTTTAAGGTATATTTTCTTTTATGCCCTGGGAATAAGCAACGTATCCCCTCTTTTCGTGTTCCCCGTAAATCCACACCCTTTCCTCTCTCTCTCTCTCTCTCTCTCTCTGTCCTTAGACCCCACACACAACGACTCCTTTGCCGAAACCTTTAACACTGCAGGGTATACCCAGTTTGGGGTCGTGAAAAATGGAAGGATTAGACTAATTATCGGAGAACGAGAGCAAAGATGGGATGGACAAGGGCAAAAAAAAGGAATGGGAGAAGAGGTTAAGGTGGGCTTTCGGAAGAGTAATGGGTTAAGAAGGGGAGAGGGCACTGGCGTTAAAAGGGAGGAATGGGTTGGATTATCCGAGACAGCGTGAAAAGTAATTAAGGGAATATTGCTGAGGGGAAAAGGCGGGACCTTTTAAAGTCACCGGAGGAAAAGAATTGAAGGTCTGAAAGGACGAGAAAGGGAAGAGGGTGAGCAGAGAGCGGACAGATTCCTTGCGCTCATGCGTTCATTAATTTATTAAGGGAAAAAGTTATTGTGCTCCTTTAATCAACGCGGTGGTAGAATCCCTTTTCGAGTGCTTAAACTCCGCTCCTGCAGCCGTAAAAAATTTACGCTTAATTTCAGCATATACCGGCATTTCTCATTAAAATCATAACTTCTCTGCGGACCCGTAAGTATTCCGGGTCGGTTGATTCAAAATTTGCGAAAACATTCCTGAAGTTGGGTATTGCAAAATTACATCAAGAAGACAGAGGTGTACTCCTCGTAAATGATGATGTTATCCTGTTCACTATAAGTGAATGGAATTGCCACTGATGTTGATACGAACCACACAACATTCTACTGCCTTTAATGTGGGGAGGGGGGAAGAGCGAATTCTATCAACAATTCCAATATTGAGAAGAATGTGACTATTCCATTAAGCAAGAAAAAGGATCACATTCAGACGAAAAATGCTCTAATGGCAAAAACGACTAAGGGGCGTTAATTATGTCAGGCACACTATTATTAAGTCAAGTCATCATTAGCCAGTTCATTAAAACTTACTATTGTAATTTAATTTTCTCAGATAATGTGATAAGTGTGTTCTCCTGTTAGGAAAAGAGTAAACTCCCTCAGGGAACTATCTTCAAAGACAGACTTTATATATTACAACAGCACACTTGTACATATGTCAGACTATAATCAGGGTGTTTTATATTTCTGAACATTCTAAAATTCAGTCTTCTAGCACAAAACGGTATTAGCACTGATTATATATATTTCTATATTCCAATGACATGATAACCCCTTCAATTAAGCCTATCATCCCCATTTATTTCTCTTTTTAACCAACAATAGTGTTGCTAATCGTTCTTTCTTCCACGTGCACGACTATTATTCCAACGAAGCAAATGACAAGTATGATTTCATATGAAATATTATTATTTCCTGACAAGAATTTCGGATCAAGAATAGAAAAATATATCACCACCACACACATCAGAAGGCGAAGGAACCTTTCATTCTCAAGAATGATTTAAGCCGAAATAAAGGATTTGCCCTTCCTGGTTGTCTTCGGAAATTATTCGTCGAATCCATCCTCTTACCTCATCTCTCACACGACTCCCTATCACCACACCCCAACCACGCTCCTCCACCTCCGCCCAATTACCTTTGCCTTCTGCTCCGCTGCATTAGCACACAGCGGCTCTTCCCCGACCCCCCACCCCAATACCACCGCTTTCTGCTGTGGACAAGCCCTTCAGCACACCACCGCGCGAACTCCGCCACCTCCTCCTGTCACCCCCCAATCCCCACTTCTCTTACCGCGTTGCACCCCCTCTCTCCCTCAGCTCAAACCTTACCCAACCAATTGCACTTCTCCTTGTGGAATTCAATCAGATCGAGAGTGGATGTGCAGACGCGTTATTAGGAGGCACTTACAGATTCAATCAGAGTTGGCTGGTGAATGGGTGTGCGGCACCGGGAAGGGAAGGGTAGGTATTCATTCAATAATTTAAACGAAAATACCTGTAAGAATGCAAGCAAATGGTCCAACGTATTACAGGCGAGTATAAACGTTTGAATCCTTTTTCATGCTATGATCTTATTTCGACCCAGCTGGTAAGTCAAAGAAATGAAATAGATTTCTAATAGTTTTTTTGTACATATTTAGAAAATATATTATTAAAATTTTACATTAACATTTTACAATGCTTTCAAAACTCGCAAAATGTATTGACAAGTTTGAATTTATTTTTAGGCAACTTGGGACAGAACCGCAGATAAGAAGCCTCACGATCAAGGTTTCAATGTATCAGCACGATATGCTCTGATGATGCTCCTCAATCGAAACCTAGGGCGTCGAACATTCAATTGAGGTTCTGCAAACGCATCCAAACAATGCAGTGTATCGGAATACGAATACCACAAAGTTTAATTGAAACGACTTTCATTTAACAAGTTTTGATTCAACTCTGACCGTCCCTCGTTTTATAGGCGGAACGACCTCCCCATTACATTATTTATCATCCCAAAGTGGAACAAACTCATCGATATCTCCAGACGTACTTACTATATGTATCCGCGCGCCATTAAAAAAACACAAGAGAGACCTCCTTAACGATCGTTTGAATTACTTTGTACGCAGGAGACTCTTACATTTATAAACCTTTTCCGCATTGCTTGTCTAAAAATATTACCATTAATATGAGTGACAAATTTATTCAGTACCTAAAGCCTAAGAAAATTCTTGGTATTTTGTGCCACCTCCCCCACCAATCCTGTTTTTCTTTTATGGGTTCCTTTCCCATTTCTTTATATCAACGTGTATAGCAAAGTAAATTTATTCTTTATTTATATAAGGGTCGCGGTAATCCAGCAGGTAGAGCGTTGGACTACTGACCGGAGGGTCCCGGTTTCGATTCCCGGGCAAGGCACTCTGGATACCTGCAGCTCCACCGTTTTTTTTTTTCGGGTGCCAGATCTTCTTGGGAAACCATAAACGGCACAGGGAAAGGAACTTGCCCCCCTACCCTGAAGTGTGAATTTCACACGCCGTCGGGCTTAAAACTGGGTGAACTCTACCGTCACCTACTAAACCAACCTTCGGGTTGATTACTGTGTTTATGGTATACACATATATGTATATGAAGGGTCGCGGTAGGCCAGGGGTGGAACGTTGGACTACTGACCTATTACCTGACTACTGAAGGGCCCGGGTTCGATTCTCGGGTAAACCTCTCTGGGCACCTGCAGCTACGCCCAAGCTATGTGATTTTTCGGGTACCAGATCTTCCTTGGAAACTATAATCGGCACAGGGAAAGGAACTCACCTGCCAAACCGAACTTCGGGTTAATTACTTTATTTATGGATAATATATTTTTAAATATGTATATATAGAAAAAATGTGTATATATATACATACATATATGTATACAGAAATATGTGTATATATATATTTTTTTTTCAATACTAAAGGATATTCAATAAGTCTGGGGAAGTCTATTTGTACGGTCTCAATGAGGGGAGAAAATGGAGTGATGTAAAGAAAAGAAACGCTAATTGAAATCACCATACATGTGAAAATTGGAATTCAAAAGAATCTCAAATTGACATAGCCCCTCTACCACTACCGATTAAAGATTTCAGTCAGGGGCTCGATCCCAGGAACTATAGATTGGCAGGAGAACAGTTTAATTCTGTCTACATGCTTCGGCTTCAGCTTGAAAACCCTAAACCAGGCTTCTACTTGAAGAGCATCTATTACACCGCACCTAGGAGCAAACGGCAGCATATGTTTCCCAATCGTGGGGGATGCACTTCTCGGTCTGGGGATAATTTACCCCTTTTATATTGTGTATGCGACGAAGAAAGCGGTAGGCAGTCGAGCGGTCGGCCATATGGTACTGCCGCCTCGCTCTAGCCCCCAACAGGCGAAGGAGGATAGGGCACGGCATATGCTAATCGACCGTCGTCCTCCTACTTCCCTTTCGGGGGTCAAATTAACTTCTAATCTCAAGTTGTCCCCGTTTAATTTCAATTTGTGGTCCATTAATATCTATGCAGTCACTTGAAGAGATGACACTGGTGCGTGTAGATAATAGGGCCGAAAGTCATTAAGGCGATTGATTCATAGAAGTTAAGATAACAACCTGACATTATTGCATGCTGACAAAAATGAACATTTCGTTGCGTTAAATCAACACTCACGCTCGTGCGTCAAACCGCTTCTTTATTCATGCATCTCACCCTAAAAGAATGAAATGGAAATCGATACAGACGTAATGGAACAATGAGTTTCAACCCGAAAATGAATACTTGAAAAAAACTTCTTCGGCATATCATTTAAATAGCAACGTCTTTTCAATTATCTTTATAAACAATATACTTTTCATTGAAAAAATGGCCTGGCTCATTGAAATATCAAAAATGAAGTATAACATTCTACAGTTATGAAGCCTTCAGATTTATCTATCTTTTTTCATCTACGATTGTTGATAATTTATTTCTATACCCTCCTCATCCATCCTCCAGCAGCATTATGCACCTTTGTGTGAGAGTTGATACATTTAAAGTACTTGCGAAAGCAATATGACATTTGGACGGCACAATAGTACACAAAATAAAAGAGATAACACGTAAACATTTTCATGTGTGTGTGTGTATTATATTTGGGTGAGTTATTCACAAACCGATTAATCCTTATTGTCCTATAGTTTCTTGTTTTGCTACTCTAAAGAGAGAATAAATTAATTTAAAATTACGTAAAGTAAGATAAATTACTACTGCAATGCACTGATATATTTACAAATCCATGTATTACTGCATGCATTCATTACTAAGTCATTAACCAGGGATATTTGGAAAACGAGACAGATGATAGCAGGTAAAAGTTCTGGTACACTTCTCTGTGTTCCCTAATGAGCATATCCTGCCTCCGTCGGGTATAGTGACCGGAGTAGCAGTAGCATTTGAAAAAAATGAGACACGCGTCAAAAATATCTTCCATCAACCCCACACTCTTCAACCCGCTCACTTTGAGGATAAGTACACCCTTTTATCCCACCGTCGACAAACTTTGACCAAATTACAGAGGGATGCACCAAAATATCCGTGAAAATTCCATTTTTGGTGGCTATTTGGAAGATTTGGAGTATGGAGGCGACACATGGCGTTAGGGGACAGAGCAGCGTAATGTGCCTTATGTCACCGGTGCAATATCCCGAGGAAGGTAGTCATCAAAGGGTTAAAGGGACGGGAACGGTCCAACTGGGCACGAGCCTGAGAGGGGGAGGATAATGAATGCTGTGCAGTATGAAAGTGGGGACGGAGGGAGAGGAATGAGGAAACAAATAGGGAGACGTGAAAGAAGAGAGGGAGAGAGAAGGGGAAGGAGTGGCAAAAGAAAAATGAGACATTTGATATCTACAAGGATTTCGTACCTAATTTTCGTAACAAATCCATATGGTATTTTACTGCCGAATTTAATAGTCATTAGTTCAATACTCATAGCCAAAATACTAAAAATAAAGATTCAATTTTTCAAAGGCTAACAAAAAACGAGAACATTTTTATAAAATTAAGCAAGAATGAGAGGATTGAGTCAATTAACTCTCTGAAAGAATTTGAGAACAAGAGTAAACGCAAAGTTGAAAAATATACTGGACACAACTGATACAATTTTTAGCCATAGGAATAAATGTTCATGGCAAAATCGATTCGAAATTGCCCATAACATCAAAATATTATTTGAAAGTAACCATTTCATAAAATGTCATAAATTGATCGTAGAGCTATAATATTCCGCATTGAACCAATAACTGAAACACCAGTATTGCTACGCTGTAATACATACGGGCTCTTATAATAATTATAGGAAATTGCGATTTTTTGTGTGAAAAGTGTTCATCGATGAATATTCAATACAGAAATTAAGGTCAACAAAAATATATTCATTGATGATGAGAAAGATTTGTCTGTGCAAGGCTTGTAGAAAAACCAATACTGCAACTACTTACACTCGAGGTAAGCATTTCCGTCCATGCATAACGTGAAAAAGGACAACGCAAACGAGAAACATATTAAGGAGATCAGAGGAAATTTTCTGAATACGGGATACTAACAGAGGTGAGTAATTTAATAGATGAAGTAAAATAGGGCGATATCGACACAGGGAATAAGGAATCTAGGGAAGACGCTGATAGAGTGAATGTACGGGTTGAATATTAATTTACTTAATGGGAAGGAGGTGATGACCAAACAATCAAAAGGAAACAAGTCTTAAAACAAGTACTAAATTATGAATTTGCCGGAGGGAAGATAAAAGAGAGGAAAAGATTAGACGTGAGGGCGAAGGGATATTTGCGTTAATTGCGCCTTACCTCCCAATTCAAATGGAACGATTCTTCCCGACCCACCGAACTCACGAAGGGCGTCTTCGCAATCATACAATTTTTTTCAACCCTTCCCATGCGTGTATCTATGCATCTCACCGTCCCATTCTGTTATTTCTCCCTCAAGTGGCGACTCGGTGGAATAATTGGATCGGTCGCGGGGAAGGGGAGGGGACGGCGGTGTGGGCGGCGTGACGGACAAGGAAGGTAGGGGGGAGGGGGAGTGGAGTGAGGCGCTAAGCGGCGGAAGCCCGCGGGGAAAGGGTGAGGTGAGGATGGGGCGTGGAAGCGTGGGGACGACGAGCACGAGAGCGAATCGTGGTCATTTCGTGGGCCACGAGCGGAAAATCTAGCCTGCGAAATGTGCGAAGAGGCTCTCTTAAGCGGCGATTACGTGCAGGAGCCGTCTCTTCCATTGAGCCCACTTGGAAGACCGATTTTTGCGTGCATAATTTCCGCTCCTATACGATTACACTTATCGACAACCTGAATGAAACAGCCTCGATCCTGGTCGCCATTTGAACGAGTTCGATTGTTTCGATTTAGCTTGAAATACCTTCGATATTATTCCGATATAGTTCCATAACTCATTCTGTAAGTACTGCTGCGACTAAGCAGTGAAGACAAAGGCAGTACTTACTCATTGTTTCCTCAAAACTTTAGACAAATAAGTAATAAATATACTATTACAGCGACTCCAGTTAAAATAATATAATTATTTATTACGAATTTGGTTAGCTAACGAAGATATTTATTTCTCGAAGATTGTTGTATCCGGTGTAAGTGTTGTTAAAAAAAAACAAAAAAAACAATTATGATGGTTATCGTTCTGAATGCGAAGAAAGGAGCCACATCCTAAGTCGTAGAGCAAGAAAAGAAAAACTGCGCACCCAACACTGGGAGAGATAAAACCGGTATCAACGTAGTGACGAGACATCGATATGCTTTGCGTCACGATTCAAAAATTGCTTTCCTACAAAAGCGATTTAACGCCAAAAGTACGATCTTCAACTTTATCTACTCGAAAGTCATTATTAGCTATTTATCACACCATTAGGTTCCCAAATAAACAATACTGAATCTATGCGAGTGCATGAAGAATAGTGATTCAGAAATACATTCACGTGAAACTTGGTGATTACATATTTCATATTTGTTTTTTTTTATCAACCGCTTTTTGTGTTGGTATTATGTTTATCTATTTTATCTAAAATTTATGCCATCGCTCCATTCACAAAAAACTCGTAATAGCTAACGTAACTCGTAGTGCTATAATTCCTTTTAATCTTATAAGTATTCCTAAATATTCCTAAATATTTATATTCCTAATTCCTAAATATTTACGGAGTTGCAAACGTCTGGACTGTAGCAATGACGTGTGTCACGTAATATTGGTAACCTACGATTGGGTTGGGCTCCACTTCGGGTGACCTCATGCTTGCTCACTCTTCTCCCTAACTAGGTGTTCAACATTAAGCCCAGCTTGTGATAGATTTCGAGTTCTGTGCAAGAGGTCCCTCACTTAAGCGGGTCAGAATTGGTTTCAATTTACTGACTGTCATATTCATTACGTAATTACGGCATTATGATGTCCATTCATTGGGAATTGCGATGTGAAATAGGATTGCACTTAATTAATTGGATTATCAAGACACAAGACGGTAAGACACAATACAAAGGTAAGGACGGTAGGACAAAATAAGACATATGTAACTTGAAGATGTCAAGCAGTCCATTCAAGCCTAAACCTAAATGCGATGCAATTTTGTAGGTAAATGAATGCGAATGGCGATATGAAATGCTATGTCGTCGCGCAATTAAGGTGCAAACGCGATGCTTTCTCGTGAAGTGTCTACGAACTTAGTGGCTTTGATGATTTCATTTATATTGCACTTCGATGCTCCAATCAGAAAATTTCCCTCGTGTGCAATGCTTTTCATTGTAGTATCATGAAAGATATTTAAGAGTTTCAGGTAATTACAAACTTTCACGAATTTAATTAGGGAAATAAATCTTTCAATCATAAACATTTGAATTTTTTCTTTCCATCTTCATGCTCAATTTCATAAATTAATCATAAAACCGTGCACTACCTAAAACCAAATGTGAACAAAAATGTTTTGTCTTTCCATTACTACTTGCCAAAGACTATTAAAATTTAAAAGAGTACTTTCTTACCGTATATTTTGATGACTGTTAACATTTACACTGGATTGACAAGGGTAGTTGACTTACCTGGAAAAGAAAAAAGAAGATAAATTAATAAAAATGTATTTTACATAATCTTATTCAATCAGAAAAATTAGAAACAACAATTATGAAAACTTCGGGGAAATTAAAATATTTTGTTTACAAATATTTTATATCTACTGTCAACAATTTTAATATAATTCCACATATTCACATAACAATATCCAAGATTAATACATAACCATTCATCGATTACATATAATCAATTAACATTGACAAAACTAAGTCGAGAGTTGGTACAAGAGAAATAATTACGGAATCGCGAAGGTAGGAACCCTTTCGCAAACAATGGTAAGAAGTGTAAAAGCGCGTGGAGTAAATGGATTGGTTTTAACAATCAAGACCTAATTTATGACGACCTCTGCGTTTCTTCAATGAGAACACTCCTATATTGAAAAAAATATCCACTTCTAGTTTCATTTCATTCTAGATCACCTAGGTATCCATTCAAGTTTAATTTTAATTTCTGCTTAATGAAATCGGTCTAGGAAAAAGAAAAGTTTTCCAAATAAAATGTAAAAAGTTCGATACTCGAATCAGTAATTTTGTCTTTCCCATCAGTGACACTACTTCTTTTTAGGTGAAGAGAGTGCATCAACACCATCCAATTCGACCCAATGTGCGAAATAGCAGTTCGCGTGTCTCCTGGACGAATTAAAATTTTTTAGCATACATCTCGATTTAATGCAGCCGACGTAAATTAAAAAATTGGTCAGCCCTTTTATTCTCAATAAGCACCTTGCGTGCGATGCAAGATGCTGAAACATATGTCGATGGAATATTCAAAAGTCCTCTTCTGCGAGTAACAGCTTTGAGCCCATAAATTTCTGCCACGTATTTATTGCTTATGCGTGTTGCTCTGGCTATGCATCATAGCAAGATGCTCGATTAATAGACCAATGCAGCCGCTATAATGCCCCATTATTTCCGAAAACAAATGACGTACTATGGTTAAAAAAAATACAAAGATGCTCATAAAACAGCGATTTTTAGAGTGGATATTGGGTTAAGGTTGCTTCTGATAACGTACGAGATAAATCGAAAACAAAGCTTCCTCCCCCCCCCCCAAATTATCTTCTCAAGTGTGAATTGTTATTTCAATCTTTCTCTTAGTTACTTTCGAATCATAAATACTCGAGGATTAAACGTTGTCAACGGACGTAATATAAAACTATGCTCGTAATGTTTAACATTATCTAAAGTTCATTTTAAATTATACAAGTTGTTGTGGCTATTTTTAATCTTCCTATATTCAAAGTTGTAATTGGATGATTTGTAAAGGTAAGAGATTTAAAAGAGGAAAGTGTAAAATATCATGTTTTCCTAAATTTCCAGTGATTAGAGTAACCACTTTGGAAATGATATATTCCAGTTTAATTTGCGTCATATCAATCAATCATTTTCACCAATTTTGATCGTAAATCATAAGGAAAAAAGCAGAAATAACGAATATTACGCAATACGAATATTGTAAAATATTTAAATTTACTATAAACGCGGAGGTTTTTTGGAAAGTCCACGCCAATCCTGTAGTACCAAGTTGGCATTACAGGAAATACATTGTTCTGCGAATTAATCCCACGGGTATATGCCGCGGGATTAGTAAGTTAGGGATCACTTGCATTAGATGATGTTGTCTGAGGTACAACACTCCGAAACCTTTCTTTCTAAGATTTAATTATTTGAAAATATCGACACTAAACCAAAAATAGAAGGACGTCTTCACTTCCGCCTGCATGGAAACATCAACTTTAAAAGTCGGAACGTAACTCGCAACTTTGACTTACTTTTTCAGGCGACTTTTACTAAATTGTAAATGAATAACATATTCTTCTATTGACTTTAAAAACAAGTTTCACATTAAAATTAAGCTAAGTTTTGCGTTCCAACTGCGTGGCCTAGAAGTATGAATATGTGTATTACGACTAAGTGATGATTTCGTTCTTAATAACTTAATAACTTTTCGATCTCATGTTGCTATGAAATATCACTTGATCTGTGAAACAAACATTTGACGAGAATCAACTTACTCTCAATTTCTTCGTACACTTTTGCACCCCATTTACCCAGCGAAATTTTAGATAATTTTGAATCCAATTTGCTGGGCATCTCGTAGTCAGATATCTGTGCCGACAAACATCCAGAAGTGAGCAGGGCAGAGGATAGGGAACTGAGTTGGAGTTTTGATGCATTTCCAGAGCAGCGGGCGTGGTTCCCGGCGGTAGGATGACGTGAAGGTGGAGACGCCCGGGGAGTCATTAAAACACTCACTCACTCACAAACACACACACACCCATGCACAAATACACACAAGTCTCCCACGTGCGCATATGCGCTTCGAGTGCGTCCGACCGATAGATAAGGAACGGGGAGGCAGAACGTGATCACAAGAGATAAGGCGAGGAGGTTAATAGCTACCGCATTAAACGGGATAAATTAATCGTGTTTCCGTCTTTAGCTCCTCCTCTCTCCGTTCACATCTCGTGATGCCAAGGGGCTTAGAGGATGAAGGGGGTACGGGCGTGAGTGGTGGTGAGAGGGGAGACGAAACGTGAAATGTGTTCGGAAGGGTGGGAGGGAATTCGAAATGAAATGGAATTAAATGTCCGCACAATTAACACGCCACACAAATTCCCCTAACGGTCCCAGAGATGAAGGGAGAGAGTGTGGCATTAAATGGTGCCGACTTCCCGCGAGAAACAACCGATGGCAGATCGGAGATAATTAACAGAAATATGATTTATCTTCATTTTGATAAATACTTGAGTGGAGTCAGGCGGATGTTCTGCCTCAAGTGATGTCATTTTACGGTCACGCGTGCGTAAACGAACTTTTCGAGGAATATATAATGACAATGTGCTTTCAATTATAAATTGCTTCATATCGATATCCGAGGATCGAGGGGAAATGATCGAGGATTACGATTTCGATTTTGTCAAATAATCGAAAGCAATTTCAGCGTCTTGAAAGGTTTGCATTTGCACGAATCGGACTTTACTTTGAAGTAATGATCACCAGCGGTTTCAATATGAATCACTTGGTATACTGAAAATAAAAGAAAATAATCTGTAGGTTCTTAAGGGTGAATGACAGTTTCAGATACTCTGAAATTATATCAATTGCGTGGCCTCACACACCTTGAAATAGTTGGTCGATAGAACTTAATGACACGAAAAGATCATAATGAAAATTCATTTAAACTTAGAAATGACATTTTGAGCACTCATGTCATATTAGTCACAACTATCTCAAATGGTAATGGTAACACCCTTTCGCTTGTACACACTGCTGATCAACTCTACATCATAACATTAAAAATGACCAATGGAAGTAAGCAGAATTGTTATTTAGCTAAACACACGTAGTGAACCACAATGAATATATACTATAGTGAATAATATAATATATATACAGTGAATATATACTAGTATATGCCGATTAGCGGCGTTTTGAGGAAATATTTCACTATGCTATATTTCTTTATTAAATGGAGATTACTTATAAGGCATTCTATTTTTCTTTGATAGTTCTGAAGCAAACGCCAAATCAGAAGAAATTGTGCGAGATAAAGAAAAACAAAAGAGTGTTGCCTTTCGCATGTGAATAGAAGAAACTAAATCTATTTCATGAATATTTAAAAATATTAAATAAAAATTGGATTTTAAATTACAATAAATGGGATATTAACTTGAAATTAAGCACATATTCAGCGAAATGAGATGAAAATAAATGTAAAAATAAGATTTTCGCAGTACCACAGAAACGTAAACTTCAAAGGCATTGAAGGATGTCCCGAGCATCAGAAAATATGCGTGAAAGCAAGCGGGTTAGAGAGGCGAAAAGGTTAAAAACATTGTGGATTAATTAAATAAGGTAGGACTGACTGATTGACTGAGAAAACGCAAATTATAATACAGCTCACCAAAATGAAAGTTACTCCAAGTAACTGAGACTAAACACTTTGAAGAAATTTCTAGAAGGAATACACAAAATGTTTTCCCTTTTTTCCATGGGATCAATCAATCATCTTAAGAGTGAAATGGAAAAAGGGACCTCATGGTCTCAATTTCGCCCGAATATAAACGTTTCTCTATCTTTATTTTACATATCCAATTAACAATACATGTGATAGAGCTGATTGATCTCTTTTTGCACCTTTTGAGCATGATAAATGATAAGTCATTTAAATAACTCGTGGATTCCTTGCCGTGAAGTTTAAAATAAGTGCAGTGATAGTGATGATAACATATTAGCTTCCAACGGCGAGCGATGGTATAATAACCCACGTAAATATGTATTGCTACTTCCGAAATCAAGGTTTTTCTCCCAAGTTTTGTAAATTTACAAGAAAGCTTAAAAAAAAGCGAATGAAAAATTATCGGCACGTTCTTACATGATTTATAAGCAAGTAACCATATTCAATTTGATTACTGGGTTTTGATTCGTCAGTGTGGTAATGGGGAGTGAGAGATGTTAATATTTAACCTTTCCGATGTACTCGTATTTCTGTCTCTGCATGGTTGAGAGAGTGGGGAGAGACAAGTTTTCAACTTTGCTAATAATAGTATCCCTAACGCTTTTCAGCCTAACTTTTAAAATCGTAACTATAATCCTCCCACCTTCCTGGTAGGCAAATATTTTAATCAGATTGTTGAATATAATATCAAATACATATAAAAACTTCTACTAATTGATAATTATTTTTCTTCAAGAATCTGTGAAGCATCGGCCAAGTTTGGCAATGTTGATCAAATATTTAGTGCGTAGCTCAGTCATCACCGTTGAATTTGTTCCATTTAGATACATATTCCTCTAAGTACATGTTCGTGAAGAAAAGAGAGCATTAAGATTCTCAAATCTAACTTCAAACTGTTTTCAGGCAGGAAATATGAAGCAGTATTGCCTTAATGTTTCGTAATACGGACGGATTTTCCAGTTAAATTCATCGAGCGCTTTGCCACATCATAGAGGCCGAGATCCTATAAGAGACAGTGTTTCTGGTGTTTCCCTTGGCAGCGTGCGACGAAATAGCGAGTGAATTTCCACACACTCCCACATGCACCGGACGGATACGGTTGCAAAATTTATGTGCAGGCCATGATGCCCTAGCGCACTGCAAGACGGGCGCGTAATTAGCGAGCCATTATCCTTAATTTCCTGCGGTCTGCGGACACTTGACTCCCGACACTGCGGGGAACACGAGGAGGGAGTCTACAGCTCTCAATTCACTCTCGCAATTCACCGTTTAATCGCAAAATTATTACGTAACGAAAATCGTAAGGAGCGGTTTCAGGAGAAAGTTTGGACGAGAGAAACGGTTTTTCCGATAACATAAATGAAGAGAATGGAGGTCAGTTGGAGACGTAAAAAGACATCGGGATCAATATGCGCCTCATTATGTCATTCATAACATGCCAAAAAATGGCGAAGCGCCTTCGGCCTTAGCACCTAAAAAAACAATCAGGCAAGTTCCATTAAATTTTCTTACATCTAAATAAATTGCTATCTATATTGTAAATACTCTATTTTAGACATTTTTAGGTCTGATGGAGTGCTTTTTAGGAAGACTTTTTCGAAGATCGAATATGAAATTGAAACTGTCGTCTTGTGAAAAAAAATTTGCACTATTTCTAGGAATCATTCCAAAATTTTTTGGATGGAATGGAAACGGTGGCTGTGATTCCTAACCGACTGTATTCCAGGATTTATCATAAAATGTCATATTTTCTCAATTTACCTTTTTATCTTACTACAATAATTTTATATTTTAAGAAGATATCTTTACACATGGAAACAAGCATTAGTCAAAATTTTCCCTTCTCTGAAAATGACAGTACGTTTATAGATACATCGTCGAAGTTTTCATTATAAATATGAGTGATTACTTTCTTTCCTCAATCAAAAAGGTTTGATTCAGCGAGTCATTCATAGGTGAGGGTGTTGGTGACAGAAATTATCGAAAAAAATAGTCTTCTCTCCAATATTTAAAATTTGAGTTGCAAATTATCCTTAAATTAATTTTATCAGTTATATCAATCAATAACATTTATGACGTAATCGAGTATTTAAAAATAATAGATTAATGCTCGAATTCAGTAAAGCAGTTTCATTTCAATTTAGTCCAGGTAGCTCATCGGATCTAGAGTAATCGATCACGAATACAAATATACGTAGTACTGACTACAGTAAAACACACACAGTCATATTTTATCGCATCTTTCCACTGATTATGAAACTGCGGGAGATGCCGCGACAGTAACTTTTAATTGGGTCATCCGCATTATGTGTATTATAATGCAACAATTCCAGAGTCTAAAAATTATTCATCTTGACCGGAATCTTTCCACTAAGATAAAATTTTTGCCCTAACTTCAGAAAATCTATTTACTTCCTCCTCTTTGGCTTGATCTTCTTTCAGTCCTTACCAATTACTTATTCTATCACTTAAACTGAATTTTTCGCTTAGTATCAGATATAAACCTGCTTTCTGCTTCTATGAATTAGATTTAACAGAAGCACATATTTCGATAAAATAAAGTAATACGTGCGTACTGAAAGTGAACGCAATCAAGTGGTTCTCAAGTTGATATGTGTAATGAATAGTTTCAAAACAACCCATCACTCTAATTTTCAGTTATTAATAGTGATTCTGAGTCTAAATTCACCTCTTCGATAAACCCTGAAGGTTGGGTCTCAGACATCAATACAGTCAGAAATCTAAGTCAAGCTAATTACAAATTCTCACCACTGTTCCTCCCGCGGTTACCTATGGCCTTAATGTCACGGAAAAACGTCAGCCAATTGCTCTTTTCTTTGATAAGTTTGGAGCAGTTAGCAGTAGCAAATTCTCTATCATTATCAGCTGGGAACATCTTTCAAAACCTATTTCACTAATGATTCAAACATTTTTGATTAACCCATTTTCATTTAACATATATTACCGCTGTTCCCTTCATTACTCGCTATTCCAGGAAATTCTAATTAGAATATTTTCTTCAAATCAATATTTTCATTCGGTTGAGAAATGGAAACTCCCAAACTGACTAATTTACAATCAAATTATTCATTCTATAGATTAAAATTTCATCTAGTCTGAAGGAGAAGAGAAACAAAGAAGGTCGAGGAATGTAAGCGGAAATAGAAACAAGTCACATAATCACGATACAGAAAGAATTTATATGGTTCATAAATTTTTATCTCTTTGAAAATTATTAAAATGGATATCTCTATTACCGGAAAATACATTACTGGGCCATAAAAGGTTCTGAGATTTTAGTTGGTGAGTTAGACGCAGATAAAATGCCGAAATATTAGCGATATTACAATAAGTCGTTTAAAGCATATAGTTTACTGTTTTTGTGGAATACACGTCTTTGACTCTAATAGTTCTGCATTAACTTTTCTCTCTATAATGGAAAATGTAATATTTGTAAATCAACATATATTATATAACAATATAAAATAACATATACTATATTCGTATGTTTAAACATATATTTTCCGTTTGATCACCTTTGAGAGTTTATTTCTTCCTATACTCAATGCGCTCTCTCTGTCCGTAGAAGCTTTATGCCACCAGACACGCACCCAATGGCATTTTTTTCAAGCGTAAACTGATGTCACGCAACACTAATCCACGCAACAGTGTTTCCAAAGGATTACAAAAAACAGTCTTTCGTCCCCTTTTCTCGGAGAAACGTATTGTTCCATTTCTTCTATAGTTTTACGTGCATTATCTCCTTTAATTGATATATTCTAGTACGCTATTCATAATTCTATTAATTGCAACTGGCATATGCAATGAGCACAGCATTTTCGGACACCTACCGAGTTTCACTTCTGAAATATAATTGACGCTGTGGACATAACCTTTGGAGAAATCTTGAAAATGCTCACTAAATGCATCAACTAATGCTGCATTTTTAATAAAGTGGTATTCTAGAATTCAATACGTAATATACTTGCCATCACAGAGTTGGATAACGTAATTGATACCGTATTGCCGATTACATATTTGGTGCAGATCTCGCTCTTTGAACGTGCATTTTTCAAGCAAAAACGAATCCTTTTCTGTGTGTTTTACTGTTTCACGAAAGGTATATATCCCGAGTTTTGTCATTCTTTTTTCAAAAATAATTTTCAGCAATGCGAGAGAATGAATAAATGTAAAAGGTGAGTTACCAAGAAAAACTCATTAAACTGGTGGAGCCTCAAGAGTGCCTGATATATCTTTGACAGAAAAAGATATCTTAAACAAGTGTTTGGAAGAGGAAGACTGTGAAGTGACTGGGAAATGAGATATATGAGTTATTTCTTCAAAAATGGAAATACCGACGACTGTATAACTTATAGGAGTATTGGTGTAACATCCTCCATGAGTAGTCTCTTTAAGGTTGGCTGGAGAAGATAATTATTGAACAACCCTGTAGAGTAATGATGGTGTCAAACAATTCCCAAAAATAATGGGACACAGAAGTAGCAGTATGGAGAAGATTCTTCCCGTGCCGAATGAGAATAGTCAATTTCTTGTGCTAAGAATAATTTTCGAGAAAAACAAGCATCGTAGAGAGAATTAAATGCCATATTTGTAGTTTGGAGGGAAGTGCCCTCCTTCCACCCCATAAACATATTTCGGAGGTGTTCTAACATGAAAACTCCAGCAGAATACAAGGGCAGGTTAACGAAATAACAGACCATATATAAAAATAACCCCAAGTTAACATCAGCGGGTAAATATATCTCAAAACCAATGCGCGTCATATATGTTAAGTAGTATGGAGGCAAGAGAGCTGAGGACTAACAGATGGTTTCCTACATGGCGAAAATATTATAGGCGGAATAGGAAATGCATGGAATAGAACTAATTAGAGAAATACAATGCGTGGCAATAAGCTCTAGAAAAACCATAAATAACAAATGTGCCATGTACACAACATACTTATAAACATAAACGTATGACGTACGTAACCGTTATGAGCAAAGTTTTAAGTAAAATAGAAACTACACTGCAGGTAAACCATGGAATCAAAAACAAGGGGATAAGAAAGATAAAAAATAATAGATAAAATATTGATACAAGGCTATTTTTGAATGGAGTCACGCGTCGAGAAATCAGCGTTCAGTTCCGTCTCTGTGGGCATTCATGTCAGAATATATAGTAATCGTATGGCACCTTGTGTGCTTTCAAGGTTTTAAGGGAAAGACCCAGATTTTTCATTGATGAAAAACGAATTTGCGTGTCAAACGAGCGAGGAGGACTTCTATAGGAAGATACGCATATGAAGAAAAAATCCACGCGTTGAGTAAAAGAAAATTTTAATCGGTACTCCAAACTGAAATTGAGGACAAGGAAATAAGAGCAATAGCTGAGACCCAAGGTAGCATACCAATTTGAAGTTATGGGTTGTCATTGTAAAATAAAACCGAACACATCAGTTACTAACATTTTTTTAAATTATAATTTTAATAAAACTAATCTCAGGGCGTGACTTGCAAAATGAATTTTTTCCGTAAAAGTTTTTAATTCTGCCGAAAAATTCTCATTTTGAAGACATGCAGACACGGACGGATTCAAGAAAAATGATTCCTTATTCATTTTTCAAGAAAGAACCTTATTCATTTTTCAAATCTCTTCCATTTAACAATACTTTAATGGCATAAAAACTTAAGTTTTTCTATGAAATCCCACTGATAATTATAGAGAATATAGATATTTGCACTAGAAAGTAGAATCAGAACACACAACACTGAAGAATAAGATAAGAAATGAAAACTAAAATAGTGGATAAAAAACTAAAAATACAGGCTAAATCTTTCACCTCTCACGGAATTTTATTTTATTCTGAAGATGTTAGGTATATCTGCATGTATATTAATTTCTGCAGGGAATTATGATTTGCGATTTGTAAATACATTAGCAGTAGGATAGGAACTCCCAACAAGTGCACTAATTTACAAAAATAGCTCCTATTTCGTGAAAATAATTCCCGGCGCTACATGAGTAAGAATGCGGTGTCCCCTCATAATTAAAATTGAAAATAACGATACTTTATAAACAACTGGGAGGATAAAATATTTCCCAGAGAACATGGTCATACATGCAATAGATAAAACTAAGTACTCTGAAGTACGTCGGCAAATACCTGCGAATCTATGTGCTCTTAGCGAAACCCTGGGGCTTCGTACCAGCAATGAAAGGGGGGACGATCTTGCTGCTAAGGGTGACTGTGCTTTGGGGTGGAGAGCAGGGTCTAAACCTAAAACTCGCCACGCCGCCGGGACTGCAGTGTTTCACCCGACTGCATCAAGTGCCAGGGCGGTCGAGAAGCCGACCCGGGTTCAATCCCATGATAGAATTTTGAAGCGCCAACCCGTAAACCGGAAGATTGGAGGGTGGTCTGTTGGACTAGGTTATTGAATGGGTGGCGTAGGGTGTAAGATACGGAGGCAAACTAAACTTCCACTCCGTCTCCAACAAATACCAGGTGATAACAGAACAAAGCGCCGTTGTGTCTGAGGTCCTTTCTCCGTTCCTCGAAGAATCACGACGTGAAGAAACCGTCAGTAAGGTAAGGACTGTGACGTCCAGGGGAAACCCGAGAAATTGGAGTTTAACGAAGAGGGTCGAAGTGGTCACAGGCACAAAATTCTTCATGGTGAAGATAACAAATATACTACGAACCACGGATTCAAGTAGAAGTTTTATTTCTGCAGGAAATTAAACTCAAAAGTGACTAGTAAACTCAAAAGATAGTCTAATAACTATCGCAATTGTATGCGTAGCAATTTGTAAATGCTTTTCCTAAGAGCGATCGTGGACTTTTCATTTGGGGGTTAAATGAATGGTATTGTGAACAGAAATTACATCAATTCCGAAGTGATCATAGGAGCTTTCTTCTTTCACCTACGTGCGAAAATCGTATTCAGTCGGAACATTTGCTTCGGCGCAATTCTTATTTGATTTCTTCCCTTGAGGAAACATGAAATGGTAATAACCGAGGAAATTTTGATTTACCAAAATTGTGGCTAGGAAATGTAATGAGAAAGTAATGGGACAATATTATCTGCCAATCCTGAGGTCTTGTGATTATTGTAGTTATCAGTGTTGTGCTGAGATCCTAAAGAGGATCTCAGTGAATTAGAATTATATCACATGCAGTGAAGAGGCAAAATGACGTTTTAAGTCAATGGTGTGACTAGACTAATATCTAGAAAGGGAATCACTTGTGGATAAGAAATTAAAAATACAGGCTCAAACTTTCACCTCTTAAGAGTTTTATTTTATTCTGAAGATGTTAGGTATGTATGTATCACAGACGCAATCTTACAATAGAAGAGGAACCAAACGTGAAAAAAGACCTGAGTGATCCAAAAAACCATATTTTCAAGAATATAAAAACACACTTTTAAATTAGGCAGCCTAGTGTACATGTACAATGTTAACCATGACGTAACTTCTACAGTATTAAATTTACCACCGCAGCTCATCACTAATTCATATAATATTAATTAAATTTCAAACACACTAGAGCACAAAGTTGTAAGCATCCCAAACTATTTAATCGCTTGAATTATTGTTTTTCTCAAATAGTTGATAATATTTCGGAGATTCATCAAGTGGTTCAAGCTGCAGATAAAGAAATCAATTTCATTTATAAATTGCCACATGATTCGTGCGTGAACGCTAGAATGGGACCGGCACTGACTTCTGAAAGTCATGCTCATTCTACTATCTTCATTTCAAATATCACGGAACCGTAGGTGGTGCACTCGCAAAATAAAATGTCACGAATACAAATTTGAAAAAAAAACTTTCCCAGTTTTTCACCGCTACGACCCTGCGGAGAAGCAATGAGCCATCGAATGAAAAACTGAGAGGATGAGGTTCGTGAGAGAAGCAATCATTAAAGGAGTGGTTGGAAGAAGGATGGGGTGCAGAAGTGGAAAGGTCCCACTTCGCTGCGTGGGGAAGGATCGCTCGCTCTAATGGGTGGGACGGGGGGAGAAAGGTTTGATTGGAGGTTTGAGGTAAGGGTTTGGAATCACCGAAATAAGTCAGGCGTTGGGGGAGGATCCACCGAGTCCATGGGGCCCGGAGAGAAGTGGGGGATGAAACAGGATGAGGACGAAGAGAGTATTCGATATTTCCCTCTCCACACTTCGGAAGCCGTGAATGTGTGCGACGGTTAATGATGTCTACGCGTCAGAGGCAATTAATTAAATCGGGGAAGAAGTGTGATTAATGACCCCTTTGTGTTTGCCGTTGCGGGCAGGCGTAGCCGGGACCGTTGTTTGGAGGAGGTGGGGGAAGGTGTTGCGCCAGAGAGGTGTAAGGGAAAGAGAGTACATTTCGAGGGGCGGCGCAGGTGGCCAGTCAAACAGGGCGATACGGGGGAGCAGAGCTGGAGGAGGAGGATATTGTTTGTTGCATGCATGACGATGAACCGATGACTTGCGGGGGAAGAGAGCTTCCCCCGTGTTTATAAAGTATGCAGGTGAGCACCTTCATGAAAGGACACTAATATGAGAGAATAATTTGCTCCAAAATACGAAAGTACTCGAGAAACACATTAACTACCGTGACACCCACAGCTTTCGCACAGAAGTACGCTTTGAATATGATATACTTATGTCACCCATTAAAGAATTTTTATGAACAACTTTAAATATTGCCGATTAAAAAGCTACATCTTTTACACCGCATACACCGCAAGATATACATCAAGCCTGTATATCTAGCGGTTGAAGTTGAATTTATTACATTGAATTTGTAACTTACAAGTATAGTGCAAAATAAAACGCTTCTCAGGAAAATATTGTATTCGGAAAACTAAAAATCTATCTAGGTTTCGTATTATGAAGTCTTACCGATTACATTTCGTCCTGATTGAGTCAAGGAATAGATTTGGTAGAATTAAATTACGGAAAAACTTTGGCTTCGAAGAAAAAGACGAATTAAATGCAAACCTTTGAAGAATAGCTTAAAAGAAAAACATTTTGGACTCCGATTGTCATGTTTACAAATGAAGATTTTTTCCTGGTTATAATAACCAACCTGATAATTTCGCCGAGGGCGATATGTTTGCAATTGACAGTTACTTATACTATATCCCATTTTAAACTTTACTCGCAGATAATGAGTGTAAATACCTTGATATCACATTAAGCAATAAACAAGATTATTAAGTTCAATTAGAATCGAATTTTTAATTCAGCATAAAAATTTATGCGTAACAAAAAAGTGACATAATTCACAAATATATATTTCCCATATGCCCCATCTGAAATATAGTATTTGCAATTTTATTATCAAAAAGAAAGTTTAGTTCTTTGCACTTGGAAAGTTTTTAAGAACATATATTATAGTTAAGTTAGTTATATATTATATTATAACTAGTTTTTAAGGACATACACATCCGTAACCATGGTAGAAAATATGATTCATGAAACTAAGGGTACATAATATTGTTATTTCAGACCAAATCGAATCGTGTTTTGAAAGATAATAAGCCATGCGTTTAGTTATTCTAATTTTTACTGCGAAATCATCTGAAAATGGTATTTACACCTACTTTGCGTGACCGATTACCCATATCTTTGCATGGGTAATTACTTCGAAAAATCTTTTCACCACGTCCTGTGGGACAAAAGTATAACCCTAGCTTTCAAACAAGTAACCTTACAGCCAAGAAGCTTTAATTTTGGGATGCAATTGATGATTGATTAATGGATGAGATTCAGACTTGACCGCATACATCGCAAATACGTGTACACTTGTAGCGCAGTAATCAACCCGAAGGTCGGTTTGGTAGGTGATGGAGTTCACCCAGCACTAAGCCTGACGACGTGTGTAGGGTAGGGGCCAGTTCCTTTCCCTGTGCCGGTTATGATTTCCCAGGAAGATCTGGTACCCAAAAAATGAACTAGCTTGGGTGGAGCTGCAGGTGCCCAGAATGCCTTGCCCGGGAATCAAACCCGGGACCCTCCGGTCAGTAGTCCAACGCTCTACCCCCTGGAGTACCGCGACCCACATATTTTCTTGAATACTCGTATTTAACTCAACCTTTTACCCTACAAACGCTTACACGTCAATGTATGTATTGCACCTTCTAGGAAGGAAATCTTTTAAAGACATCCTGCTCGATGGGATTTACGTTCTGGGCTCCATCATAACTTAAGGTGGGAGAGCCCGTACAAATACCCGAAAAATAAAGGTATTTCCTCCATCAGCTCCGATCATATTTCGAAAAGGAGGCAGTAAAAGCTTCCGGTTCATGCAGGAAAGGGTGGAGCCGCTGGCCAAAAATTACACCGAGAACCACCAGCCTTATACTTTTTCCACTGTTAACTACAAAAGCTCTTTCATTCATAAATATGCCTTGATGACCTTTAGGACGTTTTAGGGTTTTGGAGCACGAAGAGCTTGGACGGAATGGAACATGGAAGACGCGGAATTTAATGGTGCATTAGGGAAAGGTTCCCGGTGGCGGCGATTGGGCGTAATAATGCCGCCAAATGGGACGCGGAGGGGGGGAAGAAAGACAAGAAAGGAACGAAACAAAAGAGCGCGAGTGGGCGCAGGGAAAGGAAAGTTATGGGGGAGGGAGGGGTTGATGCAAGCTCGGCGCTGTTTCGGGTGACCGGAATACTGGAGAGGGGGGGTGGAAATAAAAGGAAGCGATAGGTCGTGGGCGGCAGTTGGCCGAGGCAGAACCCGATGCGACTAATTAGGCGATCCGCCTGAGCTACAGACGCGACCTCTTCGTGACGGTTCGAGGAATTAGGGCCCGTTCCTGGGGAATAATCGACACCCAAAGCTCCGTAGCTATTGTCCCCGTTTCAACGCTCCTGGATCCAAACAGGGTATTGAGCGCTACTAATATCCATTTTTTTCATCCTCAGAAATAAGCATTATTTTGCCGGGGAACTTTTATGTTAATCCGAGTGCTGTATTAGTGTGAATTTATTGTGAGATTCTTAATCGAAAATTTGACACCTCGGTCGTTGTGTACGTTGGCGGATTGGAGGAAACCGAACTATATCTATAACAATCAAAAGTTAAAACTCTAAATGCACGCATCTTTTAATTTTGACATATTACTTATTTATGTACTTTATTACTTGATTACTTACTTATATATGCTGGTTCATATTTTACCATAAACTAATGATTTCTCTAATAAATAATGCTTTCAACGTTATGGCTAATGTTGTATATATCCACTAGTTTACCTCAGAATTTCATTCGCTATTCATTCAAATTACATATGATGTTTAAATTGGCGCCATTTGTCTTAAGAATACTAACCAACACCCTAGATATTTTCTCAAATTTCCGCTTTAAACTTTCCATCACCCAAGAAGACTTCCATGCTGCACAATGAGAAAACTTCGGCCATGTCGCCTTCCACCCTAAGGACGCGTCTTCTCCAAATCAAACTACGTAAGGATTACTCGGAGTCCCATCTATATTTTGCAGAAAAGCGTGCCTTCAATTTTACCAAGCTTTAATTAAACCATTTCCTTAGCAACTTCCTCCAAACCGAAAACACCAAAGAGACAGGGTGGCCGCAGAGGAGTGTAAGGATACAAGGGGAGTGGGGGGAGGAGAAAAGGACTTGAATTTGGTAGTGGTTCTAATTTAAGATCTCCATTTTGCCCTCATCATTGGTCTCACAGGGACGATCGTGCGAGAATACCCCCCGACTCTTCGGAGCGAGGAGTGTGGAGTCTCGGCTTGCGGGGGAGTGTGTATCAACGGCTCACCCCGACAGCGGGTGGGAAAAGGGGCATGGCGGCCCTCCCGTCAAAACGAGGGAGTCAGGTGAGAGACCTCGCCGCGCCGCGATAGAGTTTGTGCGTGTGTTCCTCGCAACATCGACATCCCATCGAGGGTATCCCGCGTCTCGAATGACGGTTAATGAGGCGGCTGGATTGGAAAAGGGTCTCAATGGGGTAGCATCTGGCGTGGAGTCCGTGGGAATCCGGCGACGAATACTCCCCCTGCACGGAGTCCCATCCAACCCCTCAGCCACGATCCGGTAAATTCCGTAATGGGATTTGTTGTTCTGTTAGGACATCAACATAAAAGTTTATGTCAAAGGGGTGGTGGGAAAAATGGTTGGGAGTGGGTAGTGTTATAAAGTGGGGTTGGGGAAATGTTCGGGGGAATGAAGTATTTTCTCGGCGGCTATCACCACGTTTATTTTTCAAATGAACTCAGAAACTATTTACAGTTCTGTCCATACGGCCTCACAGCATATGAGTAAAAGAACAGAAAGTCTGATCAAAAGGACTAAAGACAACCTCTGCCATCGATGGGCTCTCCAAGACAAAATAAAAATAAATCTGGTTTACTCACTAAATAGCAAGGACAAATTAATTTTATTATTTCCTCGGGCATCTTCCGTTTAAGACAGGTTCTCGATGTGCACAGGCAAAACAAACCCACATTAAAACACGCCTAACAAAATTTGTTGTTTCCGGCGTAACTTTATGGATTTTGCATAACACATTAAAATGTATTGAAATTATTGAATTTGCAATTCCACACACTTTATTTAAAAACACAACCCAGGTTTCGACGTAGAACGTCATCATGAGGTGGTCCTCATAGAAGGAAACTTGGTATATATATATATATACCTGTATACCTTATGATCGGGGGTTGTTCTGAGAGGGTGGGTAAGGGAGGGTGGAGGGGTAAAATGGTTAAGATGTAGCTGGGAGGGAAAGAAAATTGCATCTTTCGGTGTCAATCGTTGACTTGGAAAAGTGGTATGTCTAGGAGTGGGAGATTGATTGAGAGTAAAGAGTGGGGAGTGCGATTTTTCAAAGAAAAAGTGTGGAATTAATAAGTTAATAATTTTATTTCATTTCAATATGTTATGAAAATTCCATAAAGTTACGCCAGAAACAACAAATTTTGTTTTGTGCGCCAGTAACGCAGTGAAGGCAAGCCTCTACAGAAGACTCCCCATCAAATACCGGAATTACTGAAGTTCTTCATTAGTCGCTGCCTTTCCCTTGGTATTTTCCCGAAATTCATCAACATTCAGTTTAAGAAAAACCCACTCCTCGGCTGGAAAGTTCACTATTGGAGTAGCCAAGAAAGCCTGGCTAAAAAGAGAGTTACACGAATGGTATGTAAAAAGAGATGCGATATCCCATTATTTACTACTGTTGTATGTAAAGTTGTCACATGAACTTCATTGGATCGAGTGACTACATTTTTATAACTTTTACCGACAGAAATTCAGCGAGATTTCCTCTTTAAAAAACCCAACCGTAAGCTAGAGTTACTACGGGCAAATCAAGAAGTTCTAAAGGTGACCATAAGTTTGGACGCCGAATTTTTAATCTTTCCGGACATTCCTTTTCTAATTGTAAAATTTATTTGTTAGAAAAGGGTCTTAAAGTTCTCACCTAATGTTTCTATTTCTGTTAAAGACATTAAAAACCTGGCGGTTGACCTTGGAAGTTGACCTTCAGAAAGACAACATCAACATAGACAAGTTGTTTCCCAGGAGCTACTCAAAAGCTCACAACCGGAAGTAAAAAAGAAAAAGTATTCTACAGAATACGAGGCCTTGAGGTCCATCATAAATTCAGTGACTATAAAAACTTGACCATCCAAAAAGCAGATAAAGGTGGTTGTGTTATAAATATATACTTACATCACGAAAGCGAAGACTTCCCCAGAGATAATAATATCGAAGTACTTCGTCCAGACCCAACCCCCAAGTTTCAACAAGAAATTAAGAATGTGATCAAATCCAGTGATACGTTATTTGAAAGTTGGTTTTTAAAAAGTTTTTTCGCGCTACCAAAATTTCACAAAAATGGGATTCCGACCAAACCAGTAGTATCAAACATTTCACGTCACAGCCACATGCTATTTTTTTTATTTATATATACCCTGCAAGCCACCACCAGGGACTGTGGACGGGGGTGAATTCACACCAGAATAATTTTACCCGAACATGACACTACCGCGGTCGGGCAATGTTATTATGATCCCTTATCGTTCGTGAAAAAATGGAATTTTAAATGTCTGTTCCACACTTAATCACTTTAATTTTATTAGCATGATCTCTCCTACGGTAATGCGATGGGGGCAATAATACATTTTCAACATCACTGCTAAGGAGGCCTACTCCCAATTCATGCAAGAGCCTCAATCTGTAATTTAACCATCGTTCCTTAAATATACGAGCGGGTATTTCATATACAGTCCCGGAGGACTTATTAGGATTAATATTTTTTAGCAAAAGTTCAGTTCCATTATATGAGATTTCAATTTTAGGCATCGGTTGACCGGCACGATTACGTAAGCTATCTGGGGTCTTCTGTGTGATATTAGTGAAGATGCTTTGAAAGAAGGAATTTAATAAGTTGGCCTTTTACAAACTTGCTGATTATTCTTTTGCATTTATCATTTTTGAATGAATTAACAATTGACTTATTTCCCTGAACATATCTGATGTACGACCAAAATGCTTTTGGATTCTCTTTCAAATTTTCCGCTAAACTTTTCCTTTTGAAGCCCTTAACGCTTTCCGAAATTCATTCTTGGCATTCGCCCTAGATATCTAATAATCATACGTGTGATTGCATTATTTTTGCCGCTAGAGATATCACCCCTAATATTTTTCATTTTGGCGTGACATAGCCTTTGACGTCGTAATGCCTTTCTAACATCAGTGTTGAACCATCTAGATTGCGTGTTATCTTTTCTAAATTTACTGGGAATGAACTTGTTGATTGTTGAGCGCGCGGTTTTAAGGAAGTGATTCCATGTATCATTAGTATTTCGGTGATTACCATCTTTCTTAAAACTAGCAAATTGATTCTGTAGCATACAATTTGGGCCATTGTAGTCCTCGTCTTTAAACAAGTATTATTTCGGACTCCATGAAGCGAAAACGTAGCGGTGAGAGAGTTCATGCCAATAAAACTAGAGAGGTTAAATGTACAACAGATATATTTAAAATGCCATTTTTCCACGAGCGATAGGGGATCAGAATAAAATTGTCCGACCGGGGTAGTGTCATGTTCGGGTAAAATTATTCTAGTGTGAATTCACCCCCTGCCACACACCCTGGAGGTGGCTGGCAGGGGATATATAAATAAAAATAGATATTGTAATGGCATGCACCGTAATTTCTAGCTGGGCCATATACTAACATACGAATAATGTTATCGTCTTAATTTTAGGGCGAAATTAGGACCCTCTCTTAACAAATTGTCATCATTACTAAGATGAAAAGGTCCAGAGAAAATGACAAATGTCCAAGCTGGAAGTGTAAGAAAACCCTTACAATAATTGTCGAACGTTAAGCACAGCGACATGCATAGAACGTAAAGCACCCGGAACTTTAGCTGAGGATCCGCAAGGTGTCTCGAGTTTTCGAAAAAAAGCGTAGCTATGCAAAATCATTTGAGCGAGTGTGGCGTTTTTTTTTAACCACCTACCGACTTCCTCCTCCAAACTAATGTACGAAAAAAGCCACCGAAAAAAATTTTGAGGGGGACCCATTCATCACCCCATCCATTAAGGGACAAGAACACCCGCTGGTCTGAGCGATTCCTTAAATATAAGGCGGGCAATTCGCCTCCCGCATCCGAAAAGAGCCGACACCCATTGTCACTTATACTTTACCCCGCAGGTAGGCCAGCTCACCCTCCTCTGGATGAAGGAGAGGGTGGAAATATGCCTACCCTAATTAATCACTCCTTCCTTCCCCCTAGCGGCTCTAATCATTGTCCCCAGACCCCCCGCCGAGCTATTTAAACAAGAATTGTCCCGAAACAGTGACTCCCGAGACGCACTATCACGCGCACACACACACGCATAAGCTAGTAAGAATAACCCCCTCGGGGACCCAATCGGCAGGCCACAGACGCTTTCATGTTTAGGCAGGGAATGAGGCTCATTTCCCGCTTTCGACACGGGAAGAGAAAAGTCGACGGTCGCCGGGGCAACCGGGAAAGGGGTTTCCCTCCCCTCGACCCACTCCTCCAAACGGATCCAATCCTAAAGGATCGAAGAAATAATGTCTCCCCGCTGAGCCGATTTTTGCATCGAGAGAGAATGATGTGAAGGAGGGGAAGGAAAGGGGAGATAAAGGGAAAAGTCATGACACATCACGAAAAGTCTCTCTAGCCCTGACACCTACTCCCCCCGGTCCATCTCTAAGGGAAAACAGCAAGAGGTCACATGGAGAACCGGAGAGAGGGGCAAGAGAAAAATATACCTACTGTGTCAAAGTGTCGAATTAGACTCGCCTTCTTTTCCCCCCGTCGGTCGGGAGATTAGGGTAAAAAGTTCATTCATGTGGTTCCCTTGCATAATTAACCGCCTATGGTTAACCAAATGGAGGACTTAAGGAGGTACCTACCAACCCCTTAGTGTTAGGTACGGGCATGTTTACATTAAGATAGATTGGAAGCGATAGATTCCCTTCTTATTAGTAACGGGATTCACGGCTGGGGAAAGATAAAATAAAAAAATCAAGTGTGAACCTTGATATTAATCGTTTAGATCCCATCGCATTTTTATGCTAAGCTCCCTTTATTCCGCATGTTAGAAAAAAAACACCAAATGCCGTTTTGGCGGTAGTTAATGGAACTCTTTCCATGACTTAAGCACAGGAAAATTGATGGATGCTAACCAAAAGATTTAAAAATAGTTTCGGCTGGGTATCAATGGTTGGTTTATAAAAGGATTGCGACAGGGATATTAAATATTTAAATTCTGTCCTATCCATCGTTACCACTGGAGGGAATTCGCTTCCTAGAAAATCATTCAAAAGCAGTTGATAGGTGTAAATGCATTCAGAAATGTCCATCAGTCACTGGAGTATTTCACGTCAAAAAGAATTTGATTTAAATTTTTTTTAAGATAACGCAACTACTAAAAAATGTTGGAGGTTGGATTAAGCAATCGTCCATGCAAATTATCTATTCAATGAAGTTTTTCGATATATCAGCCAAATAATAATACCTATGCCAATATTACAATGATCTCTTTCAATTACAATGATTACGATGATACTCTGTCAATTGCTGGTACGTATATTAAACTCGACTTCTTTAAAACAGGAAGGAAACATGGAAGTTATAATTATCGATTGTTAAGGGACAAGTAAAATTTTCTCGTTCTCATCTTGGAACAAAAATATATCATTGTTAATAATGAAGCATGCTCTTTCATTTGCAGCTTTAATAGACTAATACTTGAATGTGAGGATTTAAATGAAGTCTTATTTTGAAAATTGAACTAATATATAAAGCAATCTAAAACAAATTATACTATCACTCAAAAAATAAAAAGTTGATAACGCACTTGTACCAAGGTTTACGATCACTCAACTCCAGCATTATTTTCCATTCAATGCAGCCGAAAAAAAATTGGTTCCAGTTTCTTGTCAATACGTACTGTTACGTAGCGATTATAATGAAGTTAACAAGTTCTCCCTATGTTTCTTGGTAAGACACTAGCAGCGGACCAGGTTTTCGAATTTAAACTTCGATATTTACACTGCCTAAAAATGTCAAGTTATAAATATTTCACAGAATCCGGAGAGTGATTGAAAACATTAATAAAACAAATTCAATAAGAGTAAATTCAAAGAACTTCGAGAGATGTCGCGACACTACCTTTTAACGGAGTTATCCGTAAATATGCATTCAAATACAGAAATTTTAAAGTGTAAACATCACTCGCCCTTCACGGTAATAATAATCATCCAGATCAAGGCGAATATTTTTACTCATTGAAATTTCTGCATTTCAATGAAAGTAATTAAGACAACTATTTTCCGGAGTGATTCCTCTTCGAATTTGTTTCACATTTAGCATTATTAAATAGCCCATTAAATTACCATTAGGTTACCAAATAATTGTAATAGGAAGCACACAAGTATCGTATTTGAAAGGCTTTGGATGGTGAAGGAATTTTTCGACAGCAATGAATTCAGGATTTAACTGAATCAAGTTCACTCCCTTGCTTGAAGATAAAACGGAAAATATCTCACTTATGTTAGTGCTGATTTCGTAGGATTAAACGAAATCTTCCCGCAGTGATTCCGTATACAAGACGTCTTCAACGGCCGATATATATCGGCTCGAATTACTCACCAATCAATCATTCTCTCCAAAAAATTGAATTTCCGAGTCTCGTGAGGATGGGCCCTCAAAAGCGCGACCCTTATCCATCGTCACCATCTGACAAAACCCTTTCACTCCGCTTCTCCCGGGTGTTCCATCATCAAGCCCTTCAACAATGCTCTCGTCTCCCCCGCAACCCTTCGGGCCTCCCCCGTCAAAATTTGGGCTGCGATTTCTCATCGCTTCCGTCAAAATGCTCTTCGTCATTCAAAACCGTGGCAAACTTCATTAGCACCATTGGGGGCAGGGAATCATCCCGGAAAGAACGTCTTACGGCTTATCATTTCTGACTTAAGAAGTTTCTCGCAACCCATTGTAGTTCTGGAATTGAATGATGGATCGTTCATAAGCGATAAAGTATGACCCATTTCACAGGCAACTCACCGTTCCAGCTCAGCGTATGCTTTTGCTTCTGTAGAAGGAAAATAAAGGTGAAAAAACTACCGTACGCATTTTTGAAAGATCTTTCTCTGTTTCGACTTTAACATAGGTTCCGTTAAATGCAAAGTTTATAGTGGAATGAGACGTTTGTCCAGTTAGATTAGTGGCAGGAACGGGGAAGTTTCAGCTTTTTATCACAAAAAGTAGTACTCGTACTGTCGTCATAATAACGCGTTGTGAACAACGGAGTTCACGTGGAAGAAAATCTCTTCAATAAGATCTCCGAATCAACATCTGTGATTTCGATTGAAATGTTATATTGACAGATATTACCAATATGAACTTTTAATCATTAACTTTTATGCTTTATGCATTGTATTTCGATTAGGTATTTAGGAAATAGGATAACTAGAGATGGGAGAAGCAAGAAGGATACACATGTAGAGAGCATAATAGTAATGGCAAAGAAGGCTCTCCATCATCAGAAAAAAACATCCAAGCGCTAGCAATACCATCATAAACATAGCGAAGTGATTTGCTGATACATACAAGCATGGAGTTCAAATTTCCACCCTTGCGATAAGTGCACGATAGGAGCAACGAAGAAAAGAAGATTGGAAGTAAAGTAAGATCTAGTTCTTTCGCAGCATTAGTGAAGTTTTCTTGGGTCTTCCACCGGGTCAGGGGTTCCATGTTGGCCAACGTTAAGAAGCTCTACTCGAGCTTCGTTCTCAGGCCAGAAGATTGGAGGTGAAGAAAAATGGATGAAGAATGAAAAATGCAAAATGCATAGATACTAGAGTAACTCATGAAGAATCTTTCGAAGAGCGAGTAAAAAGAGAATCCTATGGAGGGCTCTTTCATGAAGAAGAGGAAAATTAATTAGACATATCCTAACCACGATAGCCTACTGTATACCATGGTAGAAGGGAAGAATTACAGAGGAAGAACAAGAATGAAACACAAGAAGTCAGTGATGAACGATGTTACTGCAAAATTCTATGAGGGAATTTAGAGATGGGCAGGGAGCAGGATTTGGAGACCTGTTACTAACCAGCCCTCGGGTTGATAATTGATGATGACGATGTTTGCAAAGAAAATTATTTCGGTGAATAACTCGAAAATTAATTTAAAATTTAGGCCAAAAATAGTGGGAAAGTAGAAAATAAAAAAGTATTTTAGATGTATAGAGAGGATTTTTCAACGTTGTACCTAAATGTCATGACATGAAGAGGATCCATGCACTTTTAGAACATGTTTTAAACTACTTCTAATTAACTGAACTGGACTTGGTTGCCTTTCTCATAAGACTATTTGTACAAATGATCTTTACCAAACGACGGTAATAAACCCGAATGGTTGCTATGATAAGCGAGGGTAGAGCTTACCTCGCACTTACCGCTGTTAATGTTTCCAAATCACCCTACAGGGTTGAGGGACGAGTTCCGTTATTTGTACACCTTTCATATGAAGACACGGTACCCAAATAACCTTATAGACTGGGCGAGTCTGAGTATGTCCGAAGGTTTCATTTGGAATTGAACTCGAATCCTTGGGCCAGACACATCTCTAATCATAAAGTGATGAGGAATGGCAGAAAAAGTAATTTTAAATGTTATCTACTGCTCCTGGAGCTGTATCGATTCCGGATCTAATGGTAAGCCCCTAAGGTGAAGTCCACCATCCTTTTTTCACCCGTTCAAAGCAAAAAAAAAGTTGTTTCAGAAAAGTTAAGAAAGCGCGATTTCCAGCATAAAGGAAACAATGGAGACAGGAATTCTAAGCATTAAACGATGGGTCTAGTTTGTACACTAATCACCGACTCAAAGAGGAATTTTTAAGCAAGTCAAAATTGAGCCATTGGAAACTTGATGCATGAAAAAATTAAAAGATTGCCCGAAAGATGTGAGATGCGAAAGAAAGGCAGAGGAGACTGGCAAACAAGATGAAAGGAAACAGCCGATGCATGAGATAGAAAGGGGATGGATACAAAGGAGGCTTCAAAAGGATGTCTTTCTGTCCTGGGCGAATAATAAGAAGAAAATCTTGTAATTTTTCTAGACACAGACAAAGCATGACAGAACAGCTAAAAGAAGGTAGGAAAAATGGTCTCCCTGAAAGAATTCTATGAACCCTTCTCCCTATGATGCCCTTCTCCTCTTTCATTAATGTATCAGTTTGACTCGGATATTATACATACCTTTATATAGGCCTTTTTTCACCTATCTGTAAACGTACATACCACCTATCTGTTGCTAATATTATATAATGTAAGAAGTTCTATTAAAAAATGGGAGATATACGATATTAACTGTAAAATGCAAGAAAACTATTACTATCACATATTCTCCATTGAGTTAGGCTTATTCCGCTTGCTGGCGTATTCCAACTTTCTGACTGTTTCCGCGAATGTTTCAGTCAAAGTATCTGGATCTTGAATGGCACAACCCGAATTTTTGGTAAACATCTATACATATTTCTAATCCATGATTTCTCTTCCAAATTAATCGCGACAATATTTTCAAATACAAAATCTTACTATCTTTGAATACGTAACTTCCTTTCCGGTTGACGGGATACGATAAATTTCGTTATCCCAATGCTCTGCAAGATAAGACTTGTCTTTTCTTCTTATCGAATCTTTTTGCACCATCACATTCTCAAATTTTCCCAGGATGATATGCATATGGCTCTTCTTGGCTAAGCTGTGGCAATTTTTGTTTATTTTTATAAAAGAAAGAGCCCTGCGATGGTCATAAGCGTGACATTTGAACTTGAATTTTGGTCATCGATAAAACAAATCAAGCATCAGAAATCACTAACAGTGAAATTGAAGTGTTGACAACTCTTAAATAGAAAGGTATCGCTAAAGTCGGTAAAGCTCCTGAAAATGGTTGAATAAAAATAAGTAGCTACCTAACTTAGCCCATTAAGATTATATATTTTTGCATGCAACATATCGGAGATGTGTCACATAACTAATACTTATCATTTTTCAGTCATCACATTCTGCCCAAACGAGGAAAGGGCAGGAACAGGGTAGGGATGTTTGGACGGGATGAATGGAGGAAAGAAGTACACAGATATGAAGAGGGATCTGATGTAGAGTATATTGCTGGATTGGGTTTTGTTTGGAGTTACAAAATGTTTAATGGATAGTTGTGTCCATCCAAAAACCTACCTTAACCGGTAGATTACCTAATAATAATAATTCTTCCCAAAGCAGCAACCTCACATTTTCTCACATCTGGCGTCGTAATAGCCCAGTGACTCGAAGCAAGTGTTTTCATACCATAATTTATAGTACCACCGCTAAATTCTTTTTAAGAAACTAAATAAACTCAGGCAATGGCAGTATTCAGTTAAAAAATTCTTAAGTGAATTCAACCATTAGAGATTCGCAGTTATGCCAATACTTTCTCAATTCTGGCCATTAGAAATTAAGCATTTTCCGTTTGTCATAGATGCCAATGGAAACACTAAAAGTGAACAAGTACATAACCAACATTTAGTGTCTCAAAAATACGAGTTTTAAAATAATATGTGAGCAACGAAATAATTATCGGGAATAGAAAATAATAAACGGTCACCTCCGGGAGAAGTAAGTCGTCCTCACCATCGAACCCCCCCCCCAGCCAGCATTCCCTTCTCTTCACTCCCAACTCCTCGCTTCCAACGCATATCCCCAATCCCTTCAACCGCTCCGTCCCATCCTTTCATGCTCTCCCAGCGTATCACTCTTCGCCCGTCAATCGATCCCCTCAGCGTCCCCGCCTCTCAACAATCGCGCAACAATCGGACGGCGGCGGCGACAATGGGCCGGGAGGCGTCGAGGCCGGGGAGACGCCGTCTGGTGGACGTGGGGAAGCCGGGAGACGGATTATCCTTGCAGGGTGGGAAGGGGGAAGGAGGAAGGAAGGGGGTGGTGAAGGAGGGGAGCGAAATGGAGAAGGGAAGCAGAGGCACATCAAGGCGGTGATGAGAGGGGCGGGAAAATTGGAAAGATGTTAACCGTGAAGTATTACGCTTGTTTATCTTCGCCACTGTAAATCGTTTCCTTCGGTTTAAAAAGTGAGGGGCGCTTATAAAAACGTCGCACTTCGAAACGAACGACACTGCGCTTTGAAAGGAAATTCTTATTTTCAAGAGAAGAAGGCCTTGCGAATACCCTCTCACATATTCTTAGTTTGTTGATTAATAAGCATGTAATGCTATGGGGTGCGTTGGGATTTTAGATCCGTAAAATGTAGGCACCGGAACATCAAACCAGTAACCTCGTTAAGAAAAACACACTGCAGTTTATTTTACGAGGACATAGAATTTTCAAGAATCCACAATTTACTTCCGAATAACAAATACAGCAGTCGATCAAACTAGCGTTTAGAGAAAAAGAGTACCATCTGCTTGGGTACTCTTACAAAAGCGTCTGTTTGTTGTAGTACACGTAGTTTGAGTAGCTGAATTATAAACCAGCAGTATTAACAACTGTATTGGTTGGGAGGAGTACCTGCTAAAATTAGATACCTAACAAAAATGGTGCGCATACACGGATTGAGAATCATAAATAATTGTAGAAATGAGAATGAAAACATTATAAAGGACGCATAATGCTCAGTACAGTAAAAGAATTCACTATATCATAATAGCTCATTTTAGAGAAAAAGTTGTTCAGTCCGATGAAATCATTAGAAAAGTGGCTGCGTTTCACTCCTTCCCCGGTTGAATGAAGTGTTAATACAAGACAAAAACAGCTGGTTCAATATAAAAATACGAATTTCATTCTGGCGGATGCAAAAATTTGAATGACAATTTGATAGACTAAAGCAGACGGAAAAAATATTGAGTCAGAGTATCGCTGGAGGTAACATAATTTGTTTATGAACTGTCTTTAATCGAAAGAAAGTTGTGGTATAAGAATTATAAAAATTTCATACACGTTTTAGAGATTTCAATACACTAAGAAATCAGCCCCTAGCACACACCCCTAGGGTGTTCTAGGAGCTGATTCGCGGTTGGGTAATGTTATTATTATCCCTTATCGTTCGGAGGAAAAACTACTGCTTAAATCTCTATTCTAAAACTAACATATCTAATTTTATTTAAATGATATATCCTACAGTACGATGGGGCTAATAATACATTGCAACATCATCGCTAAAGATGCTTCATTTAAAGTATAGAAGAAGTTCAAATCAATAATATAACCTTAGGTCTGCAACTGTATCCCCACTATGTTCCCTTACAATTTTGATACACTACTCAGTTTATCATAACGACGTTTAAAAAAAAACTATTTCCTAAACCCTGCATGCGTTCTATTCCGGCGATCAATACAACTTCATGAGGATCCCTTAAAGTACTAGCAGCCAATTCTGTCGTATTTGAAGCAGTTTCATTCCTCTCGCACTTTTCAATTAAAGTATTTTAATACAGCATACCAATGTCAATTTGCACACGCTGCATTGTTATTCAACTGTTACTTGGCTTAAGTAGCAAATAAGCCATTTCTTATTTACAAGAGCTATAGGAAAATTTCGCGATTTTCTTTAATTGTCGAGTAGGATTCATCGAAGAAGTTTTCCTATACGTATACCCCTCGAATACGACGCCAGATCAGGAATTAATGATGAATGAATTCTCTAAGAATGCAAAGATTAATTTTTTTCCAAACTTGTATCACGAAGCTGTAATTCTATGCCGCAGGCATTGAAAATTAATTTTATAACGAATACAGTACAATGCTCTCCTTAGTTTGTTGAACAACATCGTCCTTATTTTATTATCCCGGTAATTGGTTTCATTAGCAGTAAAAATTATTTTGTGGCATTTTTCTAATAAAAATGATAAAATTCACAACCAGAATCATTTATTAAGTGAGTCTTGGGTTTTGAAGACCCCAAAAATTACTGGATTTGCCTGTTTCCCAACAGTAAGGTTCTGTGTATCCTCATGAAGTTGAATTTTGACGGTGAGGTTAAAAAATTATGTTCACGATGAGTGAAAACATATTAAAAGCATTGAAATTTTAAAATACAATGGAAAGAGGAAGAGATAAGGGGTCAATAACACTCTTTAAGTTCTGACATTAATTTGAAATATGTGGAAATAATTCAGTGCAAATATTCGGCAAATATTCAACATTAACGACACACTATAAAATGGAACGCAGTGACTGATTTAGATAATGTGTATTCTTTCCTCTTGCTAAATTATCAACCCTTTGCTAGAAATACCTCTGAAAGTAGCATTTAATGCAAAAAAAGATACTTTCAATCAAACAGAGAAATTAGAGTATGTTTTTACTATTAGAATGCACAAAAAAGTAACATTAAAATCTGCTCAGTAATGCATAATCTTCCCTTATAAAAAAGATAATCAATTCTAGGTATCCATACACTAATAAATTTGAAATACAATATCCTTTAACAATTTCCTAGCAACGAACCGGTTTGAGCGCATCGCGTCATTATTATGGCAGACATTGATTTATTATCTTGATAATGAATCGACTGCTTCGAAACCATTCTAATTGCATAAAAAGAAGAAAAAGAAGCGTTAGACCTAAATGGTGTACTGGAGAGAAACAGTGAGTTAATAAAGAGAATCGGATTGAAAACTGCTTTCTAAATGGGTCCCAAACGAAATCATTCGTGCTTGGCAAGGAGAACTGGAAAAAATGATTGCATAAGATAAACGAAGAAATAATTGAAAGAGTGGATAAGTTTAGAAAAATATTTGTGGGAGTCGAGAGGTTAAATTAAGGGATCAAAAGGCATATGAATGCCGACGTGACGGTTGTTGGTGACTTAATCATCATCCTCATTTCAATCTTAGGACTGGTTTACTGCAACCCTCCATTCTACTCTATTCAATGTCAATTCCCTCAATCCTTGATATCTCTGCTTTACGTCCTTCTTAGTTTGTCCTATGTACATGTCTTGGTCTTCCTCGAGGAATCTTCCCTTCCCTTACATTATCTTCCTAATCAATACATAGTGCCTCAGTGTGTCCAATCCATCTACTTTTTCTTTGTCGTAGAGTTCTTCATATGGTCCTATCCTCTTCTGCTCTTCTATATACTTCCTCATTCCTTACTACGTCCTCTCGCGTTTCCGCGACTACTGCGATGTCATCTGCTAACCGGAGCATGTTGATTTCTTCTCCATTTACCGTGACTCCTTTGATACCCAATCCATATAGTATGTGTCTTTTATTACCTCTTCCAGGTATACGTTGAATATTGCTGGCGAGAGGTTGTTGGTGATATGTGGTCTAGAAAAGTGTATTCCAACTGTTGACTTAATTCGACGAGTATAAGGCATTTTTTAGTGTTTGCGGTAATGATGGAGAATATACACGAGAAATATGTTGGCTGTTAAAGAACATGGATCACATGCATCGGATATTGACTTTCATGGAAGAAGTGAGGTCTTTTGGTTTTTCCATGTTGATAGAACGGATGAGTCAATTCATGAACAAATAAGGTCTACATCTACACAATACCCTTCAAGTCTCGGCTAAAGTGCGTGATAAGGATTAATTCAACACCAGGAATGCGACATTAATTAAGTTTTTCTTAGATTTTATTTACAATATAATTTTAAAAGTGTGAGATCACGATGTTACAGGTAAATACACAATGGTGCCTAAGTGTGACATATTTCTCTACGTGTTAGAGAGGAGCTCTTAGTGAGAGTAGGGAGATTTTTATAGGTAAATGAGAGTCCGAGAGAGTATCAGCACAAGAAATATTCAAAATTTACGGAAGGGAAAAAGTTTCATGATACAACTTATGGTTGTTATAATGGCGAAGGCAGTGAGCAAAAAAATAGATCAGTGTGGTAGATATTAGCAAGAGAGAGAAAGAGAGTACGCTTCCAAATATAACCTAAAATCAAGCTTTTGATCAGTGCCTAACCCCTAAAGGGAACGGCGCAAAGGGAATGAATGTTTTTCTTCTATTCTAATGCAGCCAGTGTTTTATGGAATGACACAAATTTATAATAAAAATATATATATTTGGAAAGTAGAAAATCCTTTCAAAAATGTTTATTTGGATAACATTATTGTGGATACGAAACTTGGACATAGGGAAAGAGTGAAAAGATTGGGTTGGAAGCAATTGAATTTTGGATTTGAAGAAGAATAACAAGAACAAGATGGACGGACAAGAAGAGCAACATAGTAGCATTAAGAGAAATGAAAGAGGAAAGGAATTTAATAAAAGAGATGGAGAAAAGGAAAATTAAACTTGTTTGGACATGTTCTCAAACATAACAACTTCCTGAAAAATATAATAGAGGGGAAAATAAAAGGAAAAAAAGGAAGATGAAAGCTAAGAAAGAAATGTATAGATGATATAAAAGTGCTATGAGAGTAACAACCTCCAATAAACTGAAAAGAACCACAATGGAGAGATACCAATGGCTGCAACGACAAGGCTCCGCTTATAGAAGATGATGATGATGACAAATAAATTGTACATGTACCTCGATTATGTAATTTAAGTAACTAGCTAAACCTCACTTACAACGATTAAAAGACCAAATGAGAACAAGCGTGGACGTGGGAATTGAAGACAGACTAGAGGTTAGATTATATGACATAAATGTTTCCTTGAAAGGTCCCTAAAAATATCGTATTTCACGGCTCCTTGACCAACTAGTAAAAAAAAAACCCTCAACATTTTTCCCCGCTCGAGATTTACCCGCGACATGATGGAGTGAAAAAGAACTCGCAAGAATTTTCGAAGCTACCCTCAAAATACGGTGACCTATTATTATTTTCGTTAGTTTATTGAGTCATCTCCCATCTTTTGGACCGTAAAAACGGACCCGGTGAATATCCCTCCGTGATACATTACGATTGGCTGAACAGATTCAATGTCGGGAAGAATGACGGGAGAGGGGTGTATTTTTTTGTTTTCTCCCCAACGCCAGAGACATCTCTTCTCGTGCGGTATACGGACGGGTGGGGGAGTGCGTTGAGTTGGGAGTGGGGCGGATGCAAGAAAATCCGGAGAATAAGAGGTTGGCGCTCGGGAAAAGTAAGGAAAAAATCCGACGAAAAAAGAACAATCGAAGCACTAAGAGCGAACCTTTCTTTCTCCCTCTATCGCGCCCTCACTCAATCCCTTGTCCATCAACAGAGTGTTTATTTGGGCGAAAGAAGGGAGAGCGTTGCCCAGCTCCATCGAACAAGTGGGAAAAATCAAGGAAGGGAATGAGAAGAATACTCCGGGGGTTCGTGGAACACAAAAGAAAGGGTCGGAGGTTGCGTGGGTATACAAATGGAGAAGAGTGACATGCCGGAGAGAGGAGACGACTGTGCTGCTCTCTATAAAACCCGTATATCGTTTGCAAAGACACGAAAAGGAAAAAAATGACAGACCGGACTGCGAAGCGAGGCCTAGCTTTTTTTTCTCCATCCACTTCAAAAGGGACGGCAATCAGAAAGCGATCGGGCGTAACTGATAAGGTCGTGGGCAAGTATAATCCTCTTCAACAGCAACGACTGGAGAGCGAGGTACTTGTGGCTTGAATAGTCCGAGCATGTTATATACCGTGAAAGGAATATTAAAAGGTGACAGGGGCATTTAAAAGCAACGTAGCGGTGGAGATAAAACTCATTGAAACATGGGAAATGACCTTGTCCGCATTGCTTTGAGTGGATAATACAGAAACATTTTTTTCGTCCAGTTCGGGTGAAAAAAGACATCCCTGTGGAAGAAGACCTACCTGATGGCACGAAGAAATCAATTTATCCCTCGGAAGAGTTTATCATAACGGAATGTTGTTTTAATTACCTATAACTATTCTATCGAGTTACATATTTCAATATAACTGAAGCTACATATGTCTCAGAGTGCTCAGGTGCCAGTGGCGGATGAAGAGCGAAGATGGGCAATGTTAGAAAGGACGGTAAGTGTTCATTATCACCTGTATAATACAACATACATACATTTGGGGGGAATTGAAAAAGAGACATGGGACGAACTATATATTTAAATGAATACCGGTGGAGAATTCACAATGATAGTATATATACATATATTGGATAAGAAAATATTTTTACACTTGTGATCTGCTCAAATCCGCCTTCCCCCACTTCGTCTTTTGTGTGTTTTCCTATCCCCTTTCCTTCTATTTGTGAAATAATATTTGTTCGCCGTATGGCGGGGTTTCGTGTTTGAATGTATTATATATGTGTGTGTGTGTGTATGTGTATATATATATATATATATATATATATATATATATATATATATATATATATATATTACTGCTCTGCCTTTAGATTCTCCGAGAAGGATATGTCAAATACACTACTGATCTTTAAACATTTTGTCGATAAACGCAGATTCTATAAAGTCACATCATGGATTCAGAAGAAAGGTAATGAAGAATTAATTTGATTCCAAAATACTCATTAATACATTAATTTACATAATTTGTATCATTGTAAAAAAGATCAAAAAACATAAATATGGACGTAATGAAATGTAAATATTCATTCGAATAACGTAGCTATCTATACACGTATACTTTCGTTCAAAATATGTCAGCAACAAGGTTTCCTAGAATAGTTCTTATCATGTCTGCATTTTTTCACATGCGAGCGCTAAATCTCTCCTTGAAGATATATTAACGCTCAATGAATAAATAAACTTTACATTCTTACATACAAAAAATGCCATGTTTAATTATTCAGTGGTCCCGAATTTACACAAAGTTGAGCAAAATTTTGGGAGTAAAGACAGTCTAAAACCTTTGTTAAGAAGAAGCAGGTCCATACAAAAGAGATATAATGAATAATTAATCAACTTGGGATTATTCTGAATGAAAGATTTGCATCTATAAATGTGAGCACTCTGTACGCACCCGATGAAGAAATAGAATTGTTTGCACATTTACAACCCTTAGGGTATTTAAAAAAAACCATAAACACAGTAATCAACCAGAAGGTCGGTTTAGTAGGTGATGGTAGAGCTCACCCGTGTACCAAGGCGGACGGCGTGCGAATATTCACACATCAGGGTAGGGGGGCCAGTTCCTTTCCCTGTACCGGTTATGGTTTCCCAGGAAGATCTGGTACCCGAAAAATCAACTAGCTTGGGTGGAGCTGCAGGTGCCCATAGTGCCTCGCCCGGGAATCGAACCCGGGACCCTCCGGTCAGTAGTCCAACGCTCTACCCACTGGACCACCGCGACCCGCTTAGGGTATTTAAAATGATAAATTTACATTTTGTCTCATTGTTATTTACCCCACCAATAGATGCTTCGTAATCGGTTGAAAAACCGATCCCCTAACTAAGCATAAGCGAATATTAAAGTGACCTTATAACACATAATTAAATCAGTCCGCGGATATATGGTGGACACTAGAAAGTAAATTATCAAAGATGAAAATGAAAACATTCAACAACTAGTTTGCTGTTTCCACAATATTTTAAGGATGTTTGTGCTCCCTGGATTACACCTGCATTAATGCTTATACGTGGAAAATGATTACATGCTTGTGCATATACACAAAAAGTATTTCCTTTTTAGAAAAGGCATTGTTCAGGACAGTTAGGACAAATCACGTCTCTCAGCGGACTGCGTTAGTTCTTCATTTAACTATTTAAAAGTAATCACTTCAAATGGGTCTTTTCCGCTCTTACCATATGCGCACACCAAGGTCGATTGTATCAAAAGAGAGAATTTAAATAGTGTTCTCTAATATTCAATTCCAATTATTTTTATAGGTTATCTACCGATTAACGTAGGTTTTGGATAAATCCAGCGACCAAATATTTCTCTTGTCTCTCCTAACAAAACACAACCCAACATCCTACTCTACAACGAATTCCCTCTTAATCTCCGTAACTTACTTCCTCTCAGTGATCGGTAAAAAATAGTTCAAACGATGACTCCATTATAAAATATTTTTTAACTCAATGAATTGAGCTAACCAAAAACATGAGCGAAACTAAAAAATGAGCATCGGAAGGCAGTAGACTCCGAAACCTGTCAGCTGACCACAGTGACGTCTAGGAGGACGGTCGGTGCCAGAATAAATGGAAGCGCGTCATTTTATATATCGAAGGGTAGGTCGCCCGAGCCCTCTGCTTTCTTGTGTTACTAGTGGGGGAGGGGAACATTTGAGAAAGAATGGAGCTAAAGGGGAGGAAGTGACAGTGGCGACGGAAGTGGCGGAGGCGACGACGGCAGGAACCTGGCGGGACGAAATGGATTGTTGGCGGGTGCTTCGGGAAAGGGGAAACGCGCTTCACTCCGGGGGAAACGATCGGTGCAAACAATACGAAAGCTGAGTAATGGTTCGAGAGTGTTGCGTAAATGAAACATTTACATAAATATAGATGGAGGAAATGGATAAAAGAATGTATGCACGGATATATATTTTTAGAGCATTCTTGAATAAGTGCTTCTGACCACTTATCTCGGAGATGTGACCATGAGCACATCCAGCGACAGCTCGTTGAGTAACTCTGAGACTGTTGGCTACATTGCGTTTTTTTCATATTCAGTCCCAGGATATTTACTCATTTACTACGTACATCAACATTAAAAACAAACAAATAATACGTTATGCAATAGATTCGTAGAAGCTCTCCAAACTATATGTTTCCTTGGTTAATGGTCTTTGCTAAGATCACGTGCCTCAGGATGTGCCCAATTCATGTAATGCTGGGGTATACGAATTCCACCTTTGAATTTATTTTCAAGGGCATTTATTCTCCGGAAAATTTTATTTTACCCTCACCAGATTTTTATCGATATATGTCGTTCAAATTAACTAAATATGTGCACCGAATAACTTACATTACTATTTATGTTTGCAATGTGAAACGTTTCCTACCTTATAATTACTTTGCAAACTGACCTCCGAGTACGTTTGAGTATTTTATATATTTTCTTTGTAGAATCATTACTACGTTTCAGTCAGTGGTAGGACAGAGGACTCAGGGAAATCCGGCGTTGGTAATAGTATTCTCAAAACTAAGGAAATTTACCATACAGCTCAACTATTAACATCCAAACGGCTAGCCCACAATACTCTCGAAATACTCTCGTAATTTAACAAAAGCAACTTTTATTAAATGGCTAATATTGTTAAACTGAGGCTACCGTCCATTGTACGAATTTTTCTCCGTGTGATTGTTATTTAATCTGAAGGATTTAGAAATTTCCACATCCTTGTAGGAGGTGGAGTGTATGGGGACTTGAAGAACAGTTATGTTTTATGGTATGTCTGGTTGGCTCTTGTTAAACGAAGTGAAGAAATGTAAGAGCATACAGTCGCTGTCAACTCAAAACCTACGTTAAACGGTAGACTACCAAATAATAATATTATCTACGAATGTAGCAGTCAATTTGGCACCAACCAACGACCACACGCGAACTGCTTCCAACATAGTAAAATCCTCGCGTTCACTTAAATCCCGGGAAAAAGAATTTTCTTTTCTTTAATACTCCTCCCCCTCTCGTAATATCGCGACAAAAGGAAAGGATGTGGGAAATGTTATGATGTTTACTATTATTCCGGAAATTCTAATTTTAAAAATCTCGTTCTTATTCTTTACCGCTAGGGATAACAGAAATCCTATGGCATAAAGTCGATTTCGATGAACATGAAAAAACAGGATTTAAAGTCGCACTCAATAGATCTATGGGAATAAGGTAAATACAACAAAGACCTAGGGAAAAGATGGGACTGAGGTTCAGAGCATATAATGTAAGATCAAGGAATGACATTGGAAAGAAAAAATAAAAGAATTTTGTAAGAGTAATATTATTATAATGCCTAACATACGGTTAAGCCATATATCACAACCATTAGTAACCCAAAGTAACTAAAAAGAAGCTTGATCTAGATCAAATAGCAAGGATTATTACTTAGCAGTGAATAAAACCTTGAGTTCAGGGGAGGGGAGCGGAGAGGTAGAAATATTGGTAGGAAGAGGTAGAAATATTATAGAAATACATAATACACAAATCTGTGTTGGAAACAAGAATAACACTTAACGGCAAGCCATTATTTTAAAGTTTTTCAATTGTTATCGCAAGCAACAACATCGCTGGGACCACATCTACTCTGGAATACATACAATTAATTGTATTTACTTCAAGTCAACTGAAGGATTATCATTCTGACTTGATTAAGCGGGTTGAAATGTAAGGTAATATAGTATGTCGTTCACTGATTTGACTCAACGTGGTTCCAACCTGTAATCTTATAAAAAATATAACTGTTGCAACGAAGAGTGGCGGAGCATTAAAATAAGAGGGAAATAGGACAAAGAAACGTGATGGGATGACCAATAATGTTGGATAAATTTCGAAGACGGAAATGTGAACGCTCTAAACAGAAATGTGAAATATTTGGCAGAGTGTACAGTGAGAAAATAGGCCAACTAAAAGGGATATTACAGGAAATTAATTTATCCCAACATCGGAATAGCAGTGCAATTTTTGGACATAAACATGCTCCCTGTTATCGCCCCCTCCCTCCCACTAATACGGGATGAAAATAGTAATTATATGAAAAACCTTTGTGTAGGAAAGAAAGGTGACGGATAGGAGATTGAGACATTTATTTTCTGCTCAGAATCGAGCTGAAGTCGAGAGAATTCTCGCAGGAGATTGTAGTTAGGGATTTTGAGAGTACTGAAGAATCAGAGCGCCTGCAATGTTGCTGAAATAATTCATTAATATGTCTGCAAGAAATAGATAGACTAATTTAGATATCGAAATAATAAGACAAATATCCAAGCTCGTTTTAACCGGTATATTCAAAGATTTTGGCCTAACTTTGGACGGAAATGGACGCAGTAGCGGAGAAAACAAGTGAAAAATTACGTCAGAAAAAAAGAATGAATAGGATGCAATTTAGGCTGGGAGATGGCTGCAAAACAGAAAAAGTTAATAAAAATCAGATCTCTAGATGGGAAAAAACTGATTTCAAATTGTGGAAATTCAAATGAAGTAACAACAATAGATATTAAGACTTCGGGATTAACGTTTATGGGCAGATTTTAAATTTTAAAATTGAAAAACGAGAAGGAAATAATGTGAATCAATGAATAATGTGCAAGTAAAAGGGTTATAAAGCTAAAAAAAAATAACTGCATTACAAAACCTTTGCAAAATTTAGCTATATATCATCGACTAACTTCCTCTGATTACTTTTGTAAGTGAAATAAGACCTCACGTAGATTAAAATTAAAATTCTGTCATTCTTTATAGAATCCTACAATAAAATATATACTATATGCAATGCATAACCATCGACAAAAATGTTCATTCCCTAAAGAATAAATGTTTAAAACCCTATTCCTATTGGTGAATTTTAGAAAAACGATGGAATCCTCAATGTTCAAATTGCACCTAATCCACGTTACTCATTACGTATAACATCCCTTGAACGTTCAAGTCACAAAGCAACTTGCATTACCTAAAATCAAACGCAGCTAAGAGTTCATTAAATGTGAACATCAACGATATTAATGTCGCTCATTCTTCCGGAACAATTTCCTCCGCGACGTTGATCCCACAAAGGAAAGGCGTATTAACAGATAGGAGAACCGGAAGACTTAGAAGAAGAACGCGCCGGATCCCGTCTCCCGCAATGAAGAGACCTCCATAGAGACGTGGGGGATGAGATAAGAGACGTGACGACAGAGGCGGCTGGATCCTCGCGAAAGACGGAAGTTCAGTCGGGGGAAGAAGGGTGACCCACCTCGTTGTGAACGCCTCCGCCTTTTAGGATGTGGTCGGATTCGCTGAGGAATAAAGGAGGAATATCAAGCCCTTTCTTCGAAGCATGGAATGGGATGAGAGGACATTTCGTGAAAGAGAAGGAGACAATTGCGCCTTCCGTCATAGAAAAGGAGAAATGTTTACTAAGAAGTTCTAGCCTAGTTGGCTAACATAAAGTTTTAATAACTCATTGACTTTTAATTAAGATATTCTCCAGGATGATACAACAAATTCTTAAAAACCTGATCTATTTGGCGAGGTTGTGAAGGCTTAGATCTGTGCTCTCGAGGAAACTTATATAATATTGTAAGGAAGAAAAAATGCTAAAATTACAAGCAAATTTGGGGATAACTATTAACATTTTCTAAAGAATGTAAGTATTTTTGATGACTTCATCAATACGAATACTTTGAAACACCCCTGAAACTAGCGAACGTAATTATTATTCATCATTGCTATTGTCATTATTTTAAACTTCAATTCATTATGGAAGTCTCTCTCAGCTGCTGAAGTGGCTGATGAACTCTAAAGAAATCTTTTAGCATATATTTAATATTTATTTAACCAAGAGCGTCTGACTCTCAAAAGTTGAGTTTTGATAATCAAACTTACGTGTAAATATTAAAAAAATCATTGATATTTCAGAAACTTAGCGCCGTCTGTTGAACTGCATTTCCCTCTATGCAAAACACAGCGGGCACAAATAGGCTTTAATCGTGTATTAAGTGACCATTTCCTTCCCTTTTCTCATTTTTCAACATAACAAGCGTAAAAGATGCATTTAATATTTTTGTGGGGAAAGAACAACAACGAAAATTAAAATAACGACCAGTAAATGGCGATAAAAATTATAATTATTACCAGAAACAGCTCTCGAGAAATCAGCTCATGAGAAATCAGCTCATGAGAAAGAGTTTCAAAAGAGCAAGCAGTATATCATGTTACTTGATTAAGGGCGTGCCCGTTAGCTTTGGGGGAGAATTATACCTTCACGTCGCGAGCAAAAACAACTCACGCCATTGAAAATTTAAATTCTAATGCATCCCTCAAGCATTTTATATGCATTTATATAGAATTTTAAGCAGGAATAACTTATGACACCTCTCTTGAAACTGACCATTCAGCATTCCAAAGGGAGTAGAAAAACCCACTGAGTTTATACACTGCAAGAAAGATTCCATACGGTGCTGTGCATAAGAAAACAAGGGTCTATTTAAAACAAGGAAAAGCTAATAATGACACACAATAATGCCTATTTTCAGAGTTCGAGGTGTGTTAAAAAAGTATGGAGACTTTATTTCTAATGAAAGAGTATTTATTTATTCTTCAATATTTAAGTTGTTCCCTTCAAAGTAATTCCGCCAGATATTATACACTTGTGCCAACGCTTTTTCCAATCCTCGAAGCAATTCTAATAAGCACTTCTTAGTATAGCCTTGCGCTCTTCCAGTGATGCAGTCTTTATTTCCGCAATCGCTGCAAATCTCTGTCCTTTCATAGATCACTTCAGTTTAGGGATCAGAAAAAAGTCGCAGGGGAACGAATTCGGTGAATACGGTGGCCGAGGTATGACAAGGTGGCGTTGGTTTTGGCCAAAAAATCTCCCACAAGCAACGATGAGTGAGCAGGTGCATTACCGTGATGAAAAAAGCCATGCATTTTTTTTCCACAATTCCGGACACTTATTTCGTATTGCTTCTCGTAAACGGTATATAACTTCAAATTAATACTCCTCAATGACCGTACAACCTTGTAGTAAGAACTCCTGATGCACTACGTCACGATAATCGAAGAAAACAGTGAGCAAAACCTTGACATTTGATCGAACTTTGCGTGTTTTTTTCGGTCTTGGTTCTCCTGGGTTCTTCCATTGGGACGATTTGGTTTCGACGTCATAACCATGTACCCATTTTTCGTCCCCAGTTATAATCCTTTAGAGCAAATCAGGATCAACATTGACGCCATTCAACAGCTCCTGAGCAATGCTCATGCTTTTCTGGTCAAAATTAAGCCGTTTCGGAACGAACTTCGCTGACATACGTAAAATGCCCAAAATATTCGAAAAAATTGCATGGCACGAGCCAACCGATATTCCAACATCCTCAGCAATTTCTCTTATAGTGATTTGACGTTTTTTGGAAAACAATTTTCTTCACTGCTTCCAAGTGTTCATCTGTTGTTGAAGTGCTGGGGCGTCCCACCAATGTGAATTCCTAAAGAAATAGACGACAATATCGTGACATTATTTAACCCAGCTAAACACTAAAAGCATCTTGAACACAAACACAGGTCATGCCCACAAGTTACTATCCTGTGCTTAGAAATGGAAAAGGAGAGACTTCCAAATCTCTCCATCAGGGAACATAGATGTTGTAGTTCTGCTTAGTCCGAAACCTCTGTGCTAGAAACTTTATTATTAACTTTGTGCGCTTGCAGTTTCGTCATTTTTAACAATTATTTGAAAATATTTTCAAGACATACTACTACATATTTTCCTCCCCGCTGTTCTCATATTTCAATATGTCTAACTACAATTCTTGCATCGCGCCGAGAAAACTTCGAGTGAAAAATAAGGCTGGACGAAGGGGATGCAAGTTGAAGCAGCAAATTAAAAAAAAAGAGATGGGCTCACCTACGCGATATCGATGTTTTGGATCCCACTGCGCGGTGTTTCGCGGCCATAAGGCTGGATGTGGAAGCACAGGAAATGAAGAACCACAAAAGATAGGGAAGAGAGTGATGGCACGAAAGCAATCGCCTCTCCTGCGGTGAGACATCCCATTGGAGCGGAAGGAAAATGATAAGAGGGGAAGAGAGAATGGGAGCCCAAATGATTTAGCAATAAAGCCATCCTCCCTCCATCCTCTTCCCACTTCGACATGGGTGGCGAAGGGGACGAGGGAAACGGAGAGAGACTCAAAACAGAGCGTAATGCGGGAGTCCTTGGGCGATAAGGATGGCGCAAACCGCAATCAGAAACAATGCCATCCTTCGGGATGCCGACACTGACGCGCCGTACTCTCCGACAACTACCGCCGCTGTCTACGTATGATGCATACACATTTTTTCACTTTAAGATCAACATTTTTTTGCATGTCATGGTCTCTATTTCATTTAACACATCTTTCGCATTCCATTTTCAATTACAAATGCTTTTCATCCCACCTTTCCAACCTCCCTCCGATTTCTCCCAGAAATCCTCTTTACTCCCTCACCATTCCTTAAATTACCCGGGTCGATTCTATATCCTTCCATTTTACCTATTCCATCCTTCTCCACACCCACATTTCAGACGCCTCCATTCCTTTCATCTCCCTTCAAAGACCGTTTTTCAACGTCATACAAAAACTGGACTCCACAATAAACATTTTCTGGCTGATTACAAAAGAAAAATACCGCAAAAATTCCTCCTGTTTTGTATCAACATTTTGGTTTACTCATACTGGGCCTATAAAAATAAACATTTGATTGGTTTTTATAACTACTGCAAACTGGTCGGCCCATGTTGTTTTTGCTGAATAGAGAGTGACTGTGGGTAGTAAATAACGTAATAACAATGTTAACAACGATACCTTTCACAACACTCGAGTAAGTAATTACATGGAATAAAAATTGAATATGAACGATAATTAGATGATTTGACATTTTGTGTTTTCTCGGTGGTGGATAGACTGCACTCGTGGATCCAAAATATAATAAATGGGTGGCAACCGATCATGTTCTGTACATTGTACCAAATGATGAAAGACACGACGCCATATGCAGGTGATTACAAGTCTAAATAATACGTTGGCAAATATTGAAAGGGACCATTCTGAGGACAGGGTTGGAGGCTGGAAAAAAGCCCTGAACCCAATTATGACCATGATCAACTAAAAAGGCCAAACGGGTCAAAGTCAACACCCAACCAATTCAATATTTTGTTATAGGTAATCTACTTGTTAAGGTAGGCTTTGAATGCATACAACTACCAAATAAATATCTTTTCTCCTCCCTTCATTCCATCCAGCATTCCTATCCTATTCCTGCCCCTTCATCGTTTGCCTAACATTCTCCCCTTTATCACATTCTTCAACATCCCACTGCCGATCTATACGCCCTTCATCATTTTTCCTCTCCCCTCATGATTTCTGCCAACAAACCCCTCTCCTCTCCCACTTTACCTAGCTCCTCCTCCTCATTTGTTTTCCTTTCTTTCCACTTTGTTTTTACCATCCTTCTCCACACCCACATTTGAAAAGCCTCCAATCTAGGTCTATCCTCCTACTTCAGTGACCATATTTCCGCGCCGTACACAACCACGCTCCATATCAAAGTTATGACGAGCCTATTCTTAACATTCTTGCTCAACGTCCCTGCCGTCAAGTCCATCCTCCATGTAAAAGTTTCCTTGCCTAATGCAATTTTTCTCCTTATTTCCCTACTTTGATCATTTTGGTGCAAAACACTTCCGAGATACGTAAATTGTCCCAACTACTCTAGTTTACGCCCATTCAATATTAGGAGTACTTATTTCCTCGCGATGCGCAATTTAGCATAGTTACGCCATGGAAAAAGCTGTCTCAGCTTAATTCAAACGCAACCCCAAGGCGTACAGAAGGAGAGAGAGGGAGGGAACACATCTAGCGCGTTTTGGGAGATCGAGCGCGGCATCGGGGTGGCGGCGGAGCCCTCGAAGACGCGAGTTTACAGCGTCGCTCCCTGTGACGGGCACTCTTGGCGGTCGGGGGAGACAGTCAGTCCATCAACCAGACAGCACTCGAGGGTCCGGGCGACCGCTCACTGACGCACCCTCGCGGACATCCATCGTCTGCTGACTCGAGCGATCGCGACCACCTACCTCTCTCACCCACACACGAGAGAGCCCGATCTAGGCGCGGGGAGGGAGCACTAGGGACAGTTGCGTACGCGAGGTTGTGCGTTTGCGTTTGTGTGAGTGTGCTGGGGGAATAGGCGTAGGTGACTGTGGGCCGATCGCTCCCCCTTACCCCGCGCCCGTTCGCCCAGCTGCGCCCCATAGGGTCATTATCACGCCACAGGTACAAGCCGCGGCGCGAGTAATTACCCGCCTCAAACCCTTACCCCCCTCCAGTGCCAACCTCTAACCTGCTCTCTCTCATTCCCCCCACTTCCTCCTGGTCCTCCTCCCTCCGCACCTTGGCAATATTCTCCTTACCCCGTTTTTCCCCCATCCCTATTAGCAGAAATCGATACGCCCCTAATTAGCATATCAAAGAGTAGACGGCAAGGGGAGGAGGGGTGGTGGTAGTATAGCTTACCATTCTCTCTATCTCACCTGGTTTCGAGTCCGTATTCACCCCAATCGGTTCTCTGATGCGGAAGGCGTATGGCTTCCACTGTTCCACCAACCCTTTATCCAAGCTGCACCTAAGTCCCTTCAACCTTCCAACCGCATTTGGGGGTTTCTACGGATTGTTTTCTCGGTAGTGAGCACGTGATTTTTAAATATTAAACTATAATAGTATTAACTCAATATTCCTTGGCGAACAAAATGATCTTATCAAATGCATTTATGATGGAGATGATGGAAAACGGCAAATCTCAAAAAATGCTTCTACCAACCAAATACCTGAAACGATCCTTGTGATTGAAAATAGATTTCTTGAAATTTATTCTATAGATCTTATACGTCTACATCTACATAAATACCCTGCGAGCCACCATAAAAGGTGTGTGGCAGGGTGAGGATCTTGTAAACAGGTATTGAGTGAAATTTGATTGAAATTATAAATACATTTATAAACTTATTTTAAGCGATTTTTTAACGAAACGTAATAAATATTAGGTTATACAAAACCATTTCATGAAGTCTATTAATTTTGTTTATGAACTCTAAATACAATGCTAATCGCATTAAATCATTAATAAATGAAACGTTTTTGAATATAAATCAAATCATTTTATCGTCATAAAAAACACTTAGTGTTATAAAATCAATGAGGCAACTAATGGAAACAATCATTTTCAATTTGGTCAAAATTAGGCAAAATGCAACGGTAGCAGCCCAAGTTTTACCATACCGTTTGATTCGTCGACCATATACGTAGTAAACAGGGCTAGTCCTAATCGGCCGTGTGTTGTGCCCGGCAGCGGGAGATGCAGATCTTAGCTAAGTCCAACGTAAAATTGTGCATCTAGGTAAAGTTTTGCCTATGTCTGCGTTCTACTCACCGTCGCCAAAACAATTATCTAACACCGTCCACAAAGTATTTAACATTTAAAGCCTCTAACTATTCTGGTGTCAACACTTGAGTCCTCGGTCCACAACTACCGCATCACTTAGGCATTCAGATCTGAATACATTGTTCAGAGTATCTTTAACTTTCAAATTCTGTAAAAAATTTTAAGGCTCACAGAAATTCAAATTAACAATGATCGCTAGAGCACCCAGCGAACCTCTAAGGCTGTACCAGCTGAACCTTTGTACAACTCTCGTTAACTATTCCACATCGACTTGGGCTTCTAAAATAATTTCGCATCCAGTCCATTATTCCTCTTTTTTCGAACCCTACCCAACATTCTCCATTCTACAGGTATGCCTAGCTTACACATGAAACTACTGAATTTTTTATACAACACCTTCTATTAGAATGAATGGTTTATTTTCTCGGAAAATATTTTCAATTAAATAATAAGACGACTTCTTTTTGCAAATCATGGTGTTATTTACCAATCAATCAGTCCAAGGGTACTAATTGCATAAATGACTGACACCACCCCAATCAGACGACACCGGTAAACGCTTAAAATAAGCCAAAATTTTAATTGCATATTTTGAATATTTATTGCAAGGTTCATATGACACAAATTCAATCAAACTGTGATTTTCAACAATGAAGAATCTACACTGAATGTAGACTACATTAAAGGAAATAGTTCTGGAATACTTTCATTAAATGCTCCATTAAGTAAGCATTTCAATTAATTAGGTCAACAATTGATTCATAGGTTAGGCATCATTGGCTCTGTAACGTGACATTAGCACCACTTTTTTCTTTCTAATTTTTTTATTTCTAGATAGTGATATAATTTTTTCAGTCCCAGGTTATACGTATAGTCATCGTATCAAGTTACTTGTACAAATCTGTTTGATCTTAACGAGAAAATTGATTATTTTGACATACCCATCGATGTGTACTGTGAGGAATTAATTATTTCCATTACATCTTTTTCAATGTAGCTGGAGCTATCAAATATAACATAATTAATGACACCATTTTAATTATCTAATATTCGAAAATTCAAGGAGGCATGACAGAACGAAAGCAATACTCAAAATGTAGGGGAGTTAGAAATACTTTTGGAGTAAATTTTTCAGATAAATGACAATTTATTATACAATTAAGCCAAACTGTAATGACTAAAACAGAGCAGAAGGGTCTTGTACACATGAGAGATTTTTAGGAAGTAAAGAATGAGCAAATAAAACACTAAACAGGTCAAAAAAGTAAAATTTGGATTTCCTCGGGATAGAATAATTTTTTCGTCAATTTTTTTCTAAAGGAAGACGAACTGAATTGAGTATGTACTAAGAAGGAAAATTTTTACGTGAGGCGAAACGGAAGGAACTTTGGAGAGTAGTGCTCAGAGGAGAGGAAGGAGAAGATTTAAAGTTCGAGGACGCCGCGTGAAGGGGAACTACGAGAATAAGGTGCATTGAAGAGAAGGGTATAAGAAGGAGACTTGTGGGAGAGAATTCCTAACTACAGTGAAGAAAACCGTTGATGAAATATCCTAACGATAAAGTTAGGCATGAGTATTTGAAAGTTAGATACAGCAAGGAAATTAAAACAAAATCGAGTCAGTAGTGCAATTATACCTAAGACTAAGTACATCAAGTACTCCAAACAAAGGAGGAGCGAATGAAATTACGCTCGATTCATAATGCATCAGCCAATCCACCTTTTATCAATTCCTACTCTCACTCCACCCATCTTCTCCCGTCCACTCACCCCCACGTTTCCTCACCTTCGCATTTCCTCCCCGCGCGGCCGGCGACCACACCTGTTCACTTCCCATCGTGTGTGCATCGCACAAGAGCTGAGCCCCGCTAACTCAGTGTCTTGCGGTCTTTGAGGCTTGGGGTCGAGGGGGGTCGTGTAAGCGGCGAGACAATGCGTGCGTGCGTGTGTTAGTGTGGGTGAGAGCGAGCTCGTTTGCGTTCGTGCGTGTGCCCATAGGCGCGAGCATCGTTGCTGGGAGGGGAAGGGGGAGAGACGCGCCGGAAAGGGAAGACTGCGGTCGGGCATGTCGCAAACGTACTACTGACTTACTTTAATCAAATCAGGGTGGTATGAATGCAGCACCGCACGCACGTGCGGGGGACCGTCGTGAAGCTCATCTGCGATTGGGATTTCCACAAAGGTGCACCGCCTCCGATACTTTATTCGCACGACACCGTGGCGTAAATTGATTACGTCCGGAGACCGCATATAGCGGTACGGGAGGATGATTGGCTCTGGTTTGATGCTTACTAAATCTATTAAATTTATTTTTTAAGGTGTTATTAATCCATATCCATTCTATCTTCCGGAGTCTCTCAATTCCACGAATTTCTAAATTTACAGTGACCACGATCTATTTATCTTCTAATAATGTCGTGAGACTTAGCGTTCAGACTTAACGTTTAGTTTATGCGCAATGACAGACTAAGAGGACAAAGGGTTTTTGAGAAAACAATGGAAATGGTGGTGAAAAGTCTTCTGTACCGACACGAACATGCTCGAAATGCACGTTTGCACGAAAAGCATGTTGCCCCTAATAAGTATGCATGAAATTATAAGTATCTCACATTAAAATGTAATGGCAAAATGAATATTAATATGATGATAAATAAATGAGGAACTGAAACTATCAGATTGGTACAACAAAGATCTCTTCAAATATCAATAACATTTCACTTTCGTTTTTCCTTGGGCGTAACTGCTGTCTTTTTGTAAAAAAATTAAGAATTTGAATATTTATGGCGAAATAACGCAATACTCCTTTCAGTATTGTGCAACAAGTATCTTAGGAAACGGTAAGATGTGAGGTTTAAGCTACCTTTCAAGGAAAAAGGGTTTATGGTAGTATATGCCTGGGTACATTCCTACTAGTAAAAGTTGACTACTTGGGTACTTTTGTAGAGGTAAAGAGGCGTTTAACTTCATTAACAGGGTCGTGAACAACATCCTTGTCTTAAAAGTTTCCATAATCCTCGAATTCAAGGTCACATTCAACGTCAACATAGGAATTCCGTTATAACTTTAAATCGAATATATTTGCGTGTGATAAAATGACATTTTCACCTAATTATTCATTATCCCTCGAGTCATTCAGGGGCTTGAATTTGTTCCTGCTCCATTAGAGGATCAAAGAACAACGTAAAATGAAATACAAGCGTTGTACTGTTCCACGCTATTTTATTATCCCTACTGCGGCCTCAACGTCTTAGCGTCATAGTCAATGGGGACCACATTATAAAAGGTACCTTGGGAAGAGTCTTCAAACAGTGAATAAGGAGGAGGATGGGTTGGAAAGAAGTAGTGGGAGGTGGGTGATCGCGGTCGGGACAATCGAATTGTGTGGCACAATACAGTTTAGTTTCCACTATACCATGGATGCGCTCCACAGTCATGACGAAGGTGTTAGAATGATTAGAAAATCACTGATTAAGGTATGCATATTGATAACAAGAAATCAATATCTTTACTAATATTTTCCATGACTGCAAGCTTATTCAAAATATTTATAAACGACATTTGTCGAAGAAAAGTTATCTCAGTCAAGTCTCAGAAAAGTTATACAACTGATTTCTCATTACTCGAAGTTTCTGCGCACCTAAGTGACTAAATGAAACGTCCAAAGATGGGGCAATGTCTTCGTAATTGGTAATAAAATGTCAAATGTGGGCAGACCATATGGCCAGGTTTCGATCCCGAGTGATATCTCTGGGCACCATCAGTTTCACCTATTTTTTGTGGTGTTCTGGGCACCAGGTCATCCTGGGAAACCATAGGCGGCACAGCTAAAGGAAAAGGCCTCCCTAATTTGTGAATTTCACACGCCATTGGACTTAGAACTAGGTGATGCTCTTCCCTCACCTAACATACCAGCCTTCGGGTTGATATTTGTAGTTAGTGTTACAATTAAGATGTCACGTCAAAAATGAGCCACGAAAGTATTTTAGTAGTAAACTATTTTTCTATTTCTACTGATAAAAGTGACACAATGAAAAAAATTCAAGCATACATTTGTTCTTTAAGAGATTCATACCCATTTCTAGCATATTTTCCATGTCTTACTCCAAATTGGATTAAAATGCGTTCAAGTATAAATTTATAGGGGAAAAATGTCTTCCCATTGAAGTGTGCGTAAAACTACTAAACGTTCAATCTTTGTGAATATGAGGAAAATTAGGATAGTCTTTGGAATTTAATGGTATCTAAATCTCAATTTGAAGTTCTATGAATGAAAATATATAATATTTTGAAGAATAATTTCAGATGTTCGACTCTTAACAGACTTAGTTAATCGTTTTTATTTTAATCGATTCAATGAGGTTACTGTTTCAACGCATAAAATTATATTGTGAAAGAGGAATTTAAACATTTCATGGAATCATTGGCATGAAAATATATGTAAGATATGTATAATTATCGGTATACGTATTATACTTTTATTAAATCTGAGTAAATATTTTAATTATTGATATTTATGAATTGTCCAAACGGATATCAAGGAAAGATTGTGGCATGAACAATGAAAAATGGTCGCAGGTCATCAACTGTCATGTGCGACGTCGCTAATTCATTTCTACATTTTTATAAATGTGAAATTGATTGTCTCACAGTCAGCGTTGACCCATCAATTCAATTTAATAAAAGAAACTAACGGCTCAATACACATTCCCTCTTCTACAAAATCCGTCGAAACGAGTAAGCGCAGAAAAAATGTTGCAAATGTTTTCAGAGTAATTGAAATATTTCTATAGGTATTCGGGTAATATAAAGAGAAGCGACAGAGAGATTACTGCCCACGCCTTGACTACGTACGTGTAGCGTTCACTCTAAACGCTCCATTCCTACTCCAGTACCCTAACGTAATAACTGTTAAAAAAATGTTCTGCGATGCAATTCGGACGTGAGACGGATGAGGATTTTATGATCACAGAAAAAGACCTCCTCGTGAATACCGTATCGAAGCACGAACGTTAACTGAAATAAAATGACTTAATCCAAGAGTGAAAGAGGGAGAGAGAATGAGTGAAGGGAAAGGTAATTATTGGCTTAATTATTCGAACTAGGGGGTTGATATCGCTCAACGCCCTGCTAACGCCTCAATTAAAAAAAAACACACACGCTCGTATCTATATACAGAATGCTGGCCATGGCATTAAAAAAAAGAAGAAACCATCTTTGCCGTAGCGGTGTAAAAAGATGAAATGGGATTGCATTTGATGGTCCCTTGCGGTCATTGTCCGCTGCACTCTGCCACCAAGACCGTCACCGGCAAATGCGATGATGATTGCGATGTTGGTGACCACCACCACCAGGATAATGATGATGATGGCTACGTAAGTAAGTAATGAAAACCGGTAGCAGCGATGGGTAATTAGATCATACCCGCCCGGAGAACGTGTCCCCCAGAAAAGACCGGTAATGAACGCGTACAAAGTGGTAGAATGGCATATGGACAATGAGTCACCCGAAGGGTAAAGAGAATTCCGTAATTATTGCCAGGAAAAGCCACACTTCGCAACTCTTCCCACTTTTAAAGTATGAGGAATCATCATTGCTAGAGATAGGGCGATACATGGTAACGAAAGGGGCAGGGGGAGTACTCGCTTGTGTAGCTCGCTCATGACTCGTATGCTGCGGGGAACAAAAACGCAACGCTCTTACAAGGACATGTTGCGGTGGCTCTTTTAATGATGGCAGACGAAATGATTCAGACGTGTCGTGCTTGGTAGGGGCCCCCCGAGCGAATTGAATCTTTCTATTTTACCGTTCTTTGGTAGCGACGCCAAGGGTATCTATTTATGTTCTCTGCCTCACGACAAAAACTCTTGGGTGTGTAACTCGTCAAAAGAGAACAAATGTCGAATTTTAGTTATGACCTAGGTATAGATTGGCTAGCCAGGTATAGATTGGTACTTCCGACCTATATCTGGATAAAATAATAACTGACAAAACCACTTTCTACCCTCACATGTATACGATACAAACACACATATACACTGATATAACCAGAAGGTCGTTTTGGTAGGTTATGATGCAGTTCATTCAGTACTAAGCCCGACAGCGTATGAAATTCACGCATCAGTGTAGAGGGGCCAGTTTCTTTCCCTGTGCCGGTTATGGTTTCCCAGGAAAATCTGGTACCCGAAAAATCACACTGATTGGGTGAAGCAGCAGGTGCCCAAAGTGTCTTGCCCGGGAATCGAACCCGGGACCCTCCGGTCAGTAGTCCAACGCTCTACCCACTAGACCACCGCGACCCGCTAGTTTTGATACATGATCCCAAAAATATCGATTAAGCCTGTTTTTATTGAATCAGGGAGGATGAGATTTTTCTCACTATGAAAGTGCAGCAAACTTGTCAGAGGCTTTTATCTCATAACTATTATGAATGAATAAATCAATATAGTTGACGGAATGATGGAATATGATTCGTTAAATGAATAGGGTTAACGTACTCCTACTTCTTTTATACGATGCCAGCCTTAGTGGCTTGGGAGATCATAATAAACAGGTGGTGATATATACTACCTTGAACAAAATGTTCCCGGAATAACCACCGTGTGGCGCTCCCATCGTTCCGATTTGAGTTTTGTTTTTTTTGTTAAATTGGTACATCTGTTGTTGATATTCCCTTTAAATCTTAGTGTCATAACTTGACATTTGCAAAAGTTACGTAGCCAAGAGTACATCTATCTCTGTGTGTGTTGGCGATTTTTTACAATTGCAGAAATGGATTTAAATTTGCAACAACAAACTTGTATTAAATTTGGCGTAAAAAACGGATTTAGTGGCGCACGGACGTTGGAAATGTTGGAAAAGTGTTTCAGCAACGATTCTCTAAAAAAAACGGTCGTTTACCAGTGGCACGAGCGGTTCAGAAGTGGTCGTGAGTCAATCGAAGATGATGAACGCAGTGGCAGACCATCGACATCGAAAGTCGGTGAAAAAATTGATAAAGTAAAAGAAATGTTGGTCAATAACCGCAAATTAACCATCAGAGAAATAGCGGAGGACTTGAACATTGCCTATGGATCCGCCCAAGACATTGTGGTTAATGATTTGGGTTTCCGTCGTGTAGCAGCAAAGTTGGTGCCAAAAGACCTCAATTTCATGCAAAAAAGAGACCGTGTTGACGTCGCAAAAGACATGATTTGCGAGGCTGAATCCGATCCCACATTCATCAAAAGGATCATTACTGGAGACGAGACGTGGGATTATGAGTACGACACGCAATCCAGACATCAGGCAAGTGAATGGCATTCACCAAATGAGCCGAGACCAAAAAAACCACGTCGTTTTCAGTCAAAAAAGAAGGCAATGCTGACGGTTTTCATGGATTACAACGGTGTAGTGCATCATGGATTTTTGCCAGAAGGCCAGACAGTAAACAAAGAGTATTATTTGGGCGTTATGAGACGTTTGCGTGAAGCAATTCGCCGAAAGAGACCAGAAATCGTCGCACAGTGCGTCGAGACCGTCGCACAGTGCTATCATTATTCGTAATTTTTTGACGAAAAATGCAACAAATACCATCCAACAGCCACCGAATTCACCTGATTTGGCTCCCTGTGACTTCTTTCTGTTCAATCGAGTTAAAAAACCATTACGGGGAACGCGTTTTAGCAGCCGAGAGGAAGTAATGGAAAAATCGCAGGAAGCACTGATGGACATACCAAAAACCGAATATGAAAAATGTTTCGAGGATTGGATCAAGCGCTGGCATAAGTGTGTTGCAGTCGATGGGGATTACTTTGAAGGGGACAATATACATTTAGATGAATAAACTTGTATTTTTAATTTTCTGAATAAATTCCGGGAACTTTTTGATCAAGTTAGTATATATATATACAGGCTTCGGTGGGAGCGCAGTACCAACCCAGTTAATCCGCAAAGGTCTCGAGTTCGATTTATGCCAAGGTTAATACCCACGGCCCGAGGATTGGGCTTTTTATTTTTCTTCATCTGGTTAATCAAGTCAATTAGAAGTCCAACCAGACTCTTTAGAAATTAGTCGTTAAACTTAAAATAAATTCTCTTCGCAATGGCGAGTATACTTGTAATTTATTTAAATTGAAACAACTCGTGATACTGCCAAGACTTTCGCAGTAAGCGTAATGCTTCAATGAAATGAAAGTAAGTTCCAATTAAAACATTTCAAAGAGCACATTATCGGAATTTTATATTTTCAGACTCTTTGCTCTTTATCAGAATAAAGTATCTTCTTGCACATGGGCATGTTTCCGCAGGACGAGTCATTTCTAATTTCAAAATCTGCATGCGGAAGACGCCTTATGTTGTTAACTCAAGGTAATCAACATTTTTGCATACAATTAATATGCTTATAATGGTTTTCTCTCTCTCTGTGCAATCTGAGTACATTCGAAAATGCTGCTAATACTACATGCTAAATGAAGGCTAATGAATGACATTGTAATAGCAGTTACTCGGTCGCATTCCTCCATTACATTGAGAACAGAAAGAGAGCAATTCCTCAATTAAAATTTATTATGACAATGGTTTAGCCACTGTTTGACAAAATCAGGTTTAACGACCTGATGAAGCCAAAAAGTGGCGAAACCATGGTCGGAAGAAGTATTAACTGTGGAATTGCTGTGTTTCTGTTATCTACACTGTTAGAGTCCCTGAATTCAAACTATCGGTCACATTACCTAGTAACTTATTCTTTGTATGAAAAATTGCATTTTAAATTTTTAAAAAAACGTGGATCGTCAAATTCAAAAGTACTCCCACAGTGTTACCAGTTTGATCGTACTGACTATCACGATGAGTTTAAATCCAAAGCTGTATTTTAAATTTGATTCAATGGACTGATAGAGCATAAAAATGTATCTCCCACATTGGAATAGTTTAGCTTTCTATGACTCTTAAAAAGTTTCCGTAAGAATTTCCGAAACCATACGAGACACATAGGAAGAAACATTTCCACGCATTTGATTTCGATAATTTTTCCTAAAAAAACACACTGTAAAATTCCAATAATTAAAAATCACTCTAATATGATGTAACAGTGACAGTGATTTTTTTGTGCTCGTCGCGAATAGAGGGGTGCACATAAAGGAAAGAAATAAACTTTTCTTCCGCGTGCGAGATCCATTAATCTCGACTGCTGTAGGCCATCTATCTAAATCAAAACATCCAGACCCAATTTATTCGCTCTCGAACTTACCCCAGCTAGCAGGCAGGCATGAACAGGTTTATATTACGGTGAGACAGGTGTGTGTGGCTTTCGGAAGCGTGCGGTAAGAGAAAGAGAGAGAGCCTTAGAGCATTAGAACAAAGGGATGACAAATCCACTGATGAGGGACATATGGGTGGCCATGGAAAAAATGGAGGGGGGGGTTAAGCGCCAGTTGGCCGTTCTCGGAAGCTCTCTCGCCCTCTCTCTATATCTCTCCATATGCAAATCAAGAAAAAAAACAATCGCCATGCTCACTCGATCTCCTTCCTACACCCCCCTCCCTTATGTTCCAGTTCCGCCGTCGCGAACAAACGAGGGGCATTTTATCTCTGCCACTCCAATTGGAGCATCCAGAGGGGCAACGCGATCCAAAGTTCTATCGCCTAAAGTACGTCTTTTTTTCAGTGGGATACGCAAAATTAATTCGGATGAAACCGCGCGATTTAATCGAAATCCGGGACGTATCGAACCGGTCATGTGTCAATTGGAAGGTGTTGAACGAATTCATATCATTTTTCGCTCGGTGTCTTTGATTCCCTCGAAATTCAACGGAAAATTTTCCGTGAAATGAAGAATAATAGGAATAATTTCAATGAAATTCTATTCATATGCAACTAGTTTCAACGCATAGATGCCACCTTTAGGTCAGCAAGAGAGACAGGTTTTTGTATCAGAATGTAATGCGTGTGCGTTGATCCTAGATGTGCAGAAAAAATATTTCAGCAGAACGATGCATGCCTAGAGCTCTTAATTTCACATAGGTATATGTACTTACATCCAAATTGTTGAGCAAGAATCACAATTGAAGAGCATATTCCACTTACAATTTCCAGTACCCCAACTGGTTTAATACGAGGCATTTGAACTAGGAAGAGGTGAAAAAATGAATTCGCATTGTTTTTTTACTTATCATAGCATAGTGATATAAAGTTCTGACAGTTTTTAAGAAAGAATAAACGATGAAAATCATTTAAAAAAAAGAGCGACACGTATGTTAGAATGTAGGAATCATGTATACTTGAAGATGGAATGCACAGTTAAGATAAAAAAGTAGAGTAGCTAAAAGCTACTACAATTTTTGAGGAGACTGTTGTTATAAGTCGTGGAAAACTTTACGGCTTTTTACCTAAACGATTTTTCAATCGCTGTACATTTTATTTCTTAAATACGAAAATATTTATTAAGCTCTGTACCTTATTATGAGAAATCAGTTCCTAGCATGCCAATTTCTTCCTCATAATTTATTGAAAAGTCAAATTTATGTAAGATTCTTAGGTCTACAGCTCTCAGCCAGTAAAATTTACAACATTTTTTTATGTTATCTATTATTATGTTATTTATTATTTATTCTTTAACATTATATTTTATTATTCATTATTTTTATGTTAATTATAATGTTATAAGTACAGCGTTGCTACTCTAATGACTGAAACATATCAAAAGAAATATTTGATATTACTCCTTGATGGAATGTAAATATGTCAATGCAAAGAGTTTTGCTCTCGAATTCTTTGGGCACCACAATAAAATAGTTCTCAATTTAAACATACAAGGCATTCAATGTACACTGCTTTAATTACCCATTAGACTCTTCTTATTTGTAATGCGTTGAAAAAAAAATAATCGCTAGTATGTATTATGCATTTCGCAACCATAATTTTGGTTTAAATAGATAACCTAGCTATATGGATTTCAAATTCGCCATTAAAATTGAAGAGTTCACGTAAAATATATTTTGTCGTGAGAAGTAGTTATGCCTACGCTTAGAGAACAAGAGGAAGCCTCATGTTTTAAACATTTATGTTGAATAATTATGCATGTGACCACATGACCATCAAAGACGTATTAAGTGAAACGCGTGCGCTAATTTGTCTGTATTGATATTAAGAGAATGAATACAAACTAAATCGTATTTTTGTCAATGAGAGAAAGGCCTCAAGTCATTGTTTTCAGCTTTAACCTTCTTATCTCACCAATCTGAACTCTTGCCATTATTTCCAATTTTATTTTCCAATCAAAGCGACGCCGAAGTTGCTTTCTTCTAAAACAATAACGAGATATTCCTCCTTTCCGAAGCGAGATAAAAGCATCGGATGGATTGACGCGAAAATAAACATGAAAAAAAATTGAGGACGCGTTTGACCTGTCATCCGCACGTGTTCCACGAAGGCGTCGTTCTCCCCATTCCCCAGCCTTTCCCTTATTTTTCCATCTACAAAACCACCCCTCTCTGTCTCCCTCTTAAACTCTAACCCACCCCTAATAAATACCCCACTACCCCACTCCTCCCCCTCATTGCCTGAAGCTTTCGTCCCCCCTCCCCCCACACATACACGAAACGTTCCTTCCCAACTCCCCATGGGCGACCCCCTCACCCACGCAGCCGGAACAGAACTCAACTCTCCGACCCCCGCCTCACCTCCCCCAACCAAACGCTCATGTAACGCACGGCCCAAGCTCACGACAGGACAGGAAGTGAGGGCACGATTTCTATCGAGGCACGAGGCTGTGGGAGAGGGAGAGGAGGGGGCGGGGACTGGGTGGACGGGAAAAGGGGTTGGGTAATCTCTGTCGATGATCACGCCCGCCTCTTTCTCCCCCCGACCCCCTACCGTCCAACCAAGACGAACATATGCCATGTTTTTACGGGCCTCCACCACATCGCCGCTGCCGCCACCGCAGGACGGATTCCCCTCACCTCCGCCGCCCCAAGCACTCCCATTCCGCACTTGATGATCGCGAAAAAAAGCGTCCGAATCCACTCACACACACACACACACACATGCGTGCATCAAACTCTTCCTCTCCGTCCACAATCTTCCTTTTCGGAGGGTGGGTGGCCGGGAGGGGGGAACTTGACGGCTGCTCAACAGCGGGATCGCGACTCCCTACGTAATGACCCAGCTACCCTCACGCACACAAACACAGCTTTTGGGTTGGCCAGAATCACGTGTCTCCTCCCGGGAATTTAACCTCCGCCGTTCGCACGTGGGTCATTGAGTTTTAGCCTTTTTTCAAATATTTAATGAAAGGGACAGGAAGTCAAACCAGGTCTCCCTACGCAAGCATTTAATTCGACTTCTCTTAGTGTGCAACTGCATCCAAAGGCCATGTTGCTTGAACACTGGCCGTTCCTTTAGTGACCTAGTGTTACAATTTATGAGGTATTCGGGTTTGAATCAGTGCCCACATATTTCTTAATCTAAGGTTTCGTTTCATGTGCCGACAACCATAAACATTACCTTCAACTTCCATTTTACCGGAGTTATATGCAACCGAATGGACAATCAAACTATATAAATATTGCAGAAATATCCAATTCTTTCAACCGCTATCCGAAATGATTTTTGCATGTAATTTTTAACATACAGTTTCAGATACGTGGTGGAAATCCTTTATGGTGAAAGAAGACACTTTGCTTTTCCACATAGAATATTTTTGTTACGACCTAAGTTTCGTTACAGGGTAACGCCTTCAGGTTACACCTGAAGATTTTACGCTTTCACGAAACTTAGGTCCTATTAAAAATTTCTATATGAAAAAGCGAAGTAATTTAAAAGCAAAAACGAAAAAGATACAATTAATTACTTGAAACTAGTTCGTTGTAGTATGACATTTTTAAAACACAGGTTTTGAAACATGTTTAATCATTATGGTATTTGTTAATACTTGCACAAATCCTGATTTTAATTATGATATTACCTACCCTAACCGGTAGATTACCTAATAATAATAAATAATTGGGCACGCATCAACTTCCCGATATTACCAGGTTATTACGCGAAAACATGGCAGAGACAAGCACTACATTCGAGCAACATAAGAGGATAAGATGCACATGGAAGATGACGGTGGACAGAGCAATATACCAAATTGACAAGTAAAAACAATCGAATAATTTTATTTATCGAAATTGTTATTGAACAGAATTTCTTTCAAAGGATAGGCACTAAGTCATTCACCTACATTGATTAGAATTCAAAAATGTATTCAATGAATCGTAACAGTTCCATGGACAGTCAAAGAAAATAGTGGAAGGAGTAAGAATGGTAGAAATGAGGAGGGATGTCATTAGGGTGATAATTAAAAGGATGACTGCAGGCATTAATGTGGGTATGAAGAAGCTAACTGAGATCTGCATGTAGCACACCAAATTTCAGACCGTAGCTGTCGCTGAAGCTCACACACTTCTCGTCAGACTTGTGGAAATTCAGCATTCAAGCGCATTTCCTGTCGCGCAGTGAAAATGAACAATTTAAAGTCTCCGCCGTTTATCTTCCAGGAGCCCTTCGCCTAATTCTTCGAGGAAAGTGATCCAGTCATTCGGTGCCAAAGCGGAAATGCGACCGAGAAAGAGCAGAATTACGGCCCCTCTTAAATCCTCGAAAGCCATAACGTTCGGACGCCCTTCCATCCCCATGTCGAGGGGAAGAAGCTGCTGCTGCTGCTGCTTCATTTGCATTCCACTACCTCACACTCACTTCTCCAGAGTCCACAAATTGCCGCCCGACTTCAAATCATCCGCCTTTTATTTCCCTCCCCACCTCTATTCAAACGGTGGCGGCTTTAACACCCTCCTGACTATAAAAAGAGCGTGGTGCGAAATGACGTTACCTCAAAATTTCTACGCTTCGAATGGAATGGACACATCGGGCGAGGGATTTTTGTTTTACGGTTTCTAGGGTGGTTGTGACAGCGAATTTCCTTCCCTGAACAATCATGGGTTAGAGGCAGGATTTTCCTTGCTTAGGTAATTTCTGCCCTAGCAACGTCGACGTGCTGATCGAGAGGAAGGATAAAATCCAGTTCCGTTGATTTGCTCGAATACATTTCACCGAAAAGAAGGCTGTCACTTTATTTCTGAAGGCTCTAACAACGGCAGATTTTCTTATATAAACCAAGTTAATGATTGATGTTCAGAAAAAAAACGTTTAATAGCATTATTTCCAATTATGTCAATTTCAACTTTATATGTAACATTTATAAAAAACGACTGCGTTCTTTTCCATTATCTTTCAATATTATATGGACATAATTTTTTAACACACCTCGTATCTCGAGCTCTCACTGGCTTCCTTGTATCAAGTTGGAAGGGGTTTCTATTATCTATTTTAGCCGATAAAGTTTAAGCGAGAGTGAAAAATGTGATTGACGATCTGGCGATCGATATTTCAAATAATTAGCGTAACACAAATCTATAAAACATTTAAATTTGATACGAACCCGGTGATAAATCTTTTTATTTTATAATATTGTTCAAACCGTTAGTATTTTCAAGGAGTGTAAATATTTTGTAAGATACACCTAAAGTGATTTGGAAACGTTAAGACTCATGAAAGAAACCTCATTTACTGGACTTGCCATTCTTGGTTTACCTGCAAAATTATTACAGCTCTTTCCTAACAGGGTAAATATTTTTAAGAAAAGATGCAAACAATTGATATAATAATTTGATATGTTGTGTAAAACTGTATGTAATAGCTTAGTTTTGATTTTTTTCTTGTTGATTGGGAAGCTGATATTAATGATGTGGGGATTTTTTTGTGTGTTAGAGATTGTTATCTGGATGTTTCCTATTCGTGTGTTGGTTTTTACTGACTGATTTTTTTAAATCTTTTGTGATATTGATTGGATTTGAGATGTCATGTTATTTTTCCACGGCAAGTTTGATTGTAATACTTGGGACTTGCGTGCGACACTTGACACTGTATATCTGCACATGTACGTTTTAATAAAGAAATAATAATTATTATTATCATTAAAATTGAATTACTTAGTTAATTATTCTATCTTTCGGATTTTACCGAGCTGGACCAATATATTCAAGTGCCAATTAATAAAAAATACATACGACTTAATGCATTGGAGCAAATAAATATTCCACTTAGGAATCTTATGACAAGTGACGGTCATTGTCATGTATGGACGAAAGAGGACTGCAAATCGCTTCAGATAGGAGGAGCGAGTTGTACCTTTTTAGTGTCGAGCAACGAGAAGAGACAGCGCATTAGCCCTCTCTCTTTCCCGCCGCGGTGAAGGGCGACACTCGACCAAGTCACACTTGAGTGGAGTGAGGTGTCCCTGGGTGTGGGGAGGGAGGAGCGCGAGGGGAATCGGGGGGAAGAGTGGTTCGGGGGGTCGGGACTCGGCCACGAGAGGACGGCTAAAGTGGCCGCGGGAGAGGGTCGATAGAACGCAGCGAGTGCGAAAACTCGGCGTCTTTCTCCCTTTTTTTATTTTTGGTTGCACACAAAAAATAAAGCTTCTCGGGTGGCTTCATGAGGCAGTAAGAGGACGGAGAGAGGGGCAGAGAGGAGAATGGGACGACCCTGGTGGCGCTGACGTCCGTCGTCGTTGCCTAGAGGATCGGCGCCAGTGAAAAGCGGGAGGGGTTCCTTAATTACCTCGAGAAAGGGAGGAGTGGAGACCGTTGAGGCGGGGACGACGTTTTTAAGAGGACGAAAATCGGCGCAATTAAAACACGTGCATTCTCTCCGGAGGGAGTTCCGTGCATTCTTTTGGGGAGGACGAGGGAAAAAGAGAGAGAGAGGGAGGACGAAGAACGAGAGGGCGACACTTGGGCGGGCCGCAAACATTTGCGCTGCCGAAAAATGTTGATGTGAAAACAGTTCAGGCAACTGAAAGAGCCAACTCACTCCAGTCATTCTCTTCCAACTTCGCGTTTGGAAAATTGTTTGTGTGAAGCGTCAGCGTACGCCTGTATCATTAGGTGGCAAGGTCAGTAAGACAAGCGCTCATATTCAAATACCGCCTGCGGACAGTATCATGCAGTGCAATAAATCATGTTAGTTAAAAGTAAGAGAAAAAAATGGTTAGTTGTGAAAGCGTTACTGAAATACTCACTTACTATAAAAATTAACTTTTGAAAGGCAAAACAAGCAAACAATCATGTGAGACAAAATAAATTCCAAAACAAACATCTAAGAGCATTGAATTAGTTCATCCCCTGGCAGGAAGTTAAATTAGTATCAAAGATAAGATTTGGTGCCAGAGATCTGCATCAAAGTTTAAAATTAATCAATAAAACTAAAGACTCACAGAATACTCGGGTAGAAATGACATGGTGGAATTCCTCCAAACGACTTACCTGTAACAAAAAAGAAATGTAAAATTAGTAATACTTATTATTTTTTACAAAAATTTAGGTTCAGTTAAATAACGTGTGGAATCATAAAAACATGTGGTACTCTTGACGAAGGGCATTGATTTCTTCAGTTATTTTGTGGAGATAGAAGACAAATAAACGCTGCAAAAGCATATTGATATGATCAAAGACTAATTCTAATAAAAAACTTGATTAAATGGATTAACCATACAGCACACAATGGTTTTAGGCTAATTTAGTGAAAAAATGCCTGGGTATTTAAGTTAAGCTTACGCGAAATAGATCCAGGTTAATCGGTAAAAAAATGTTGAGCTGTGCAAGATAAAGGGAAAAGAAGCTTAGGTGAAGTAAAGCGAAATTTTAGGTGTGATAAAACGATTTAAACAGAAAAATATTCTTAAATGTCACAAAAAAATGCAGAATAAAGAAATTTTTAAACAAACTGACGGCTCTAGTGAAACGGACTGCTGTTTAATTATCTGGTGAGTCCCAATGGTTAAAGTTGAATTATATTATTGAGAGACTTTTTTATTTCGTAATTATCCTTTGTTTTTTTTTAAAGTTGCATGCATTCTCTAATTGTGAATACACTGCCAATTCATTTAATAGGTAAATCAGGTGTTAGTAGTTAAGAACAATATAGATTAAAATACGTAATAATATGCAACTAATAGGAATGCGCATAAACTCTGGGAATCAACCAAAGAAAAACGACTAAATTCGTATCTCATAATAACTAAATAAATGTAATTCCAAATTGTTAATGCAGACTTTTAGAAAAATCTCATTTTTGTTCAAAAACAGCCAACGGAACGGTATATTTATGACGGGTGAATTAACTCTCATTTCAGAATGTATTAATTAAATTTCGTCTGACCTAAAATCAGGAAAAAGTGATACTTGAATGATTAGCCTAGGAAATCATATGGAATCATTTCGATCTCTATCCGACTATTTTCACATGGGTGTGTGTGACCTCAAAATAAATCCCAAGAAACTTGATGGGCTGACGCGATCGATGAAACGAGCTTTATATAGTCTCCAAGGACTTAAGAGGCCTCACAATTACATTAACAGAGTGGACGTTTCTTTTAACAAAAGATGTCGAGGGACTTTGAATTGGCCTAATTATAGCACAAATGAGCTGGCAATAGAAAAAATTCATAGAGCTTTATTTAGAGCGAAAAAAAAACTCGATAGGCCAGCCCTGGCCTAGGATTCAATTCATGTGGGCTATGCTGTTAGACCTCACGATAACCATTCACCTGCATCTCTAAATTCCCGTCTTGAGCCTCCATTCTCTTTGCTGGAGTGCCGTTCATATTGTATTAATCTATACAAAGCAAATTTCGATACCTAGCCTCCTTTAGCCACTTTAAACACAATGCATTTTGAGAAACGCTCATGGTTAGGGTTGTGCGTCAAATACTTGATCCACATTTAAAATTGAAAAAGCCATCCATCCCCCCCCCCCCCAGAGTTAAGAGTTTAATTGAAGAAAAAAACATATGCATAACATGAACGAACACATACCATACAAATGGACTGGAGAACACCCATACACAAACGCTTGGTGTAGCTCTCTCAATAGGAATCAAAATATCCGCTACTGTTAAAAATGGAATGTGAATGGTGCGTTTTAACCTTTCGGAATCCAGTTGACTGATTATTTATAAAGGGATTAAACATTAAATTAAGAAGACGTATTGGAGGAGAGGCATCAGAGGAAAGAAAATGCGCTATCTGATGTTACAGACGAAAGACAACCATTTGGAGCCTACTTCAGTCAGAACGTTCAGGTAAAACTACGGAAGAATTTAACGTACACGGTTTAGCTTACCATTCGACAATACAGGTCGGATCAATAAAAAACACTACATGAATACATTATCGCAGAAGCCTCTTGTATGGCAAGTGGAAGGGGTTTCACAACCGTTTTCAGTTAATGGGATTAAATACTTGTTAGTTTCCTCACTGCACTAGTTACCTAAGACCTAAGTCAAAAAAGATTTAAATCATAGGGTCAAAGTGAGCATACAGAGTCAATAGCTTGTAGGTAAATGTAATGATTGCGTGATTTCGAGTAATTAGAAGAATGATTTCATCTTTAGATCTCATGCCTGAGCCAGTAAACTCCATTATAATGAAAATAAATGTCCTAAAAATACTCAAACAACACAAATGCGCAAAGAACAATAGAATTTAAGCCCAGTCAATGTTTTTATTCAAAACTGATTCTCTTCCCCCACCCCAGATATTAGGAATATATTTGGATGAATAATATTCCTTTGGGAATTACAATAAATTTTTAAAAAATTCCAGCTTCACGCTCGTGAATCAGCCTCGTCAACGGTTCCGAAATATGATAAACGAAAGTCGAAAAATACCCACGGCACCATATCGACCCATCAGGCGTTGGAATTTGAGTAACTGAAACAATCCTGCACCCACATGAACGTAATAATAATGATTTATCATTTAGAATCGTAATGGAATGCTTGAAAAACCCCAGTCTCCGCGCCTAAAATTATCGCGCGCACCACCTCGTCGCAACGATAAATTTCGACGGGAAATTCATGACCACCTCTTAACTCGCTCACTTAGCGAGTTCAGTAAGAAAGAATCCCTGGATGCAGATTGCAACCATAAGGCTGGGCATAAATCCCGAGTTATAACGAAGCCATTAACGGCTCCGTAGGCGCGCGCTCTCAGACACACGTGGAGGGCAAGGAGACAACACCACGAACCGACCTCTCTCCTTCGACAAATCATCCGCAGGACCGTAAAAACTCATCGTCCCGCCATTTGCTCAAAGGGAACCGTTTTAGAAATGTGAAAAGAAGATTAAAAAAAAAAGAACCTTGTCCTTTTTTTACCGTCTAAATTCCACCACTTTAATAACGCCTTTCTCTATCCTTGGGATCTCAATCCTCCCCCTAATTCATTGTCGCCCTCACGTTCAATGGCAATGCCCCCGACCCCACCTCGGATATCTCCGTTATGGGTTCCCTCCCAGCGCTAGGGAATTGGAATAAGAATGATAAAAAAAAACAAAAGGAAAGAGAGTTAAAAAAGAAAAAGGACCGTCGTGAAGGTGCACTCAACGACGCTTAGCGGCTCATTAACTTCGGCGAATCATTTAACGATCCCTTTTGTTATTCCGTTCTCCTCACGCATCGGGTTGAATGTTCATTCCCCCTCTTCTGCCAATTCGTTTGCCGACAAAAGACCGAAGAAATGTCAACTAAAGACCTTTTCCCTCCAATATGAGCGTTGGCAGCTCAAACCCTCCCCCTCGTGGCGAACAAATCTGGACTGCGCAATTCATGCGTAACCCTATGGGGCTGTTGTTTTAAGATAACGAATGAGATAAAATTCAAGTGCTGAATTTTACATTCTTTCACAATTTATATTGTTTTACATCTACATGATACCCTCCAGCGTGAAGGTGGGTGACAGGGGGTGAATCCATACGAGGTATGCATGGTACACAAATAGATAAAGTCACGTACATGATACATAACTACAGAAAATAATGACTTAAGACAACAATATTGACTTAAGGTTCTAATTACGTTATGTATGAATGGTCATTTCATGAAAATATGGTACTAAGGCTAACGCTATTGCACTGTTTTCAATCAGGGCTCGAAATCTTATTCCAGAAGGAGATAGAGAAATTATGATTGCGATCTATTTTTTCAACGGCAAGCATGGAAACAGCATTTACTTCTCTCATAAATATAAATTTGGCATTCAAGTTTAGGGGAAAACCAACAGCATAATGGAAAGTATTGCACATTTTGGACTCAATTGCACCCCGTGCCTCACACTTTTTTGGTGGATCGCGGGATGTTTACGTAGATGTTGATATTTCCTAGATAAATGCCAGGAGGTGGGGATTGCAACAATCTTAAAAGTACAAAAAATGTGATCCGTGCATATCTCACCACAGAGTGTCACTTCTTGGTGACACCAGCGTCGAATGCCATTCCATTACTACCGTGGGCTCCACAGCCCATTTCCTTATCTTCAGTGAAAATGCGGAAGGTTCCGGGGTGAGAAAGAAAAGAAAGGGTCTTTAGAAGAAAGGTACGCGTAGGAAGAGGGGACAAGGCAAGAAAAGAAGGGAAGGGGGACATTTTCAAGAATAAGTGATCAGATATTCGTACAATAACAGCGAAAATCCTCCAATTGGTAGTTTAAGCCCCTCACCACCACTTTGGCCCAGGTAACGTATTTGATCATCTTAGCTAGATTACGCGGAAAGAGTCGAAATCACGGATTCCACTCCTCTCATCGCAAAACTTCGCCACTTAACGAACTAAGAGTGGTTTTAAAAGAGGCTTCCTCCTTTACTTCCCTAAATTCCTGTCCTTCTTCCCCGCTTACCTCCCATACACACTCTCTCCTTCCCTTTCTTCCTTTATCTCCTCTCATCCCGTTACCTTCCATTAAAGGTTTTCAGAAACAGGCAAGCATATGGTTTTTATACATATTTGTTCCTATCTCCGAAAGAAACTTCCTCGTCCACCACGCAATGCTTAGCATAGGGACTAAAACTGGCGCGCGATATACTCGTATGATTGCCAACGCTTTCGTGCAGCTCATACCTACGCGTGTTTGTATATATAGCAGGGAGAAGAGTTACACAATCCTTGAGACGCCGAAGTTCACGAATAACTATCAGTAAATATTTCCGTGACGGTGAAATACTCGAACATCCTCAGTTCTGATGAGGATCAAGTCGGTTAGGATTTGGCATCACGAACATAACACCCTGGACAAATAACTTTGAATATCTCAAGTCGTAGATCAGATTAATGAGAGCGATTGAAGATTAATTTTATACAATAAACATGTAAGTTCAGAAATAGCGTGTTTAGAGCTTCAGCTTTTCCGAGTTATTTAATTATAATACTGTGAATAGAAAAAATATTAGTAATTCATACCTTATAGATATTAATCATATACCAATGTTTGAGTTGAATTACTCGCCACTACATTATTGCTTACTGGAAAGAAGAATCGTTCGGCGCATTCTGCGACAGAAAATGAAAGCAAACCCCGCAATGACATAACAAGTATAATACGAGTAAATATAGGTATCATTCTACCGATTGCAACTGACGTCATACACTTTGAATATTACTCGTAGGCTTAATGTGTAAAATGTATTTCACGCAATAACGAATGAATTTTATCATTCTTCAACCCAAATCAAAAATTAGAATATGATTTTCAATGGTGCATTTCCTTTTAGATGCAATTGAAAAAATGAACGGCGCAATCGTTAGAGAATTTTGGAAGAGCCATGTGAGAACAGGTTCACAGCAACTGTAACAAATATTGAATGCAATGAGTAACTTGGATTGTTACTTGTCGATTCATTCGTGCAATCTCCGAGGTTCGTCGTAAAGTTTCTCAGCGTACATTTATTCTAATAATACTTATTTGGCTTCAGTGGAAGATAATTGTGTGCATTCAAGAATGATTTCCAATTGAACATTACACACTCGTACTTAAAAAGAGAACATAGATTTGTAAATAGACAAAAAACGCAAAGGATGCATTTCAGCGACGTGCGTAGTTATCTCATAAAGTACGACTTGGTTAGCTGGAAATGTCGGAGAGTAAATACGCGCTAATAGTCACAAATTATTGTGCTCGTTTGAGAAAGTATGACTTTTGGCAAAAAATTATTCTTCCATACGTAAGCATCGCACATCGTCTTGTTTTCTGAGTAACATCTGCGATGAAACACTTTGACACATCACGTGCAACGGATTGTTTTTCTTTTTCCCCGATTCGTTCTCTGTATGATATTATGAAATGAATTTCATTTTAAATCGACGACAAAGAATGTTTAACATGTCTTTATACGAAGTAGTAATTGATATAATTGAGGCTGCTCAACCACCGATATTCATGGTAATTGCACGATTAAATGCACTGTCGAAAATATTATCCCAAAACATCATTAAATAAAAGATAACATTATCTTTGGCATGATAAATACGAAATCAAGGCGAAGAATTAATAAACACTGAAACAAAATTATAAATTTAGAAGAGTTTTATTTCAAAAGTTTATTTATTTCACAACAAAAAATATTCCTTTAAACTAAATTTACCAAACGGCCTCTCAATGTCAAATATTTGCATGGAGATTATGATAAAAAAATCATAAGGCGTTCATTACAAATATTTTATAGTCCTAAATTTGGAGTGAGAAGACAGTTGATTTGATAAACTTCGTGTACCATAGCCTTTGACCCGAGGAGAATAGCACAAATCCACTGATCGGAAATGCACCGTCAATGGCTTCCCTACCGGTGTCCTCAGGGGAGGAGACCGTTGTACGCATGTCGCATGTCCACATGGCAGTGGAATTTCGCCTTCTTGCTTTTCAAATTCTAGCTTGCACGATATTGGATAAATTTTTTACTGCACCCTAAGGTGCAATTGTTTGTCAGTTGAATGTATATGTATTTGTATGCGTGTGAGTTGAAAGGATTTTTGCAAGAATATATACGCCACTGTGGGTATACGTTTGCATGGATGTGTTGATTTTGCATGTGATTTTGTTCACTTTTACGGGTAGTGACATAACACCCCCCGCCACACGCCCTTTGGTGGCTTGCGGGGTATCATGTAGATGTAAATCAGTCGGAAAGTTCTCCACGATCAGTTGAGATATTCCCACATTTGTTAATTATATATGGCTTAAAACTTTGTACTTCCTATGAATATTGTAAAAGAATTTTACCGCAGTTCAACTTCAAAGATTAAAAGTAACTGTATATCAATGAGATTTGAATGGAACAATATTTACCGTTCCAGACGCACATGGCCAAGTGAAATGGAAGTTAGGGTTCTTAAAAAAACAAATTTGACCATATATTTCAATTGACAATAAATGCATGTTAAACAGATAGGAACATACAGGAGAAAAAAAGTGATTCCGTGGAAAATGATTCTCAAGTTTATTCTTGCGATTTTTACGTCTCTTTGGTTTGGAATGTAACTGTATGACAATTTAGACATACGAGAAAAATAACAGGGGAGAGAAATTAGTTTCCATATTATACACAGCGCTCGTGGACGCATCGAGTTAGACTTTCAGACTTTCCATCAAACTGCCGGTGGATTATGCATTAGTGTTGAGCATTTGGGCACAGATTTGGATGTCAAAACACCCACATCTCTTGGCATTCAAAACCTGGAACCCGACGTGGACTGCAAGCAGATTTCTCATGTTGCCTTTCCTCGTCGTCGTAGTTACTTCGCCAACTCGACCGACCCCCAGGGAAAATTGACGTTATACAAGTGGGGGAAAAAAACTCTTTGTTCTGAAAATTTCGAATTGTATTGAAACCAAACCTCAACGGTCTTGAAATCCGACACGGGTGTTGAAGGCACGAGGTGATGACGACGGAAGACCCACCCGTTTCTCCCATCAACCTCTCAGGTGCGCTTGCCCCATGGCATGAAGGCGAAGAGAGGGTGAACGGGAAGGGAAGAACGGAAAGGTGGAGCGAAAGCAAATGATTAACCCTGGAGAAGACTTAATAATCATTGCATGCGATGAGCCCCCAGTCCGCCGGAAGTGCCCTCGTTGCGGAAAAAAATGATCATCGCCTCGTTACTTCCCATTTCCAGGCTTCGCGATGGAGAGCGGCCGCTGTTCGATGTTCACGCTCCCGTGCTCTGCCGACGCATTATCGAAAGGAGATCCGGTGGTTAATCCCGCGCCGCAAATAATCGAAAGGCTAATCGCCCCGGGAAAGGTAGAGTCTAAGCGGCACGACTGTTTCCACATGGCTGGCGATATTCATAACGTTATTTTTGTCGGTCGTCTGACGCCGTTTTTGATCGTCTGTTTGACGCGGCTTTGCAAGTCGCCTGATGCGTTGCTAAAACATAAGCCCAGGGTAATAAAATCAGGCCTCCTACAGCTCGGAAGATTGGGAATTTATAAACTGAAGCACTCTCAAAAACAGTACTTATATACTACGAATACATACTTGTACATATTTACCTCGTATAAGTTTTCTGATTTCCGATGATTTCAAAATGCGAATAACATTCGCTAATAATTTACAAAGATACCAGCACTCACGATATTTACAATTAAGAGTGAAAAATGTATTTGGACTGAAAATAAACGCTTTCCTACAAAAAAACGTTAATGATAAAAAGGGGAAAAAATGGATGAGTATACTTTTTCAAGGCCGATCCTGTCTCTATTCAATCTTAACTATATCCTATCTCTTCTGTCCAAAATGAAACCGGCCAGCATACGGGCACAAATACACTAAATTGTACCAACGGAAATGCAACAAAGGCAACTACTGAAACATCAAGAATGACCATTTTAAAGCTCATCACAACATCGCATTGACATCGCTTCCAAAGTTTGAAATAATGACGGGTTATATGCAATAACATATCGTAGCTCTCTGGTCATGTTTGCCATCTGCAAGATTACGGGAGTAATAAACATATCTAAATTACTTATTCGAGAAGAATAAGCATTAACCTCGTAATGTCAACAATGCTTACAGAACATCATGGCAAAACACATTGAAAAGAAAAGATTTTTCTCAAGATAAGTCATTTGGGCGTTACGCTGTTATCATAATTGATAAAACCAGGGTATGGTGTTATCACCTCTTCTTCTATCACAAATATCTTTCATGTATGGAAAAAGGAAACTATTAGTCGCATGAGGACATCAATTACCTATTTCGTCTATTTCTGGGAGACGAGATAGATATATTCTTGACCGACTTTCTTTTCCCTCAAGCTTGAGGCAATTAGAAAGACCGTTATCAGAACAATGGGTTTTGAAGGTGACGGGTGACAACAAGAGACACTCACGACCTGCAGAGATATACTCGTCAACTTCAAAATTTTCCGATTTTGGAAACGATTTCCGATCACGACATTTCTCGTTGAAAACGGTGTGAGCAATAAGGCTAGCTTATTATATTATTCAGCGACGGTCAGTAAGCGATTGTTGAAATCAGGATATTGGCGTAGTATTTTACCTTGAGAAACACTTAAGAATATTTGTATATTCATACCATTTACCGTTCTACAAGTAATTAGATATCATTTGGCTGCTACTTGAAAAACGATACGGGTGAACTTACACGCGCACAAGGTGACGGATTTTCCTCTTCCAAAAGCATACAAGTTACAATCATTACATGGCAAAGAATTTTGACGGAGGAATGCTTTTAGAAACAGTCATTTTATCATAAATATATGATTACACTCTTGCCATTAAAGCAAAAATCTAAAAGATGGAATTATCCGTGATTATAGTCAATTTATTTTATTCCAAGTTTTCCCACAACTTTCTCTAACCTATTTTGATTGGCTCCATTAATTTTGTAAAGAAAAATTATCTGCAATTAGAATTAACGGTGTTACATATAACAAAACATAGAAGAAGACTTTTCAATTCAGCGACCAACCTATTGTACATTAATGAACGACCCAGCAATACGTCCGGTGGATATATTTTTCCAATTACAAAATTCAGTCCACTGCGACAAAATAATAGCACTTGCACCTATCATACGCAATAATCTAGCAATTATTAACTGAGTAGAAACCATTTGGACAAATTATTTCCTCCGTAGACGACCAAGGCTATCAATACATTCCTTTTAAATACAGCACTTTTTCTATAGAGACCCTCTACGATTCTTTTAGTTTTTTCAGCACTTTTGAATCCTTCGGATCCCCCCCCACAACTCCTTAAGATTCCTGCTCTCTGATGACTTCAAGGTATTTTTGTCGTTGGTTCCGATCCCAACCGTTTTCCGTAAAACGCCTTGCAGCATTGGCTGGTTCCCAACTCCAAGACGTTCCGTGACACTCATCAAGCACACGCCCACGACTCAAACGGTGCGGGTAGACAAACGGACAGGTCCTGGAGGGGCGAAAGGAAAAAAACGCACGCGATGCGACACACTTGTTTTTGTTTGAGCGAGCGGGAGCACAGAGCCTTATGGGGGCGGAGTATACAAGAGTCGAGAGTTAGGGCTCACAGCAGGGTTAATTTGTACGTTTTTCTGGGGGTGGAAGTAGGAGGAGCTTCCCATAGCGCTTCTGTAGCTCGCAGAACGACCGACCCACGAGATCGCGTGAGCCTTATACGTTTAGCCTTTGTTCTCGACTCACTTTTTTTCGTTAGAATTCCCAAAATCCTAGAGAGATGATTGACAATTAGATTGCCCTAAAACTATCGAGACAAAGCTGCGGTCAGGATGGCGCCAACCATTAAATATTTTCTGCTGATTTCACACAGTGGCGCATGAGTTTCCGGTTGACGGAGAACAATTTGATATCTTCGAGAGTTATACAAGCCACAAACTCAAATAATTACGTTCCGGGAGAAAATATTCCTCTTGCAAAATTACAGTACTTTTTTCTTTCGTTCACCCTTTGCAATACTAAATACAGACGTGTTGAAAACTATGGATAAGATTATTATTATTAGGTAATCTACCGGTTAAGGTAGGTTTTTGGATGGACACAACTATCAAATAAACCTTTTGTAACTCCAAAACAAAACCCAATCCAGCAACCTAATCTACATCAGGTTCCCTTCATCCTGTCCAACATCCCTATCCTGTTCCTTCCCTTTCCTCGCTTGCCCAACATTCTCCCCTCTATTACCTTCTTCAACATTCCACTACCGCTCAATACGCCTTTCATCCATTTTATGGATAAGATATAAAACCAAAATGAATTAAATACCTAACTTAATATTGATAGCAATTAATTACAATCAAATAAGTGAGGACGAATATTATCCATTTATATTTGGAGCGAATATTTAATTTTTCCTATTCTACGAGCAGACCCCAATCCATGCGCAAAAAATTATCATCATTATTGTTACTTTTACTGAGAAGAAAACGTGACCAAGATAAAACATTGGGCAAGGAGATAAATAATGGAAAGGATTCTGAAATTTCTGCAACATCTCAGAAATAATATTATAGTTCCATATGAGAGGAAAGGCCATTTAAGGCTTTTCTCTAAGTGATCATTGGAATGCCAAAACTAGAGGTTCATACATTCATAACGGAAGTGTACTGTGAATACGAAAGAGAGCTGCGACTTTAACAATGTTGGTATCTTGACGATGGCGAATGTGAAATCACAAATTCCAGTTAGGAATATGAAGCAGGACACTTACACAACGTAGGACATATACACAACACAAAACAGCAGCTGAGAGTGAGTTTGACGAAATTAATTTCAGTTCCACAACTGCGCGCGAGTTATGAGGAAATGACTCATAATGCGTATTTCACGAGATATAATGAAATATCTTAAATTTTTTACTTTTAAACGGTGTTAGATTTAGATGTTAGTTTTATAATCACGTCATGTCCTTTCCCTGAAAATAATCATAACTTGTCAATATGATTATCGTAAATTAACTAACGGAACTAACAGGTGGCATCCGAGTTTGTTTTACTCCTATTCCTATTGCAATTTCAAAATGGAAAAAATGGCTTACTCTTGATCGTACAGGTAAGACTATTTAGATTCATCATGGCAACCACACGTTTCGCCAATAATCTGTCACCAAACAAACCAAAATGAACTCCTCTTCTTCGCCTCTAACACCGTAATTCGGGCTTCCATCGAGCCTGAAGGGGTCCTCAGCTCCCCTTTCCATCCCAAAGCATTCCATTAAGATTTCAACACCTCGGAGAGGAAAGGTAAGGCGCGAAAAAAAGGCCATCCTGATGTGGACCATCTCCTAGGCCCTCATTCATTCTCTCCGTTCACAAATGCCTCCACCCCTGTGCCATCCTAACCTTCAGAAATATCAAGACAGGCGACTGTAGGTTCCTAATCTCTCTCTACCGTTGTCACATCCTTTTTTTAAGTATTTCAAATGATTCTCTCCCCCGCAAAAAATTACTAAGCCACAAATCTCAGCGACCAAGCTGACATTTCTTTAAAAAAAAACCCCACTCTCTCTTCGAGAACTGAAAAGCTCAACGCCACCAATTGCCACCTAGAAAAAATTTATCTGATGCAGTTGTCGCTTCTACGTATTTTCAGCAAATATTTACGCAAGCTCCAACGCCTTCCAAAAGGAAGTAACGAGAAAAATATTAATTACCGTAAGATACGTAATACTAGTATTTTCAAATACCTACGCTTTGTATCGGAGGTCGCATTATTTTTCACTTAAATGATTGCTGGTAACAGGAGAAAATGATGGTTATCAAAAAATATGTACGTTCAATAAAACAGTTTCTGGCGTAACTTGGTAGAAATTCTTCATACTGTCGTTTTTCAATGAAACCATTTTGCTTTTTCAGGACTGACCTGATGATGTTATACAATAATGGAACCTGGGTTGTGAGAATAAAGATTTTCAATGGAAAAGCAAAGTGGTTTAATTGAAAAATGTACGTTCAATATTAGAAGTAAACCTTAAAATGTCTCCGTTGAACGTCTTATGTACTCGTATTTAGCCATCTTTACGGAGACGGGAAAGGAACTGGCCCCCCTACCCTGATGTGTGAATATTCGCACGCCGTAGGGCTTGGTACATGGGTGAGCTCTACCATCACCTACTAAACCGACCTTCGGGTTGATTACTGTGTGAATGGTTTTCATCTAAAGAATCACTATAATATTCATATGACTAAATCTAAAGTCAGGATTACACATTGCCTAGAATCTTTCTTTTCTTTTTCAACCACGGACAGCGTCCAGTGAAAGACTGGTTACAATAATGGACTAATGACTAATGACGTGCGTGCATATCTGAAATCGTTCCATGCCATCACCTTTTTACTGCGCTCCTTACATCACCCCTTTAACTTTTGAAAAATCTTCTCATCGACTACCTGCTTCATTTTAGATGATGACATCGACCCTCCTCATCCTACATAGCCTGGGAGTATGCGCCATCATTTTGGCCAAATCGTTCATAGAGTACTGGGAAAGGGCGAATTTGTTTCCCTCGAATTGTAGGTAAATGACTCACCCGTTATTATTATAATATAATACACTAAATAGGGAAAGCTCGAACCTCGTTTGAGCGCTACTAGGAGCCATCGCGGCATCTGTATTGATGATATTATGGAACTCGTAAACAAGATTGTTCCTACATTTTAATAGATCTGGTATTCAAGTCGATGAAAACGGATCAGACAACAGTAACAACCAGTGTGTATTTTTAGCTTATGGTGAAATCTGTAGGGAATGGGCCGACACATTCACGTATTTAGCATCACCAAGCATAGCGGTAACGAAATTTAAGAACAGTTTCTTTATTTTTTTACTTTTAAGACCTAATTTTTCCTAATTTAGAAAGAGTAATTATAAATTAATTTCTTAAAACTAGGAAAGAAGTACACAGAGATGAAGAGGGACCTGATGTATATTAGGTTGCTGGATTGGGTTTTGTTTGGAGTTACAAAATATTTATTTGATAGCTGTGTCCATCCAAAAACCTACCTTAACCTTAGATTATCTAATAATAATATTAACAATTAGGGTAAAATACCTCAACCATTTTAAAATTCTCACTTTAATTTAATAGTTCTTTTTAATAGTCCGACGATCGACCGACTGACGATGTTAACTAATGATGTTTTGTCGAAACACCAATAGCAAAGGAGTCACAGGAGTTCGGCTGAAAGGCGAGCTTCGTACTTTTAACGACGCCCGCATGCAAAGTTCTCCTCTCCTGCGAAGGCATCTTCGATATTCCTTCCTGGGTGAGAACGACACGACGAGGGGGAGGAAAGAGGTGAACGGGAGGATATATAAATCTCTGGTTTTGGTTCTACTGCGGATTTGAAAGCTCCATTCGCCGTGAGCCAGTGACACATTTCACGGAAGGAGATAATTTAATCGGGAATAAAGGCTTGAGGCGGGGAGGGCGGCAATAGAAAATGGGTTGTGGGTGAGGCGTGGGTGGGGAGAGGGGAAACGCACGAGATAGGGATACAGGTGGGGAGCTCGAGTGCCTCGTAATCATGAGAACTGCCACAAGTGCGAGTCGCGTGCTGCGAGGTGACGTCACCGCACCCACGCGGAAGTGGACGGTGGGCCCGAGGATGACGCCGTGGAGGGGGTGTGAGGGTGAGGTGGGGTAAAAAAAAGGCGAGGGGGGGGGGGACAAAGCGGAGGTCCGCGGTCCAATTCCCGTGTCGGGGAAATTTATTCTTTCCCACTTGTAAGTGATCCCACTTCCCTTCTTCTTGAATATCGTACGTCTTTCTTTCACTGTAAGTTACCCATCTCATTCTTTATATCGCTTCACCAAATGGTTAGAGCGTTTTCGCCTATGGGGGGATCTTCACGTGTGAGAGTGTATACACCATACATATACAGTCGCACGAAATTACATCTGTAATACCCAAATTTAAACCCTAGATCAATCCCAAAATTAATGGTCGCGAAATTATTTTTATGATTATTGCGGTATTTACCGGTTAACTTTGTTCTAAACGGTCAGAGACTACCCAACGAGGCATATCCTTGCCCCTCCCAACATAATAAAAGCCTGACATCAGACACTTCAATATAATATACCCTTCTTCAATTCCGCGTGCTTCCTTCCTTCACAACATCCAATCTACCTATCCTATTCTCATCGTTTCCATGCCCCCCTTGTTACATTGCGGTCTTCAACATACATACCATCGCCAATCAAAATGCTCCGTATCCTCTTCACTGACTCCTTTGTATTTCTCCAACTGTTTCCTCACCTCCCCCACCATGCTTGGCACTTACATAATCGTTTGTTTTACTTTTTGTTCACACAGTTTTTAGTCGACTGAAAATTGTTAATTACTTCCATAATTACCCAGAATAGTACAGCCCCAGTTATAAAAAAAACTTCACTCAATAAAATGCTCATTCAAAAAATTTTGAAAATAACGAAACTACGGAATGGAAGACAGTCATCGAACGAAGATTTCGCGCAAATTTCTTAAATCCGTTTTCTTCCATTATGCCCGTCAGAAAAGGGCATGAATTGATTCAAAGCAAAGACATTGTGCACGTTTGCGCTGGTATAAATGATAAATCCAGACACAAAAGTGGAGTTCTAATTTTCATCCATTAATATGAACCGCGAATTATTCATTAGAATTCCATCTATTCCGATGGGGAACGAAAATAGTACGTTCTTCGCACCAATTCAATAAGAGATGTTTGTGGAGGAAGGGGACTTAAAAATTACATATTTATACCAAGAATGTTTAACCTTTTGCTTGATTGTATGTCATAATTTGAAATACAATTTCCATTGTATCATAATATAAATACAACTCCGGTCGGAATAAATATCTAATTCCTGAATTCGTAATAAGGCCAGACCCCCCGACTTCTGCACGCCACGCAAAAGAACTCCCCCGAAGTAGCTTCGAAATGAGTCACGCATGAATTTTCCATTAATGCAGAGATTTAAATCGTTTTTCCGTCCCTTCTGGTGAAAATGTTCAGCTGACCAATATATTTGTGCGTGTGTTCTAGTTTGTGTGTGTGTGCGTCTATTCGGCTTCACTCCAAGGGCGATCTTTCAGTCAAACATTACCCTTACCGAAAAAAAATTCCCCTCCCCCACCCAAACACCCCTGGGTCTCCAACCCCAAAGCTTCGATTTCCCATCATTCCCTCTGCGTCACGCCCCTATCCGTCACCTGGCCAAGGAAAAAAATACGACGAAACCCCCAATAAAAAGGGGTCCCGCACTTAGTGACACCTGTGAAAATTATCCCCTCGTTCTTTCTTTAATGGCCCCGGTATCGATACATGACCCCCCGCACGATGTGCATTTCACCGAGTTACATACGTTACCTCGAAAAATAGCTTTTAAGCTATCGACCGCCAAATCCAGGGCTACGTACTTATCTCAGTTCAAACGCAGCGAAATAAGATTGGTTCACCCCCATACAACAATAGCAAAATTTTCGTTAGAATGAGTACTGGAATGAATATGACATTAATAAATACTGTCTTCCGCATCACATTTCGTCACAGACGAAGTAAAGTGTCTTTTTAAGTCTAGTCAATAACACCAAATACAAAAGTTAATTTATTCGTCCATACCACATTCCCAAAAATATTCATTGTTGAATACGCCCTGTTTTTTATATTTACTCCTTCCTCAAATAACCGAGTAATTATCTATAAACATAAGGTTTCATTTTCATGAACAAAAATTAACGAATATTATATACATGTGTAATTTTGCCTAGTTTAAGGTAAAATATTAATTTGGTGATGTTCTAATTAGATGAGTTATTTGGGTATGTATAAAGTAGGCAATGATAATTTTGAATTATATTAAAGTTAAAAAATGTCGAAAGGGACCATGGCTTTTAGGATGGGACCACCACCACTGTCCTCAGATAATATTAGCAGTGGTTATTGTTGTTAATATTTTTCTAATTTTGTGGAATGATACGATAAATCTAACAGCAGTCGAAATATAAATCATTAAATAAACTTTTAAACAGTAGGAAAGGCTAAATCTCGATTACTCAACGCTGTTACCGAAGAAAAAGAAAGATATCGTCATTATAGACAGCGGCACCTTAGAAAACAAAAGAGAATGGACACGCGGACCGTGAATAAGCGATGATGCACTTCCAAAACCTTGCTTTGTTTTGCATTCCCGGACCATTGGTTTAGCATCAAAAGCCACCCGGGTGCGTTGAGAGCTCAGTCCGGCGCATGAGACGGAAGTGCCGAGGCGTCAGGTGCGTGTACGCGTGTTTCCTGGAGTACGTGCCCACGTGAGCTTAAGCTGGTGGCGGCGGCGTCCTGGAGACGGGAATGTCCGACGAGAGGTGTTGTATCCTCGCTTGACACAGTGAGCGTCCCAGGTAGTAGTCATTGGTTTCCGTCTCACGTTTTCGGATAACGCAATATGCACCGAGACGCACGCGATCGTGATTCCCCTCCTAAGTGTATTTCACTCCACCATTTGCGGGCTTTTTGAATCCGTGATTTATGACGTTAGCCAGAGATAAGGTTGTTTGATCCCTCGTTGAATAATGCTGCCCATAACTAGAGATCACGGCGTTGGAGACAAATCTCAAGGCCGAATGCTCCCACAAACTCAACGCAGGAGTTGTGGCGAATGCAGGTATAAAACTCAGCCGGGTGAATATTGACGGAAGCCTCAAGTTATACTTGTAGAAGAGAAGAAATACATGAACCTCATTTTGTTTGCATAATTTCCTACTCCGCTATGTGGTGGATTACTTTAGTTAAAGTTTTCATACTTTTGATTACGCAAGCTAATTGGGATCCATGTGCGTCTGGTATCCATGGAATCCCATTCCTGCCTCGTCAATTCGATATCCAATAAAATAATCTTCGTTGCAATCTTAAGTTTCTCACGACGTTGTCTTAAATTTCTGCCAACATTTTAATCAAATCCTATAACCGAGGCGGGTCTCGAACCTGAGATCAATGGGTGAAAAGGCAGCGTCGACCCCCACCTGACTAAATGTTGTACTCATTAAACATTAGAAAGGGTAATCTTTTTTGGCGAGTGAAAATTATTTGGCATTTTAAAATTGATTAACAAAAAATAGTTGGGGAAATTGAGGTTACCATTATAATTCCTATCTATTTTATATTTTTTTTCGTCGACCTTAAAATAACAATGCTTTACCATTAAACCCGAACATCATTCTAAACTGTTTATGTCGTACAGTGAAGTTTACGCACCTTATGCTTACGCTAAATTAAGGGCACAAACTAAGCACCAGATCTGACTGCGACTGAGAGAAATACTCGTATGACTATTAGGAAAAGGATGTGGTATTTCAGGCAAAATCGTTTAAAAATGCATTTGAATGATAATTTACCAGCAATCTCAGTTGAAGAAGATATTCTTGCGCAGACTGTTATTTAGATTTTCCTCCGCTCGATCTGGACTCGTCCTCCATGCAGTATGATTTCGTGACCTTGGGCTAAGCAAGAGGGAACGGCAGAACAGGGAAGAGGACAACTGCAGTGGCGCCGGGGTTAGAAACCTTACCAGTCTTCTTTTCCGCATAAGTAGATGGACGAGCGAGATAAAAGCTTCGAGTTCATCAGCCTGCGGAATACACACATGCGCGAGCCAGACGCGCGCCTCTTCACATCCGCCTCCCGTGGCAACAGGTTGAAGCCTCGCACGCGGCCGTAAATTAAGGAATATTCAGGCGCGTTCTTCGTGCCGGAGATTCATCGAGGAAAAGTGAACGTAAGTCTCAGGCGTAACCTTTAGAAAATAATACGTCATTTTCCTATTGACAAAAATAAATAAAAATGACGGCTTGAATAAAGGCGGATTAGAACCTTATCCTTCTAAGGGAATTATCTATCGGAAGGATATTGTGTTTCATGGCATTCCAATTTGGTAATATGTCAAAACGGCTAAGGGTCTGAAAGAATATTTCAAGTTCTCGAAACGTTTTATTAAAAAACCGTTAACGTGTCATTGACATTTTATTGTGGATCCAGGCACTACGTACTGCCGAAGGAGGGCAACCTAACGATTAAACCCCATAGTAAATGTTTCAACAAACAATAGATAGCGAAATGAATCGATCAACGCGTTGGGCTACGGATTTGCATGATTCCACACCCTCCTTATTCCCTCGGTCTTGCACCTTGCGATTTTTATTTTTTTCCTCAACTCAAGAGACAACTCAAGGGTATTCATTACACCTCGAACGATGAGGTTAAGGCACTTGTCATGTCCTGGATTCGAGAAAAGTCGGAAAGGTCTTTCGGTGACGGAATGAAAAAACTTGTTACACGTTGGGAGAAATGTGTTATCCTTAACGGTGACCATATTGAAAAATAAATATATGGTTTTGAAACTTGAGAATTGTACTTTCATGTACTTTTTAAAATATCTCACGGAAATTACGTGACGCCATTCCACAAACAGCGTGCATTGTTGAAACAATTTACGTACCGATTTGACAAATTCATCAGGTCTATGTGCAATGAAAGTCGGAAATCTTCACACAAACAAATTATTTTACATTCCGATTCATTACAGGGGATACAGGAATGCTGATATTGCTTGAATAACTAGCTACGTTATTATATTACTAACAATGAAGGGCAATCGAACACTTAACCCATATTAACTCGCGGATTAACTGACTGATCAGTTATTTACCGCATAAAACTACCACAAGTGTTTTACTCGTATATAAGTATCATCTTTACCAGACTTTAGAAGGATAAAGTCCAATTTTGGTTTTCTTGCAATTTTGAATAAGTTTCAAAATTACTCATATTTTCATTTTTATTTGCAACCCTTTTTAACCATTGCCATCCCTTTCGACGTGAGGACGCTAATCCTGCCTCAAGGAGTTATGCAAGTTAAGAGGTTCCTTTTCACTCTGACTTGTTTTTACGGATGCAATAAGATATCACCTTTCCCTTACGAATAAAATTCTATCAACATAGCCATAAGGGATCTTTATGAGCGCGTATTCTCAGATAGGCAAATACCTTCCGAAGTAGGCATCCATGCATTAAGTTAGCATTTAAATTAATCAGTCGAAACTTGTGAAAGAGAGATCGCAGGGCTGAAAACTGTTCAAAGAAGTCATACAGATGCATTGGAACATACAGTTTAATGCCGTGGTTGTAAGCGCACCGCCCTGAAAGTAAAACGTTTACTAATATTTGCAACTAGAAGAATGCAACATCAGTAGATATGAGGTGTTATGAAACTATTTACAGTCTAAATCGCATTTTATGAATATAAATAATATGAACGGCAGTGACTAAAAATTCAGCTTTCACAAATAATTCAAACGATAATCAAGCATTGTAATAGCATAGCAATAGTACAACTTTGTAATTCGACGAAATTAATACCTATTTTGAGAGGCTTATTAAAGAAAGAGATTGATTCGGTGTACTTAGGCACGAAGCCTGCGATGGCTTATCGCCGAAAATTACGCAAACGCTTAAAACACAAGATAGAATAGCATTGCATGTGTTTATAAAATATGCCGGGGCGTATGGATGAATAAAATGAGCCTGTAGCACATAAAAAAAATTCAAAGACCCTTTAAGTAAGCTCCCGACAAAATAAGCAACTACGCATGAGCAACAAAAAAATACGAAAAACCAAACAAATTCCAGGTCCCTACCGAGCCACACGAAGTATCATTGTCATTTCCGCAATTGCCCATGGATATCATTTCCGAAATATAGCCCCAAAAGTAACCTGAGAGGTTAGGCAATAATTCAAAATCATGGGGGGGGATGGTGAACAAAACCCTTTCCTCCACAATACGTATTTTTTCCCACCATTCGTATCGTTAAAAAAATAAAATAAAAATACTGCTATCGTGAGAGGGGTCCATTAGGCGTCCCCAATACCGCCACCTATTTGGAAGAAAGAGGAAAAATATGGGGAGGGAGCTTTCCCTCCACCCCCGGTCGCTGATGGGCTATAAAAGCCTAGTGGCACCGGGTATGAATTCCGCCGCAGCGAATGGGTTGAGGGAGGAAAAGGAAAAATGGAGGCAGTGGACGGAAGACGGAAGCGGAGTGTAAATGGAATTGTTCGAGAGGAAAAAGAGAAGAAAGAAATAATAATTCGGACTCATGGTGCGTGGATGTGTGTGTTTTTTTTATCCCGTGGCCCTCTCTCTCTCTCAACCCCTTGGAGGGGTGATCCCGAAATACCGACATAAAAAAACGACGGTTGAGGTGAAAAGTGGGGTAAAAGCAAGGACTTTCGATGCTAGTATGCCGAAAAACCCACTGACCTCCTGACGATATTTCACGCCAGTTTAGACCATATGCCGTTTTTTTTACCTTTTGGAAACCCGAGTAGGAACTCGAACGACACCATTGCGGGACGAAGGAAAATGATCGTTGATGACGATAAAAATGGGTAAGATGAACAGTGAAATATCACGGAATCCGAAAGGGATAAAGGGAAAATGAAAACGCATTTCATCTGGGATAGTATCTTGTCTCATTCTGTAGACATAATTTCACCGAAGCAAATACTTTCCCACGAAATGCCCGCCTTAACTATGTTATTGCGGTTATCCTAAATATGAAAACGGATTTTCTACATTCATAGGTTATGGAATGCTTCTTACGTTATTTAGTGGAGATATTCAACAATTCAAATAAGTATACAATTATTTTTTTATGCCGGACGCATTATCGAAGGTACATTATTTTCGTTAAAATGTAACTATCACATTTAAAATCAATAAATGCTGAAAAAATAAAACCGTTTCTGGCGTGACTTGGTGAAAAATACAATATCTTGCCAATACTTTCGCGCCCTTTCAAAAAGCAGTAGGTGTCGTGATAATCTATCATTCTAAACCACTTTAATTGTAAATGGAATGTTTAGTAATTAATGAGTAGTAGGTAAATATTCCTTTATATTTAGGAATAAATCATTTAGTTTCAAAATATCACGTAAAATTGTGCACATCAACCGAGTTATACTCATATTGTTTCTTCAGATCGCATTGCTGACACCCGTTAGTGAAGAGAAATTGAAATTATATGTAAAATTCCATGGTTTAGAACGCTGTTGCGCGGCACAAATTTGCAACTTTGTGACAGAATAGACAGTCGTGACGGCATAGGCCGCTTCAGAGAGCCGATAATATCACAGAAACACCCAGCATGCGAGTTCAAGGTGAGATAATTATAAACAGACGGCGTTCAAGTTATCCATGTAGCGCGCCGCACTCTAAGATAAACCGGATCGGTGCAGGGCATGTAACTTACGTGTGAACTTTTGAACATTCTACTCACACGCATTCTGTTGCGGCCTATTCCAGAACGTAATAACATTTTCAGAATATGGAAGGCCACCTATCGCTCCCTCCGTCAACTCCTCCAAATCTGCTCTCGGCAAGTCCGTTCGTGCAAACCCAAACAAACACTTATCGCCGGCAGTTGCGAAACTGTACACTACGGAAATGAAAACTTTTCTGCGTAGTAAAATGAAATCTCAGCTCGGATGAGTCAATGCAACCGCACGGGCATATAAATAAGATATCCCAGTGAACTCCGTTGCTGTGATGAGATTACAGCTCCGCAGGAAATTCAGCATTATAAAACGATAAAAAATGATGATAGCACATGTGCGTAACGGGTCACTGTGTGAGCCCGGTCTCTATCGCCCTATGTCAAACAATAAAACCGTTTGATCGCAGCCCGTGCTTTATGCGAGGTCAAGCACGTTTCGAAACGAATTTAATTATAATGAAAGGATGAAAAGTCTTGCTTCGACAGAGTGAAAATACGCTAAATGGTACGGAGTGTGGCCGGTTTCATGGGTTTCAAAGGATTTACGGAGGTTTAAAGCTGTTAAACTACCGTAATGCCAACTAATTTTTGAATTTTCAAATGTGCGAAACGAATTTACACCTTAACTTGCTAAGCTTGCCAGATAACTAAAATCATTTTTACATACGTTACTCATGTCACTCATTAGATTTTATTTTCACAACTCATGTCCATATGTTACATTCATTAAAAATAATAATTATAATATCATAGATTTTAAATTGACAAATCTTTCACTAAAATTAGAACAGTGGGGTATCGAATTTCCACAAGCCTAGTTCATAGACAATTACATAGATTAGATCTATTACGTTTCCAAGCCCCATTAAAATCAACTAGAAATATTTTCGTCAACTATTCGTAACAAAAAACAGATCGAAAGGGTACATGAAAAGCATTTTCTTACAATGACTGTTTTTTTTCAAAGCAATATTCGCATTTTCTATTCCAAGGGCCCATGGTTATTGGTGTCTCTTCATTTTCATTACAATTACATATTGTACCAACTTAAAATTAAAAATCATAAATATTACCTAAAATAAATTAATAAATATTTCAGAAGTGTTTAGAGTGTTCGGTAAGTTTTAAAAGCGAAGTTAATTTAAATCACATTTTTACCACGAACCTAGGAAGATACTGAATTTTTCCTCACCAAAAAGGAGAGAGGAGTTCCTTTCTCCTGTAGCAGTGGTAATTCAGAGGTTAAGCTAAGACCTTCCCAAGGTATCCCTAGAATATGTTGGATTTTTTTTTAATTTTCACGGATTAAATTCTTTTAAATTAATTTTTTTTAAATTTTAATGTTTAAATTTTAATTCATAACTTTTCTTTTTTGCTGGTGAAATCTTTTACCTTGTTACTTCAAGTCATAAACAAACTCTAAGCAATAAATACCTACAATTGAGGATTTCGATAGCATTTAGTGAACCAAATTTAAATACCTGAAGGCCATCATATACGCTTTTGAATCCCTGGGCAACAGAAGTAGAGTACATAAGACGATTCATTTACTTTGGAAGATACCGACCATAAAAGGCGTGTTATTTCAGCGTTGTCTCCCGATAGAAGGAAACCGCACGGTGCCATTTAATTTGTTAAAGCGTTCACGCGAATCTGAAAAAAAAACAAAATCCCGCAAAAGCAGAATTCTCAGAATTCTGTTTGCATGTCATGCCTTTCCTTCTTTGCACTTATTATCTTATTCGTGTTTCTTCTGCTGCTACCGACACTACGTATTTACTTTCAGAGCGTCTCATATGCCGCATTCATCTGCTGCTTCCCAACCTCTTCTCCCTCTCTGTTACTACCTCTCTCTTTATTCCGATCGAAAAAAAATCCAGAACTGGGATAGAGGGGCGCACGCGAGGGGAAAAAATACGCGACGTTTTCTTTTGTTGTGATCCCACTGCTCTCTAGACTCCGGCACCCCGCTATCTTTGTAATTCTTATCGCTCGTGAGCAGTCTTTTGTTTCCATTCGCGCCCCGAAGGCCTCCACCGCAGAACTCGCGACAGAGTCACTGTCAAGTAAATGTCGTCATATCGCTGACTCGGATGATGACTCCGAGCATAATACCCTACCCTTCCCGAGCGGGAAATTGTGGCGAGGATATCAATGACAGGAGCGAAGGAGAGAAGAAGTAGTGAGAAAAAAGAAATTAAATTGACGATGTGCCTCCTCTTCCGTACCAAGTAAACATCAGTCGAAAGAAACGTTTACTGTCGACTTTAATATTTTATTAGATCGAAGAAAATGCTGACTTTTCCACAGAGACTACCAGTTTCGGCTGTTTATCTTTCGCCGTCAAAAGACGTAGTTATAGAATTTAAGAGTTCTTCAATTAAACGCTGGCACCATTTTCACGGCATCGGCATTTAGTGTTTCTCAATTTCAAAACTGGAGGCAGGAAGACATATTTTGTGCCCCAGACGCCACACGAGGAGGGCTGAGGTGACAGGTTGCACTTTGAACCATCGTGCCACTCGCTGTGACACTATTCTTCTCCTGACTCCCGTGAACTTATCTCAGTTTCGCGCTAGCACTTCTCACGTGCGTAGTAGCGCTAGTAAAAACCAACGCTGTAGTGTACAGTGGGAGGTTTGTGACCCGGTTAGCATAGTTAGAATTAAATAAATCGTCAGCCAGCTCATATTTTAGTGACCTTTTGGGACCTGGTTAGCCACGTGGTTAACGATGGTCAACGGTCATGGATGGTCGAGTGTTCGCGTCCCTCTTCCTGTATGGATGTAGGGTAAACTTTACCGACCTAACTACAAGCGAAGGCTAAGTTAAGCGTGAAAATAGGAGGTCATGAACTGGAGCAGGTGGTGGAGAGCGGTTTGCCTATCTGGGCAGTATTTTGGACCAAGACAGTTTAAGTAGCAGTGACATAACAAGAAGAACTCTGTAGACAAAGAAGCTTACATAAGGAAGAGGTACTGACTTTTAATAATCAAACCACTTTACTTTTCCACATAAACTTTTTAATTTTTTACTACCCAGGTTTCGTTATAATATAACATCATCAGGTAAAAATTGACAAGTCAATTTTTACCTGATGATGTTATGTTATAACGAAACCTGGGTAGTAAAAAATTAAAAAGTTTATGTGGAAAAGTAAAGTGGTTTGATTATTAAAAGTCAGTATGAAGATTTTCCACCAAGTTACGCCAGAAACTGTTTTATTTAAGGAAGAGGTAGTTGATGTACATGGGCATTGGGTAAGTATGTTATGAAAAGGCAATTACAAACTCTGATACGGAGAGCGGTTTTATATGGTGCGGAAACTTAGTCATTGAAATAATTTATGATAGGCGAAAAATTCCTAATGTGACTTACCTACCTACAGGTCACAAGAAAAACAAGGAGAAAAAGAACCTTAATGTAGGTTTACCGGAAAAAGATTGTTGAATGGATTCCCGGTGGAGTCCAGCGATGATCAAGTACGCGTTATTACTGTGAAGGTGGCCACGAGCAATATCTTTAACCAATCGAAGGATACATTATATGTATAAGAAGGATTTGGGGAGACGAAAAGTTTTTTACAGATTCAAAATATGGAAAATATCTCGGACGTTTAAATTGATGGACTGATTAATTTTTAATACTTATTTCAGAAAGTAACCATTTTAGATTTTGTTAATATTAGAATATTTTAATTTGAGGAAACATTAACGAATAATTGTTAATTTTTCACGCTTTGCCTTAGTTATGCCATCAAGCTAATCGGCAACCACGTTTAATTTGAAAATGCAGCTATTTCTCAAAGGAAACATAAATACGGAAGCGGAAGCGCACTCAACAATACTAGGGGAAAAATGCGGGAACGGTATCGCCGGAGGAATGACTCATGTCTCGAGCGAACACAAAAGATGTGCGCTAATTAAATCCCTGGTATCACTTTTTTTTACTCGGGAAATTCTTGTCTTTCGCCGTACCGACATTCATTAGTGGTGGTTTGCTACGCTCTACAGCTCGATAACAATAAACAAGCAGAGTCATGTGCCTATATGATGAATTTGGCGCAGTAAATGATCCAGTACACTCTAAGAGAGGATGCATAAGTTATACTGAATATCTTATGTACGATATGTAGAAAAATAACTTCCCTCGTCACTTTTTAGGAGTATATAAAGTTCCAGGTAAATTATTCAAAAATTTATAAAATTCAATTCAAGTTTGCGAATATAGCGTTTAATTAAAAAAATGTCACAAAACCAAAGAAATATTTACGTCCGAAAAAATTTGAATTTTAGCATGTGTTACTGAAATGTGAATATTGAGATTGACAGAAACTTAGTTAAAGTTTCCAATTCATAATGTTTTTTTTGCATTACTGATTACATCATACCACATTAAAACTTAAACCGTCACATATGCAAAAATTAGTATTCCGTCATCGATTAAAATTCATGTTTGAGAGCACTAATTTCAAATTATTTAAAAAAATCCACAAGTCAAAGGGATTTGGCATGCTGGTATACCAAATTCTTTCTCCTGAACGTTTACATATTGTATTAATTTATTCTAACCAAAAACGTATGAGATTAAATTTCTAATGCACAACAGCCAAATAAATTCTAAGCATCTCACGAGAAAACACCATTATTTCCAGTGAACCAAATTAATTGAAAAAAGTCGTAAACAAGATGGTCGAGTCAGATGGAATATCATGGGACGTAAAATCAATCTATGAAATAATAAACCATAGATATGAAATTATTTTATGTGGTAGCCTACCAATTAAGGCAGGTTTTACGTGGACAGAGTGAACACGTCTATATTTCTTTTTGGAATTATTCAATGGAAAAAAAAACTAATTTTAATCATCATAGCACGCACGCACGCATTTCAAAATAAAGATAGCATTCAAAATCAGATTCGCATTCAAGAAGCATTCTATTCATTTCGCATGCAAGAAAGCATTCAAAATACAGATGATTTAAACATTCGTATCGATGAAATAAAATTATGGCGATGAATTCCAATCTCATCCCACAGTTATGGATCTCGAATTGGAACACGAAACTTCTTCCATGTGGTAATATTAAACAGAGAATCTTAATATCCTCATTTGACTGAGAGCATACAGGGCTCGTCCGGAAAATAAGTTTATGATGCTCATTGTCTTTTTTGACAAAAGTGGAGTCGTTCACTACGAATTTGTACCAGAACGACAAACTGTAAATGCTGCATTTTACGTCCAAGTGCTCGATAGGCTTCGAAAACGAGTCGCCCGCGTCCGGCCAGCGATCAACCGTATGACTGACAACCTGAGCGACAATGCGCCGTCTCACACCGCGCTTGTCGTGTCGGACTTCTTGGCCAATCACGGCGTGGCAACGCTGCCGCACCCGCCCTACAGCCCGGACTTGGCACCACCGGACTTCTTTCTGTTCCCGAAGATAAAGAGGAGTTTCAAAGGAACACGATACGGGACTTTGGACGCCGTCAAAGAGGCCGTGACGACATGTCTTCGAGAGGTTCCCGATGATGCCTTCGCGGGAGCGTTCCAGGAATGGGAACGCCGCTGGAACAAGTGTATCGACTCACAAGGGTCCTATTTTGAGGAATATTAGCTTAAGATATGTAAAAGTGTAATACATTTTTTTTCCTGAGCTCAGTACACTTATTTTCCGGACGAACCCTGTGTAGTTGATTTTCTCTCTCGGAGAGAATAACTCAAAAAATAACTATCAAAAGTTTAAAGGCTGCAGAAAAAAACAAATGATCTGTTTTTATCGCAGGCAGAGTTTTCATTCGTTAACATTATTAGGAATGCTCATTATTAACCACTGCAGGAAGACCATTGCGTTTTTTGACATCGTGTCAAATTTGTTCAAATAGGGACTTTTAAGAAAAAATCCATACTCATCTCATAAACGTGATTAAAATTCACTAGACACATTTATTATCAAGTTCTGAAATGTACCAGATGAACCATTGCGGCAAGTTACGTTTTCAGATGCCAATAAATACGGTAAAAGCAAATAACAAGGTTGTAAAACGATAAGAGACACGCGAAATCCCACCACCACATGTCCACTGTGGTAGTGGAATTTTGCCTTCTTACTTTTCAAATTCTAGCTTGCACTTTTATGGTTAAATTTTTTACTGCATCCTGAGGTGCAACTGTTTGTTAGTTGATAGTATATGTATTTGCATGCGTGTAGAAAGAAAGGATTTTTCTATGAATTTATACGTCACTAAGTATGCATGGATGTGTTGATTTTGCATGTGATTTTGTTCCCTTCTACGGGTGGTGGCCTAACACCCTCCGCCACACGCGGCTTGCAGGGTGTTATGCAGATGTAGCAGATCTCTCATTTGATTCCTCAGTTTATGATTTCACGGGTTTTTGAAAAATTTGATCAAATAATGTATTGTGGGCGTTGACAATACATGGAAAATTATTCCAATGATTAGATTTGTCAACCAAACTATACCCGAGTATATTAGGGCAATGGACTCCGATGAACTTATTTGGGAAAATAGTTCATTCATCAACTAAATATGTTAAAAAAGGTTTTTAGCGGCATTCTAAATAATTCAGTAGCAACTGTTCAATAATTATAAATTAAAATATTATTGGATATTTTGTGAGTGCCCCAAGGTGCTGTTTGTGACTACTAAACATGTAATGTCGAATTTGAATGATGTAATGAGGGTTTTTTTTACAGTCAAAGAAATTATTAATGACAAGGTATATTGCAATTCATTAACGCATTGGACTTATTTAAATAGGATGCAACGCTTAATTTCATACTAGTAACAGAGAATTTGCAAGATAATTCCATATTTTCGTGAATTTGCCACTCTTCAAGACGAAGTTCATGGTTATTTATGATGTATTTCATATGTGCGGAGTGAAAATTACACCCGAATCTTTCTTAAAATATTGAATATTTTTTTCCTGCATGGACGCATATTTTTTCGCGATGTCAAATATTAGTTTAATACAAATCGTTCAAGTTTAACTCTGAGTCTAAAAACCTTTTAGCCCCAAATTAAATTGGTAAGGAGTGATAAAAAAAAGTACAGGATTAGTTAATAAGGGAATCTAGAAAAACAAGAACCTAGGTAAATTAGCTGCAGAAAAAAACAACATAAGGAATCTTTTTTACGTCACACTACTCATGATCACAACAGCAGAAAAATATTAAATGATAGCCATCGCTAATGAACCCTAATTACTCCAATGGCTGGTGGACCTAACACCCCCTGCCACGTACCCTCACGGCAGATCATAGAATAAGATGTAGGTTTTACAGAATCCGAACATAAAATCCTTGATTCCTCCGCTTGAATCGAAAAAAAACATTTTTTATGGAAAAATATTTCATGCAGTAACATTCCTCCAAGCGATAGAGGTTCGCTTTGCACAATAAAATACAACCAAAGTGTTGAATGCAATGAGGTAAAACGTATTATGTGCATATCTGGGAAATAATCGCCGGTTTTCAAGCCATCAAGGTTACGTTATCGGAGAAACGACCTCATTTGTCATCAAGGCATGCTCTCCTCTGCTCTTTTTTTTCCCTCCCCCGCTCGGGGAAAAGAGCAATTTCATTTTTTTTACCACATTATGCCAGCCGCCGCCCGTGGAACCATTAGCAGGATCGCCTTGAATACGTGCTTAGGCAAAAAAAGCTTGATTTATTGCATGTTCTTCGCCAGATAGCACTTTACGGTTTTGCTGCTGGTGAAAAAATGCAAGAAGAGAACGACTTTGGTCTCTTCTAAAAAAAATCACTTCCGAGACAAATCGCGGTCAGATTTTGCTCCACGACCTTCCCCAATATCCAATGCCTTTAAACTGAATGGGGGTCAAGATTCTGCAGAACTAATTTCGCCAATGCTCGGATAGGCTGCGGCCTGGAGGGATAGGCATGTTCAGCTTTCGACTACAATTCATCGGAGAGCTGAAGTAAAATACTTCAAAAATCTGGGTAAAAACTACAAATAAAATGTCGATCCAGCCGGAAAAATATCCAAATAAATATAAGCCACGTTTTAAAATACAGGGAAGGGAGAAATGTACTCGCACTTTGAGCGGAAAAACTATTTATCTAAAAAAAATAAGCCTGGGTTAAAATATAGTGCGAATTCAATCCCAACTTGCGTACTAAATGTTCCATAAAAAATTGAACGTAATACTAAGGAATTCTTCTGAAAAAAATCTGACGCCCACTCATGCATTTGAAAATGATGAAGCAGAATGCACCAAACTTAGAATTATTATATGTAATCCATTGGTTAAGGCAGGTTTTGGATCAATCCAACAACCAAATATTCCTCCTAACAAAGCACAACCCAACATCCTACTCAACAACGGAGTCCCTCTTCATCTCCTTACAGTTACTCCCAGTGATCGGTAAAAAAATAATTCGAACGATTCTTAATAGACAGTGCTCTGTTTTAAAATATTCTTTTAAACTCAATGAAATGAGCGACGCAAAAACATGAGCGAAACTAAAAAAAATGAGTATCGGAAGGCAGTAGACCCCGCAACCTGTCAGCTGACCGCGGTGACGTCAAGGAGGACGGTCGTTGAATTTTCATCCTACTTTCCCACTATTTTCAATATTAACTTAATATTTCCTCCAGTTCCGCAATTTATAAATGAAGATTTGATCAGATATTCTAATATTTCATCCGGTGGATACATAGACCGCTGGCAAATAAACATCTATCAGCTTACGTCGGTGCATCTCAATCGTTATTAATGTTTGTAGTTACCTTATATTGAAATCTTTTACTAAATACATTTTTCCCTCCATCTGAAGACCAAAATTGTGCTCAAACGGTTATTATTCGAATGACTTAATTTATTTCGCTTCAAGTGTTTCGTTTCATACTGTTTTCCCAGGGCAACTTTGACGCTTGCGACATTGCTATGTTAACTTGACCGTCAAAGGATACCGGCTCCCGAAAAAAAAATCCTATACGCTTTTCCGCACGGATTGTGTCCTTAAACACATCATCCGGTGATCCCTCAACTATTTATTGCCGAGACTAATTTATTCATCCGGGACAAGGAGGGCGCCAGTGACTGCGGGTGCGAGTTCAACTCACCCGTAAAGAGTCTTGCTGACTTGGTCAGATGAAGGAAAAAGAAAGTGTGCTCAGATTAGGATAAAAGAGCGACGGCGGAAGAAAAAAATCACGGGGCTTATTTCAAGCAAACGAATCCTTTCCTCCGTAAATCCCGTGAGAGCGTCGCTCCAACACGAAGTACCAGCGTTCAGCGGAGCGGTGACGCTCTCTTCCCTTTGTGTCGTTTCCTTCCCACTAGCTGTAGCTACCGACCCGTCTCCTCCCAGCACCTCTCTGGATATCATTACCCTTTTCGCCGGGAGGACTTTTTCCTCCGCTCACGTTCGACGTACGTCACGTAGGTACGAGTAGAATCGTGTGAAGATTGAGGACGTGAGTTCCATGCCCAGTCTGTTTTTTTTTAACTTTCAAATGCGTTACTTTTTTCGGTGAATCCATGGTGCCATAGGAGGAGATGAGATTGATACCCTTTGAACATTTGTTTATCAGGTAAAGTAAATGGGATCGCTGAACAGGTGACACTTTAATAAGAATTGAGGGCTATGCATACAGTTTCAATCCTTTTGATTTTAACTCGATAGTCGATAATAAAATATATCTTAGCCAATTGACAAATTAAGTTCACCGTACCTGTTGTTAACATGATACAATAATGAATTCGCGCAAAAAATCTGACTCAAATCCTTTCAACAGCTCCAACAAGGCATTGGAAATGTTCATTCGAGTGCATGTTTGGTCCTAAGTGAGCAAACGCGGCACCCAACGAGCGGATAGCATACACATAGCCAATTTTTCAGTCAATATATGCCATACGAGTTATTTCGATATGCTCATAGACTCTGTTGTCTCTCTAACCTTAATCATTCGGAGTGCTACGAAGAGCAACTAGGTTTGTGAAAATTTGTTATGAACAAGGTAGCAGTGTCACGACACTATTGGAAGAATTAGGATGGGAGTCACTAGTTGACCGTAGGTTTAATATGTTAAATTTAAGGCGTAAATTTGAGGCATATTGAAGGGCCCCACTACTATGGTGGATCAGATCATTAACGTAAAAGCAAGGAGATTTATTGTGAAACGGGTAATTTGAAAATGTCGTTTTTTCCTTGAACCATTAGAGATTATAATAGACATGACAGCAATCGCGTTGGAGATAATTAGAATTGGCAGTGTATATATTTTTCGATATCTTCCATGTTTCTTCCTGCATATTATTCATTTTATTTAATATAACCATCATTTTAATAGTTCTAAAGCATGATTTGAATGTATGATTCCTGTTATTAAATATTGTTGCAAGTAAGTACTTTCTTTCGTGTGATTGAGGTTTGTCGAGTGCATGAACAAACTAATATTTGTGTAGAGGTAGCATTACTTGTCACACGCCCTTGCGACGGCTTACAGGGTATTGTGTAGATATAGTTGTAGAATTCGACGGTTGTCCAGTATCATTTGGTGAACTTTTTCGATCGGCGGTTGACGCGATTTTGGCCAACCCGAACGCTAATCACCAGCCTAGCTGGTACGATCACGTTTAAATGCAGGTGTTCAAAAGTTCACGGTAATATATGACGTTACAAAGTCCGCGTTTAATTTTTCTTTGATTTGCGTACGCGTATTGCCTTTCAAAAACAAATATTTTAATCACAGCTCGATGCGCAATTTTTTCATATTAACGAAAACCCTCACCATGACTCACTCACATTATTGTCAAGCAACAACTGAATATCTTAAACAGCTGAAATTTTGGTGAATGCCTTTCAACGCATGCGCAAACATATTTCCCACTTTTCGGACAACCCTCGTATTTGAGAGCGAAAAACGTATATTTTCATAGCTTCTTTTTATGATTTAAATTCCCTAAACCAGCCCACCCAAAAGGGAATAATTAATATAGCGAAGAACGAAATCCCGAGAAAAACTTTCAAACTCTAGGTTAGCGTCTCATGGAGCCGGGCCTTTCCTGTTGATAATTGCGCAACGATATTACCGCTAAATTATGAATCCACGGTGAGACGGCATTGATCTTGCATCGTTAGGAACACCGTTTAAGAATCTGCAGATCCGCTTACGAATCTGCAAACCTGAAAGAGGAAGTTACTTCCTTCCAATGTATTACTATTCTCATTTGGTTTATATTCTTCGAATTCCTGTCCTCCTATCCTAAGAGATCAACTACTCACCCTAAAAGCATGAGAAAATCGATATGGGTCATCCTGGGAGCGCAAAACATTTCGTTAGAATACCAAAGAAGCGCATCTAAGCTATCAACAACGTGTGATATTCTGAACTTGGATAGGACCAAGAATAGGAGCTTGAGTAACTATTACATAATTCCATTTAGAATAATAACGAAATGATAACAATTTATTTATAAGAAATATCCTTGCATACGGATCGTCGTAATGATTAGAGTTCCCTACGGGAAATTTGAGATTGATGCAATATGCCGCTTAAGAAAATTAAGTGGTATATTGCATCAATACAATCTTCATTATTCTGACAAAAAAATTCACGAGCACACATTATTACATCAGTAATCCGTCGTTCGTTGACGTTCATTTCAGAGAAGGACAAAAGGTCAAAGTCGAGACACTACCTCTGCCTAGCACTTCTAAATAAGGTTAAGCCCCGTATAATCTACTCCATTTCTAAGCGAAATGGAAATATTTGACACACTTTATAATTATCGTTAAATAAACGTGTACATATTTTAGCTATAAAATAGGAACAAACCAAAAGTAACAACTTATATAGCAATTCATAATGGAACTTCAATGCACATTGGGAATCCAAAAATTTAGATAAAAATAAGTAACAAGCCCACTTCAAAAATTGACGGATTCAGACAGGAAGAAGGCAAACCTTTTAGGATAATTCCAGCTTCACCTAAGAAAATTATTAGAAGAATATATTTGTCTAATTTGAAGAGAATTGGACTCATTAGGTCAAGGGAGTCACATTTAACTTAAAAAAAATTTAGAAATCTTGACGGGAAATATTAACGGAGAACCCCATATATAAACAAAGCTGCGCTGTTTTGAACAATGCTGATAGAACACAAGTGCCACTGATGCAAATGGTAAGGTATTTTGATGAATCGTACGGTATTATGTTGTAATGCCTATAATAATCATAAATAATTAATAATAATAATTTGGCCCGTTCGATAAGAATCGGGCAATTTACTGTTACGATTTTTGGGGTACCTTATTTTTAAATCCCCAATTGAATTTCGTTAATTTTTTACAAAATATGAGTTACATACCCTTCCTTTCCGTCGCTTCCCCTTTCCCACTGTATCTTTTGTTGATGAATCTATCCAATATTTTCCTAATCGGTTTCTCGTGTAGATGTTTCCCTATTTGTTCGACGTTATGCAGATATCCAAGGATAGCTTTTAGTTCGCGTCTTTCCTCGGCATACATAGGGAAATAAAGGACTCTTTGTGTACTGCCGAGTCCTCCTCCATTATGCAACGTCCCCTCCTTTTTTTTCCTATTTTCTTGAGGTATGATCTAAACTTGCCGTGTCCTGTTAAAGTTTGCGTAATTTATTTGTAAGTTTTAAAGTTGATCTTCATTATTTCATTCACGCTAGGTAGGAATTGTCTAGTTTATTTCCCCTTTTCTAATATTTCCCATTCCCGCTCCATTTCTCAGTTGGGGACAAAGTTACATCTTCCAGAGTGGCATCTTTCATCTCCCTTATCCGTGACTTGATTCTTCTTTCCTCTGTTGATAATGCTATCGGCCGTAATGCCTATAATGTTAGAAGAATATCAAATATCATTGGGCACTGACCGGCATGTCACGGGAAGTTTTATAATTTACGCTACCCCATTGATTCAACCGCCAACTAAAAAATGCAAAGTAAAAAATACTAATTGTTAAAATTAGCCATAAACGAAATTAATCCAAAAGACTTGTAAAAAAATCCAACTGACATAACCAATCGATGTCGCTATACTTAAAATATAATTCGAATCGCCTTGAATCTATCAGTGGAGGAACAATTCTAATTATAAATTCGATAGTCGATACCAGCGGGAAAGGCTTTGCAGTGAGTTCCATAAAATTAGAATAATTTGATATGTTTCGCTTAGTTAATTTCAAAAGGGTGTAAATTTACTAGACCCAGCTACTTAACGTTCACCGAACTCCTAGTGCTTTCCTAGGTTTGTGGATGCGTACGCTAGGGGGAGTTTGATATTTAAACGCTAACCTTGATTCCCAGATGACTTCTGCGCTCACCAGTCAACAGGAATCGGTAGTTAGGTTTGAATCACGCTTCGAAGAAGAACGTGGTGATGATGTTTGTTATGTACTGGTATGGTTATAGTCATGCTAAAATCTCCTGTTAAACTCTTTCCTATGGGGAACACATGGTGTCCTCAGTAAAAAAATACATGCTAATGACAATTATGACTTGAATTATCTGTAAAAATATTTTCTGGATGAACAGGTGGCGGCGGTTAATGATTTCATTTTAATCGATTTTTAACAGCACATCGATTGATACAGTAATAATGAAGAAATAAGATGCAATTAAACATCTAAAAGTAAATAGGTTTTGCCGCACCCATTGACTTCTTGTTTCAATCAGATCCCTTATACGATCGTTCTCAGAGTTTCCCCAAAAAATTTTTAGTCCCTCAAAAAAAGTAAAGGAGCGTAAACATTTTTTTATGATTATCCAACGGGGGAGAGTACATTTTTACGTTATCCTGATTCCATAATTTGTTATGAAAAACACATGTGCATTTCAGGGCAAGGCCTAAGCCTTTAAAGGTAAATGGAACACAATGAGCTTCTGTCCCGGTCTAACTTCAATGTTATAAAATTATAATCCGTATGGTAACCGACAAACGCATTTCTTGAGCGACGTTTCCCAACATCACAAAAATCACCCACACGCGCGCGCGCGAACTCACAATGCAACCCGTTGCACCACAGTGCTAGGGAGTCTCTCTCCCCAACCCCACCTCTCACCCCCACCCTTCACGACGACAAACTCACACCGACGGCCTCTTCCCATTCCTACACCCATTTTACTACTCCTCGCACTCCTCTGTGCGACGACACCCACCCTCCTCCCCCACTCTACCCCTCCTCGCTCGTCCCCACCCCCATTGTCGCCTGCAAGTCCTCCTCCCCGCCCAGCCACCCACCCATCCATCCACCCCCACCCTCCTCCCTTTAGAACTCCATCGCCCTCCTCCACTTCGAAGACCTCAAGGCTAAACTCACGAGGAGAGAGAGAGAAAGAAAGGGAGAGAGAAAAAGAAGGGAGCGAGAGTGGGAGAAGCAGGTTGCAGCTGATGCGAGCAGTGCACAGCGTTGCCGCTTCTCACAAACAAACAAGAAAATCGCGGGCGTCCCCGGGGAAGAAGACAGACAGCATCTTACAAAACGCTCGAGGGCCCACGGAGAACAACTTGGAAAACATGCCGCAAAGCTACTCCTGAATTTGGGAGACAACGGAGATGGAAATTATTGAAACGAAAGGATGATGCAATCAATCTCTCACCGCTGATAACATAGCCTTATCCCGTCATCAGGCTTCACGTTTAAACTCACACGCGTGATTGGTTGTTATACTTAAATACTGCGTCGACTCGTAGATTTTCCGTGACTGTAAGGAAAAATAAAAAAGGAAGTACTGAGAGGCGGATATACGGACGAACATGCTCTTCGCGTAGCAATTGGCCAAGTTGTCATTACAGGTAATATGACTATGAATCCCAATCTTGTATTCTTTCGAGGCGTATCTTATTTTTCTCTAAAATACGGGAGAAATTTAATGACAAGGTTTTTAAGACTCTGAAGTTTTTGTGTTCTCCATCCACCCTCGATTCCTCTGAAAGATGCAAATTGAATTGCTAATTCTAGCTTTCACTAAGGGTCCTAAGCAGTCCATGCGCATGCTTGGCATACCATATTAATATAAAGGTCAAAGCCAGTATTGAATATAATATTCTTATTTTAAAATCACACACATTTCTAGGTTCTTTTAACAATTCATATGCAAATGCTTTTCTCAATAGCTCACAGAAACCTCACCCATGCAATGAATGCATGCTTTACATGCAATATTAAAATTTTATTGGGTTAACATAGGGACTTGGTTAAGGGTACAATAATTTTTCCAATGTTTTTTACTGAGGACAAAGGTGTAACAGCCTTATTTTTTCAGCCTTTTCATCGGATTCTTCACAATATGACAGGTACAATTATCCATGCCCTACACAGAGGAATCGAACCAGCGATCTCTGGATTGGTAGGCGAGCACGTTTTACAAAAATATTTTTCTTTATTTTTCATCATAACTTATTTTTAAAAGAAGCATGATAAACAACTAACGTGGTGTCATTTTCTATAACATAATTTAAATATTAAAAAAATATTACGATGAATACATTTCAATCAGTTAGGTTTGCAGTAAACTTCACTTTTTTACTGACGATGCCGTTATATAAGATCATATTCAGTCAAGAAGATAGGGCATCACTGTCTAGTGACCTAAATGTGATCCATAAGTGGTGCGAGACATAGGAGCTAGAATTAAATTTGAAAATAGGTTTATATGAATTTTTGGAGTGAGAGAATTTCGCCCGAAAACAGTTGCACCATACAGAAAACCAATATCAAAAAATGTAGAATAGGTAAATATTTGGGTGTTACCATAACTAAGGACATGTCTTGGGGAAAACACTATCGTGAAATTTGCTGAATAGCAAATAAAAATTAGGATTCATAGAAAGGATTGGGAAATGTAATGATTTGGTAAAGTAAATTTGTTATTTTATGTTTGTTAGGCCTCAAAGAGAGTATGATGTGCGTGTATGGAATCCTTTACGAGAGAGACTTTGTTTTGGAACTATATCGAGTGCAACGTAGAGCAGCTAGTAAAATTTTGTGAAAGGTTTTTATGAACAAGGTAGCAGTGTCACAATACCAATGGAAGAAATGGGATGGGAGTCACGAGGTTCAAATACAGGTTACATTCACTGCGTAAATTTTAGTTAAGTCACTTCTGAGGACGTTGTAGGCATATTCCTGACCCCAACTTACCATGGTAGATCAGCTCACGCACGTAAAATAGGGGAGATAGATAGTAGAACGAATAGATTTAAAATATGTTTTCCCCGTACCATTAGACATCAAAATAGATGTGACCGCAGGCGCGAAGGAGATAATTATTATTGGCAGTATAAATATTTTTTCGTTTTCCTGCATATGTTTTTTTATAATTGACCCAACTTCTAAGCACTCCTCCCACATGATTTGAATATACGTGTCCTGTAATTGAACATTCTTGCCGTTAAGTACTTCTTTCGTGTGATTAACATTGTTCGAGCACACGACCGAACAAATATTTGTGTAGAAGTGTAATGATTACGATTGTGCATCCATTACTTATGACTTAACACCCCCCGCCACACGCTTTTGCGGTGGCATGCGGGGTATTCTGCAGATGCAGATTTTTGAAGATTAAGGATAGTTTATTGAAGAATTCCCATATTTTTTATTCACGAATTGTAATTTAATGCATATTTGAGACGCGTTATGACATGATATACGATACATAGTTATCAATGATATATTTCTGTAGTGTGTGTGCTTGTACAAATATTTATCTGTAAATTATGTGGACAACGTTAATATTTATTGATAAATGTTGAGTCCACTCCCGCCGCTAGCACTTTTGACGGTTTGCGGGATATTACGCGGTTATACCTACCTAAATTTAGGTACGAGCTCACTCCTTTCAGTTGTTTTCTTCTCTAGGGTGTTTTATCACTTGGTGTTCTCCAACACGATGCATATATAACCGAACCTTGTGTAACCAAAATAACATTTCCTCAAGAGCGGTAGATGACGACCATTTTCGTTCCGATGAAATACTAAAACGGGGAACCGAGAATTAATTCAGTATTGAGACCGTCTTCAGAGTACCCTACAAAATCTACTGGCGTGAGATCTCCCTAAAATAATGTAAATTTCACGGACCAATTTAATTCTCCTAACACTGATTCCTTTATTCAATTTAATTTATCTCTATTGAATAGTCCTTTCAAAGGGAGTGGATATAGAAAAAAGAAAAATATGCTCTTAGTAAGAGAAAAATATAATTTCTTAACAACCACTTACAAGAATCAAGTATATATCTAGAGGGAAATATAAGGCTAGGAATAATTCGGTCACGAACTAATTACATGTTCCCAAGAATGTCTCCCGTGAAGTATGACACGGAACTTCACAAATTCGCATAAAAAAATGACCATGCAATGAGACACGCATAATATGCGAGGAAAAAATGGACATTAGCGAAGTCTAACACTGGACGAGTTATGCTAGTTGGTCAAGAGTTTCTTTATGCCCTCACCTATTGCTGAGTTTGATAAATTTCCTTTGCTCTATCTGTGTAAAATGTTGATCGCAAAAAAAGCTCATTTCCATTCATTATTACAGCCTCTATGCGTATACTGCTAATATAAAGAACTTTATACTCCTGAAATTACTAGAATAATAAGAGACAACCGCGTTAGGTATCTAATAGTTCTTCTTCATTATCTACTATGAAGCACTCTCATTTGTGGACATAGACTTATGACATCGGTAAGTTGGCCTTCTTGCCAATATTCATGTGGATACGAGTATAAGCATGGATAAAACATTTCCGTTATGATAGTTAGTATAAGTGCCATTTAACTAATTCATTCGCTCAATAGCACACAAAATGCCTCCGAAATGGAATTTACAACCACAAATAAAAGTCATAAAAGAGCTAATTTCGTTCAGGTATATATCTTTTTCATTAAAAAAATTTAATTTTCAATGCGGTACGTAAATCCAAATATTTTGGGAAAGCACAGAATATTGATGCAGCTTTCCCATCGCGACAGCCACTTGAAATTATAGAATAGCTGTATGATGTCAACTCTGTTGACACAGAGAGGTTAAAACGGATCTATTCTCCTCCCAGAGGCAAACTCCGATGTTTAAGCCAGCGAATATGTGATTGAGGAACATTGTTAAATATAAGTGCGCACAAATCTCTTAGCAATCGTAACTGGTTGAAGAAGTGGGTATGGCAATTCAAGAAGTCCGACTGTATACAAACACGGCGGGTTAAGAAACCTTATGTCCCATCTGTTAATGTGACAAGGTCACGAGCGATTACTGGAGGTCACAGATCATTGCTATTCTAAGGGCAGTTGATGATAAGGACTTGAACGGAAAAACGAGGACAGAGACTAAATAAATTATGACAATTTTTATAAATCCAGTGTCCTGATAAAATTTCTGTGATTAGAGCTTGATTTTAAAATCTCTTTATCACGTGAAATACTGAGATTCTCTAACGTCATACGGAGAAGCTTGCGACACCGAAGTGAGACTTATTTGTAATAAACATCCAATTAAAGGTTTTCTGCGATGAACCGAATAAATATTGACTGACATAATATAATTCTCACGATTAAGAAGCCTACTGCTACATAGGGCTCATGTATGTAATAATGAAGAATGGTATGTAGACGATATAAGCTTTGGACTAAACAAAAGGTAAGCAAAAAATAAAGTAATGTGTGCATTGTGGCCCGCGTTAAATAGATATTGAAATAGCTAATATGACGCTGATTTGCTTATGCTAATACTCACAGCCACTATCATTCACCATCAACGGCAAAGGGTTCGTAGATTTGATAATAAATATGAGTTTTCTTCTTCTTACCTATTCATACAAATATACTCATAAATTAATAAAACAATAGTATAAATAACAGCATATAAATACGCAAAGTATAAATAAATAAAAGGATAAAACATACACAGTAATCAACTCGAAGGGCGGTTTGATAGTTGAGATAGTTGAGAGTTCATCCAGTACTAAGCCCAACGGCGTGTGAAATGCACACATTAGGGCTAGTTCCTTTCCCTGTGCCGTTTATGTTTCCCTGGAAGATCTGGTACCCGAATAATCACAGAGCTTGGGTGGAGCTGCAATTGCCCAGAGAGGCTTGCCCGTGAATCTAACCCGGGCCCTGGATTCAGTAGTCCAACGCTCTACACCTGGACTACCGTGATCCTACTCATAGGATACCTGTTTTTAAATGAGCCTAATGAAATGGGTAAAATATAGGGAACAACCTCTGCATATTACTCTATACTTGTCAAGTACAAATTCGTGAAAATACAGATAAACTTTTACAGTACTTATAAGCTCATTTAAGGTACTGTTATCAGAATTTGCAATTTTTACTTGAGGATTACACAATTGACGACTGCAATTACGGACAAGTTCAAATTATAGACCACTAATAATGACTATTTGATCAAAAAATTAAATATAAATCGCAAACGGCCGAAGGAGACCAATTACTGGTCGAAAGAGATACAAATGCCACGTGTCAATAAATTTCAACCAGGTAATACCTAACTACTTAAAACTTTATCATTATTTTTATGTATCTTCAGAGGTCAACAGCTACGAAGTAAAAATTAAATTCTAAAAGATGTATCTAGATATAATGAACTAATATCCTGCAATAGCCTCGTGGGTGTATGGAAGGTTTTGGACCAGCTTTAATTTTATTATTATAGGTAATCTGCCGGTTAATATAGGTTTTGGATGGACACAACTACCAAATAAATAAATATTAAACAGGAGTTTGGAAATAACTTTGCAGCTTCCACATAAAAATTTTATGTGGAAGCTGCAAAGTTATTTCCAAACTCCTGTTCGCAATGGATTTCCACAAAGTCTCGGCCTCAACCATCAGTCACATTAAATAAATATTGTTCCTCCTAACGAAACACATTCCCACTTTCTACTCTACATCAAGTCCCTCTTCATCTCCGTATACTTCCTTCCTCCCTTCATCTGGTCCAACATCTCTATCCTCTTCTGCCCTTTCCTCGTTTGCCTAACATTCTCCCCTCTGTCACATTCTTCAACATCCCACTGCCGATCAATATACTTTGCATCCATTTTTTCTGCTTCCATAGTATTTCTGCCAACAAACCCCTCTCCTCGCCCACTTCCTCATTTGTTTTCCTTTCGGTCCATTTCACCTTCTCCATTCTTGTCCACACCCACATTTCAAAAGTCTCCAATCTACGTCTATCATCCTGCTTCAGTTACCATGTTTCCGTGCCGTACACAAATACGTTTTATATTAAAATTTTAACCATCGTTTCCTAAAATCTTTACTCGACGTCCCTGTCGTCAATTCCCTCTTCCTTTTGAAAGCCTCTTTACCTAGTGCAATTATTCTCCTTACGACCCTACTACTTCGACCATTGTGGTCCAAAACACTTCCGAGATACGTTAACTGTTCTACCCGCTCTAGTTTTTGCCCTCCTATTTTAATGTTAAGTTAAGCCTTTTCCTTTCTGGATCTTCGCATAACCTTTCTTTTAAAAATATTGATTCTCATCCCATATCTGTCGCACTGAATTTCCAATTCATTCAGCAATGCTTGCAAACCTTTGGTTTACTAATAAACTAGAGCTTGGTCATCACCCGATTGATTTTACGATTTCCCCGAAGAATTTAATTCCTCTTTCTAGTTCTTCCCATACCTGTGTGCCTCTCCCCTTCCTGAACCCGGTTTAATGATATATGGTAATTATCGAAAATTGAGAGCGTATTTTACGAAGTCTTTGGGATAATAAAAGGTAGATGACAATAAAATGTAATCACGAAAGCTCGGAGAGTTAACCTTAATCTTTTTTACTATAGTGATTTACATTGATAAACGAGAAGGTATGTAAATCAATCAGGTCTGAGTGCCTGGGTGGTTTTACCAGTTGATCAAATTATGTGTATAAGAAACCACCGCACTATGAGATGTGGAAGGAATGACTGGTGTGTCTCATCCCTTTCTGGAAATTTTAGTACGCCTGCACTTAGTGTTAATGAAAGGGTTTCGTTTAAAATTCTAGTGCATCACATATCTTTCCATATTATAGTGATTCTATTTAATCGAAAAAATGTCTAATAAACCTGGTGGATAACCTTTGAACTCAATCCATTCCTTAAGTCAATTCTTTCTTCGATGGGTCTGCAAATCTTTTGAAATCCAATTCAAACTATGGCTAAGTTACTCTCAGCAAACATTTCCTTTGCTTCTTTTAATTTGCAGAGAAATGAGGACACCAGTAGATAGCGCACTGCTACTTCTACAATATTTCAGACCACCCCGATATCAGGTGATAAACCAAATATTGGAGTGGTGTAAGGAAAATTTGCTAACAGTTATATTCCAGAAAATTTTCTGCACTGACGAGTAGGAATAAAAGACAAGATGAACGAGATAAAAGTTATAAAATAGATTGGATCGAGTTCAGCAATTCAGAATAGGTCAAATACTAGTGTGTTACCCGAAGAACAAACCTTTCAAGGGGTGCACACATTAAAATAATATTTGTGGGCTGGTCCTAAAGAAGCTAGTTTTCGTTAGCAGGGTTGTAGGAAAATGTAAGGAAATAATGAGTGAGGTGTTATTTCGCATTTTTAAGGTTACAGAAAACGATGTCTGGGATCTATGGGAGAAAGCGTCAATTGTATAATCACATAAGGTTCGAAGAAAATCAGCTAGGTTATTCAAAAATTGCTGCGAGAAGCGAGGGGGCGACACGGGTATGGTGGAAGAATGATCTTGGGGCTGCTTGATTCAAGAAGAGAGTAATCTAAATACAGTATACATTTTTAGAAACGTTGAGGACGTCTGAGTTTTCTTACGACACGGAGAGAATTATTATGACACCAAATTATATTGGTATACTTGACTATCTGGATGAAATCATAGGGATAGACATCGTCACAGACAGATTCAAGTGCCCGTCCTTCCCTCGCACTACACGCAAACAAAAAAAATTGAACCCAAGAGAAAATATGAATAAATCAAATGAAATAGAATACTAGCATTTGATGAATTGGTCAAGTGAAACAATTATTACTTGAAATATAAAGGTATGTTTGTGCACTAAGGCTTGTATGTAAGCAAAGACGTACTCTAGCGAATCTACATAGAAATATTTCTGCATGTATGGCTCGTGTCCTAACAACCCACTCCACACGCCCTTACGGCGGCTTGCGGGGTATTATGTGGATGTAGAGATGCAGATATTCATCGTATTTAATAGCCATGAAACTAAATTTTCCAAGTTTATTTCTCTTTTCCACACTTGTCTTTAACACTCGTTCCATATTTGGAATCATTACTCGTATTTTTTACGTGTTCTGAGTTACTTAAGTTTTTACTGTGCATTTAATATTTTGTTTTATCTATTTCTAATAACCATAATGATCATAACTTAACAATAGAACCAACGTAATCATAATTCATAACCTTTGAAAAAGTGTTAAATTGTTATTTAAATCGTACGATAGTGACCCGCATTGGGTTACTCTCACGGGATTCGGAGATATTCGACGGAGATCATAAAATTGGATATGAGATATAATTTAAGGTCAATTCCATTTCCTAAGTTAATTACGATTACTGCTAGATTTACTAAGACGGGTGTGCTTCTATGTACTCCTGTTTGAGTATATGAACAAATATTTACTCAGATGAATTCAAGAACTGAGGTATGGCTGGTACCAAGTTATGCTAAACGATTCTTACCCCAATTCTTGTAAGATAGCGTCAAGAAAATACACAAAATATTCTTTTTTCTTTCGAAGAAAAACCTTTCCGCATCACATTCCACACGTGTCCATTTTATAAATGGGCAAGTCATGAACTGAGAAATTCAATTTTTCCTAATATTATGCGGTTAAAACTAAACGTTTAAGCCTATGCTTTCCTGCCTCGCTGCGCGCATGAGTGGATCTTCCCCCTGATTGATGGAACGGTAACGTCGGATTAAGTTCTTACATGAAGTCATGTGGCTTACTTTATAGCACAATGCGCAAAGTTTTTGGTCCATATCATTAAAATATTATGCATGAGTTTGGAATAGGACATCTTTGAAACCGTAAAAATCGTGTAATTTTCGTTCGATATATAGTAGGTATTACAATTCAACTTCACAATTACATAAGCAAAAAAGACCAATGTCTCAAAATAAGAGAGAGTTTTCCGAATGGATATATTCATGAATTCGATTTTATTTTCGCCCTATTCGAGACGGCAACTTCAAGGAGAAACAATAAAAAATGGGTAATCAGTGGCGAAAATAGTTACGAACATACAAGTCACATTACTCCTCAACTCATTTCATGGCTGGCGTTCTAATACCCCCCGCCACGTTCTCTTGGATCGGGTGATGGTGTGTTGTGTAAACTGAGTTGTAGATCTAATGTATTTTTTAACTGTCCAATTGTCTACCCTGCATGAGTAAAATGATGCTTGGTGATAGGTGACTGCGTTTCATAAGAGCCTGCCCTTTTTAAGGGGTTTCCCTATTTGTCTTCTGAGTGTAGTCATTGGAGTAATTACTAGCTCTTCATTATTTGCAATGAGGATAACGGATGTTACGTGAATGGTATCCGGTCGCCGCCTTTCACGTGCCCTTTCCGTGGATCCCTTGTTCATATGGGAGTAGTGGAGAAGTAGAACGGCTGGTGGAAGTTGTCGCACTTCATTGCTACGGGGTAGCGTGTTGATGTAGATGTAGTATTGTATAATGAATTCAGCAAGGAAAATAATATTCGAGTTTTTGGTAGCTCAAATTCATTGAAAATAATGGTATGAAAAAAACACTTCCAAATCCGGAAGAGTAAGTCCATCACAAAATATTCTCCGAAAGAAAACTTTGGGGAAAAAATCCGATCAAAAATGCAGATAAAGAAAGTCATTAATTTTGTGATGAATTTTGGGGAAACTATTAAATGTGTTAATGCAATTAGAGTAAAATGGAAAAAAATAACACGGACAGATGAACTTCTAGTGTCGCATTTCCAATGGGGAAGATTCGTTTTGCTCAGAGGGAAAAAGAATCTTCCCAAGATTTACGATCGAGAAAAGTGAATCAATTAAATGGTCATGCATTATTACTAAACAGTTCGATCTGGATACATATGCCCCGTTTCAATCCTCCTGTCAGTGATTTTCCCCCACGGTAAAACAAAGAATGCAACAGGTGCCCGTGCGAGTTATACGACAGACAGTTAAAGCGGCATACAAAAAAATACACACCCAAAGGAAAGTTGTGAAAGCACCGTGAGGGAGATTTTTCCGTTAACTGAAACCCACGCTACGGAAGTCGCGAGCTAACGGATTAAGATATGGTTAGAGACACCTCTTAGGCGTCGAGGTACGGTAATAGGGTAAAGAAGCAGTTAATGCGCATTTTTTTTTTAATCTCAAGACACTAAACATGCTTTTGGTCGGCTCTTGGATGCATTTCAAAATGATTCGACAAAAGATAAATGGCGAGATGCAATTGCGCAAAAAAAACTCCATTTCGGAAAACAGACGCGCACACCAACAGAGCAAGGGACGTGAAAATGAGGAAACGTGGCAACCTTGTTCGGCTGGGTGGTAATAGGGAAGGAAATACGCGCTACCCCGCTGGCACTGGCTATTGGCTACCCGGGAGCTCAAAGCGTTGGGAGTGCTGTGAGGTCGGTATACTGAGCTGACGGACGAGAGGTGTGGGAAGGAGTTGAGGAGGTGGGAAGGGTGAGATTGAGTGGGGGGAGGGTAATAGGAACGGGGTGTGAGGGGCAAATGGGCGAGAGGCTGGGCGGGAGAGTGAGGGTGGGAGGTCAGAAGACAGCGCCGGGCGGAGCCGCTCAACTCTCGATGCAACTCTAGCAGCATCGACAATACGTCGTCGCAATTGCATCACGACGTGCATCAGAAAAATCAAATGTGCGAACTGTTCGTACCACTCCGGCAAATTATCTCCAAGCAATCATCGAAGATCAATGACTACGAATATTATTTTGGTCACACCCGCACTGAGGGAACCGAATGGTACGTGATCCTACACAACCTTAGCACACGAATTAGAAACCTAAAAAAAAGGTTCGATTGCTCGAAAGGCACATAATCACCATGAATGCACGAATGCCAAAGAGTGATTTAATTCGAGAAGAAAACTCAATTTTATAAGCTTAACATTTACACTAGCCGTCATCTAAGTATCAGCCATGTCCGTAAAAAGCATTTTCAGTGGCGCGAGTGGTAATGTATAATATCCGGTTAACAGGTGCAGCCTCCAAAATTAGCCATAAATTGCGCCTCTATTGATTTTAACGACCTTTAAGAATTGCTATGCCAATCATTTAATTGGGCTTCACTTGCTGTAAAATCCATTCAGCAACAATTTGGCAACTCTCCACCCTGTGTATCCATCGAACCAGTGTAGAAAATGCCATAACAACTCAGCACCGTAAATATCGTTTCTCTACATTAACACAATGCCACACTAGCCAACGCGAGGGCGTGTGGCATGGTTTGATTAATCTTTTGGGAGAATACTAAAATCGATTGTTTGCAAAATGAAAAACTGACGGCGGAAATAACACAGCGCAACAGTAACGGCCATCGAAAAAATCGAAAACTGATGCCTCGATTAATTGCCATTAGCATTGGCAATAAGATATCCTAAAACAAAATAAATTAATTAAATTAATTATATGGTACAGGTGCTGGAGTGAGGATTATTAACGGGAAATCTGACAATTAATGAGCGAGATGAATATTAATATGAAACGACAAATAATAGTACCCTTAGAAAGAGCCAAATCGATAACTGAATTGGAGGAAAATATTTCCAAATTTAGGAGGGAATTTAGTCTAGTACATTCACAAATGATACTTCAAAAAAAGCAAGTTTTCTTGAATTTTGACAGAGGCCCATTATTTAAACTACACATTTATACCTCTATCACATTCCAATCATAAAATAACTTCCGTGAAATTTACCCTATTTTGAACTGGATTTAAATTATGTTAAAAGATATTAAAATTTGGAAAATATCTAGTTTCTCTAATCAAACCCATTGAGAACAATAAAGAAAAAAAAGCATTCATGAAACTTAATTTAAACTCCGCATGATATGTGGAGGTGGAGAAGATTGGAATAATAAAATGGACGGAAAGGGAACGATAAAGTTCATGACATGGTAGGTGAAGAGAGACGGCTGTCTGCCGGAGAAACTCGAAGAAAGAGCTAGAGACAGAATATTGAGAAGCAATGGGATGCTGAAGACAGCAATAGTATTGGGAAAGCGAGACGGGGAGGAAAGGAATTGGATGAAATTTAGGGAGGTTGAAAGTGTACAGAGTTAAGGAATGAGTTATTGTAACATATCGCATGGGATCTATGGATATTTTGTGTCATGTTAATTCGGCTATTATGAGGAAAGTAGTGTGTAGCCCTAGAGTCCATCAACAATTTACCCTAGGCCCCATTATCAGTAATCTACCGGTTAAAGCAGGTTTTGGCTAGAAACAGCCTGCCAAAGAGTATAACAATTTCCTTGGCCCTCCTTAAAAAAATACACCCAACAATCTACAATACAAAAACCCCACTCTTAAACCCCTGTCCTTTTTCTGCCCCTTCCTCACTTGCCTAACATTCTCCCGTCTATCACTTCTTCAACATCCCATTGCCAATCAAAATGCTCTGCATCAATCTCTCCTTAATCCTTTTCATTCCTCCCAACAATCCTCTTTCCTTAACCATCCATCCCAGCACTTCCTCGTTTGTTAACCTTTCTGTCCACTTCACCTCCTCCATCATTTCTCCACATCCACATTTCAAAAGCCTCGAATCTACGCCTAACATCCTACTTCAATGGCCATGTTTCCGCGCCGTACAAAACTACGCTCAAAGTTTTGACGAACCTTTTCTTAACATCCTATGCCGCTAGACTACTTATATAAACTTAATTAACATCAAAATATTAATGCGCCCATTATTTCAGTCGAGGGGAACTAAAATTATCTCCTTTTGTAAGGACTCTTCCTCGTAGGGTTACACATGAGAGAAATAAAATTTAAACTAAATTAGCATAACTTCCTAGAAATCAATGAAATGAAGAAGATTGTGAGATTTTAAACAGATACTTATGGTATCTCAACTGATACTACCTTCTTGATACTAAAGCATTTGATACTATCTGATAATACCGTCTCTGGCCTTGCCTTTACGTTTGAGGAATATAGTATGATAAAAAATCTTAATATAAGGAACATGGATCGTTATTAGCTTGGTAAAATTGGATCAATAATGTTGGTTCTGAAAATAATTAGGATAAGAGGAATACCATCAAACATTAGTTTTCATTCAAATTACATAAAATACGCACAACCCGGATTGAAGATACTACCAATTCCCAGGCTTCATACTGTCTACCACACACCCCAGTGATGGCTCGCAGGGTACGAAATAAAAATAACTCAATCAGACTACAATTTCTGTCTCTCCCACTTCCTTACTGTTAGGAGGAGTGAATTTCAAAGCTGAAACTCCTGATATTGAGATAAACAGACCCGTGACAATGACGCCCCTAACGATGTCTGGCATGAAATAATTTAATGTCAGAATATCATTCAAAATAGGTTACGAACTCGGGGTTGTCAATGCTCTTCCATCGAAATACATTAAATTCAATTAAAAGGGAATGAAAAGTTGGGAAGTGGGGCATGGATAACGACATCTGGGCATGACCGGCTGGAGATAAAGCATGCCACCGACCTCCAGCTATTCCTCTCTCGCACTTCGGCTACCTCCCCTCCCACTCGAAATCGCCTCTCCCCTTTCCAACCACTTTCTTTCCTACTCACCCCCCGACCTCAACCTCGCCCTCCGCACCATCACTCATCCCCGGCTCTACTGGCTCCATCACTAGCGCACTATACTTCGCCAACTACACCCACATCTCCCCTCGAAGGAGCCAACGAAAAAAAGATCACGCCGTCTGGCTTTTGTTTCTTTCAAGATTTCTTTTACATTTAACGGCCTCCATTATAGATGTCTATTTCTACATAATATGAATACCGCAGAAGTGTGCAACTTTGTGATTTGAAGGTGTGGATGTATTTAATACAGAATTATACTCAATTGATAGGCCATCCGAATCCTACATTTATGTACCATGAATAAGAATCAGTTTTCGTTACCTTTTGAGCAAAACGGCTAATTTTCAGTTTCAGTTAAAGATTCGTTTTTACGTTAACCTAAGTTGAAACCATGCACCAACAGTTTTAACGTCATTCTTATTGTCGGACTGGAATGAATACAACATAGTATTAATAAAATATTTATTTCTTCAAATTCTTTTCAATGAAAGAAGTGTTAGTTCAAAAACACATACTCATCATCAAAAAACTTTGATAAATTTACGCTGTCGCAGTATTTGTTTCAATGGCACTTTCTTCTACTGTTTTTAACCGATATATTTCCAAAAAGTCGTAAAAGAGTGAATACAGCTTTTAATTTCAACTAAGCAGATAATTTCAATCACACTCTATAAAAAATAGAGATATATTACCCGAACGCTTAATAATTTCAAAGAAAATAGCACCGAACAAATTTCCTGTAAAATAGCATAAACTTGACGTGGAATAGCATCGCGGTAACCCACCACGATCGCCAGGACGTTCTCCAAAAAAAAATCAATGGACTTCTTCTTTTTCTTGGTAGGAGGAATCGATCTATAACGAGTTGAAACACTTTCAATTAATAACCAATCCACTCGAATTTCACCCTCCCCCTCGACTTCCAGGTTTTATGAAAGGAAATTTTGCACCTTCAGGCGATGATTAAGTCACACCCGGGTTAAGAAAAGAAAAATAACCTACATAATTAATTAGAGTTTATCCCAGTTTTCGTGACGAGATTGTCAAAAAGAAATGTAAGAAACTTGTAAATGTGGAGTACATATGCCGATTAAAAATTTATTCACATTCTAATCATCGTCAACATCTACACGATATCCCACAATCCGCTGGAGAAGGTTGTCCGGACACCATTTATGCATTGGCTTATACGTACGAGAACAAATCAAACAAATCAAACAAATATAAAATACTTGTCTACATCCTGATATAATGCGCGTGGACGAGTGAAGTTTTGAATTTTAGCCGCTATCAACTTCTACGCAATATCCCGCCAGACGCCACAAACTCCCGTGACCGGCTGTGGTAGAACACCACCCGTACATGTAGAAATGTTAGTTCGTTCGTGAATTTGAAAAAATATTAGCTTATATACAAAAGGCATCGTACACAGGAAGACTTGTATTCATTAAGCAATACTTAATTTATTCAAAAATATTTTTCTTTAAGCAAACATACTATATTCTGGCGCCTGTGTTCAATTTTGTTCCTTGCGTATCGTTCGAGGAATAAACAAGCACTTTAAACTGTCGAGGAAGGTGTGTTTCTTGTTTTATCTCCGTGGACGAATCTACTCATATAAATCGGACCCATAATAATTCCTTTAGTGTCGCAGAAAAACTCTTGAAGGGTCCTGTACCTTTCTAAAAATCTGTGTTACCTCCTGACTCGCGACCTAATTCTTCCAAGACGTCATGTTCAACACGGTTACTCCCTTCTCGTAGCAATTTTTCACAAATCTAACGGATTTTACCTTTTCCGATTTCTTGATTAACGATTTCTCCCGAGAATCGCAAGTGCTTGCCGTGTATTCCGAAAGGGACTTAGCTAAAGGAAAATAACATCTCACATATCTTTTCAGAACAATTTCCTGAAAGCCGTCTATCGGACGCTAGCTTTTGTAATGGTGACCCGCATACCCTTCTCATGTGTATACCCCATATATAATAGACAACAGTTTTGGAGCAATGGACTGAGGGGGGGGGAAGAAAATAAATTAAAACAAAAAAACAACATAAATATTTAAAAAGTAAAATAATAATAACATAAAATATATTCGAAAAATATAGAGAAAAAAAACTAAAATTCAATTTAAAAAATCATAAAAAAAATCTCAGGAAAAATCCTCGACAAGACATTTTACTTTAATTCTATAATCCCGTCCTTGTGGAAGTTTCGGACGCATGAGTCTTCTAGTATTAGTTTAGATTCAGATTATTGTATTCAGTAAAAATTATCCAATTAGTTATTGTTTACTTCTTCCTAGGGTTGGTAAAATGTTTGCTTACTATAATCCTGCCTTTCACTCTTCACTTCACTTACACTGGAATGGTGCACTGGTCATTCCATTTCTTCGTCATTTTGTCCCTATTCTCATAATGGAAAGCGCTGAAAAGGTGAGCGGTTGTTGCACCGGAGCAGCGCTTGAGAATTTGTAGGGTTTTAAAAACCCAGTCAATTGGGGGCTGGCTGGATGGCTAGAACAACTGGCTAAACCTGTATCAAACTTATCAAAGCCATGGCTTTAGCGAGTGATGAGATGCAATTAATAAATTATGTAAATAAATTGAAGATGTGTTTGAATGAAAAATGTCAACATCATATCCGATCACGGTAAAATCGTGGTAGGCAAAGTTTAGCCCTATTCCGAAAGCCTTCGATTAAAAAATATGAAAAACCCTCACCAAAGACACCTAAGCAAGGACGGGAAGCTATTATTTATAACTTCGGGGACATTTTCGGCACCTAAACAAAACTCTGTGCGCGACTTAAAGCAACTTCCATGAAATCCTTTTGCGATGTCATTCTCCTCTGACCACTAATGTCGCAATGTTTATCTTTCATTTCGTGGCTTTCGTATCAGTCCCTTCTTGGAGATCGCGTCCATTCCATGAACAGATTGCCCTGTATATCTTTCTCCTTCCTCTTTTCCTCCTCCTGCTGACTTATCTCGGCTCATTTCTCGCCCTCTTGTTTTTTTTTCGGACCCATCCCACGCCATCCCCAATCCTTCGTCCTTTTCCCTATCCCTCTCGATCTCAAACAAGCTCATTATCCCTCCCCTTGGTTTCCTCAGCCTATATCTATGTTTATTCTCTCCCTTCCTGCCTTACGAACCTTCACAAAGCAAAACCAAACTTTTGTTCTTCCATAGATATTCCAGGAAAGCGTTTTGAGTCCACTATCCACTAAGCCCGTGAAGTGAAGCTGGGCCGCATGTGATTCTCCTTGGGTGTAACGCGTTGATAACTAATGATGACCAAACAAAAATGTCTTTTCAATATGAGACATGGCCATAGTTAACTTTTCACTGAAGCCACTATTTTTATAATGCTCAGCCTCTCCTCAAAAGTTACACTATTCTTTAAAGTGTTGGATTAATTTTGTTTTCATGTAAGTACCCGAATACACGATAATAATTTTTTTTTGCTCTGGAAAATCTAAAAGGCGAAAAATAAAGCTAAATCAATGAATCCAGCCGGTGGGATCTATAAGATGAGCACAGAAAAATAACTTCATTTAATCCTAAGTGCATAAATAGCCAAATATCTCTCCAAACGTAAACTAAAAATAAATAAAAATGAGTACCAAAAGCTGATTTCGTATTACCTTCACGCCAGATAATATTTCAGACTACTGACGTAAAAAAAATGACAATGGGACTTAGGCAGTGCATGTTTTACTCTGCATTTGCAAATACTGGTAATCCTTTGCCAACTGTGAATTTTCAAGTTAATCAGAAATTCATAAATTCTACTTACTCGATTCGATCAAATGGAATAATTGAAGTTTTATGCCTGATTAAATACATCCCCGCTTGGGGATGTATTTACTTTCCGGCATTTCGGCGAAATTAAATCAGCTTTGTTCTCGAAGAAGACGAACCATCAAATTGCACGGACAAAATACTTAATTTGTATTTCTGTTAAACTTTAATTTTACTGCTTTCACGTTGATATTTTGATGTGCACGGTATGAAAATTTCATGAGTGAGTAATGAACATGGTCCATGTAGGGACCAAATTTAAAGAAACGTTATCATTAATTCAATGACTCACCAAAATTTTTAGAAAAATTAATCTTTTCTTTCTTTCTCTCAAATTTTCATCCAAAACTCAAAATCGCGAACTTTGATCCACCGATCACTCAAAAACATAACGTGGATTTCGTCAATCTGCATCCATGCGAATGTTATCTTTGGTTGTATAGGCCTCATTTAGAATATGCTGTTAGCATATGGGATCGTCACGAAGCTGGATTGATTGGACCGAATTTGATCGCGTGAATCGTAGAGGAGCTAGATTTGAATTACGTCGTTGTGGTAGTAGCGTATCCAAAATGTTAGAGGAGCTAGGCTGGGAATCACTCTAGGAGCGAAGGTTAAATTACAGATTAAATCTCTTGCATAAATTGGAAGGATGTATCATAAGGAGTGTTGTTGCAAATGCATTATTATCCCCATCATAGTACGGTTGGAGAGGTCATGTCAATAAAATGAGAGAGATTGAGTGTAGAACAGATAGCTTTAAGATGTCATTTTTTCCAGGAACAATGAGGAATCATGATAACATATTCCGACCGCGGTAGGGTCTTATTCGGGTCAAAATTAGTCAGGTGTGTATTCACCTCCTACCACACACACTCGCGGTGGCTTGCAAGGTACTAAAATATTTAAAAAATAAATAAAAATCATTTCGGAGGAAGTCACCTCCACTGGACGTCCCGAACGATGTTAATCAATAGTGGATTTACGGTAAACAGTCTCAAACACAGAACGGGATGTGCTATGAATTGAATGCACCTCGGCTTTTATTTCTTTCAATATTTAACCTTTTAAATAGAAGTGCTTAACCAAAGCATGAAACTCATTTTTTTCCATTTTTCTAAATAAACGAAAGTTTGTCGCTTCATTGACTATTAAACTGAAACTACGCGCTGTACAGGTATATGGCTCAAATGTTTAACAGCAGTCTAGTTAGAGATGAGGCTTACTGAAGCAAACCTTTTCTGAAACTACGAACGCCATCTCTTGGGTTTTCTAAGGAATTTCTGAACGACTCACGAAGATAAAAATTCACTCCATCATGTAGCGTGGACGTGGAGATATCATTATCACACCACAGAAAGTACGTACTTTCTGAAATAATGAAAAACGCAATAAAAATATTAATGCAAGGCGATATTCAATGCACATCTTCATTGTTTTTCATTACTGCGAGTATTTCATCATAGTTCGTGTAATTTTTGGGAGTGAACAGTGTCCGTCCGAAACCTAATTATTATTGTTCCAATTATTGTATTCACAATACTTGTCAATACTTACTTTCGAGGATGTGAAATCTTTCAAGAAGGGAAACAAATTCAAAATTACAGATATTACCATAATATATACTGAGATTCAAACCTTCAAACACATAACCACACGCTTAAAACTCTTCGGGTCTCTGAGATTTGCTAGTGCTCAAAGACAAACATAAACCAACCAAAGGAAACAATTTATCATTTATTTATTACGAAATAAAGGAAATGTTTAAAAGGCCCTGTTAAAAAATAGGTTATGAAATTGATTCTTGTCACAATTTTGGCCGCTGTTCCACCTGAAAGATGGTTAGCTTCTGTAATAAGTAAAATAAGTTGTTTCGTCATTAATCAGCCATGCCATGACGCGCAAAAAGGAGCAAAATTTTCGGATTGAAATTAACGTTCTTACCTCATATCACACCTTTTTCCCAAATTGTTTGCAAAATCCCATTGATTTTTAAGGCCTTATGAGCTCTACCTCACCAGGGCAGAATCATTCGACGAGCATTTTTTCTAAACCCCTAGTGCAACATCATTCTCTAAGAACGATTCGAACCGAACGCTCCTGGTTTGGACGGCACACACACGACCTCGCGGGTTGTCCCAGCAGACCTTGCGGTCCTTAACCGCCAGCAGAAAGCAACAACCAGCAACGTCCCATCATCCCTCCCGCCAGGCAAACTCCTACCACGAGAGTTGACTAGCAACCGGACCCCCGGCCTCCTCCCTTCGCCTCGACCGATTCCCTACATTACGCACCCTCCCCTCAGGACATGGGGGAGGCGAAGGGGCGGAGAGGTGAAGGAAAGGCGGCGGTGAGCAGGGGAGGAAAAAAAGAGAGAGCGCCCGAGGAAGAGCAAGGAAAAAAATACATGAAAAAAGGTAAAAAAAAGTCAGTGTTGCTGCTGTTGCCTGGGTCTCCTTCCCCCCACTCCCTCTCTCTAAGCTCTCTCGCTATCTCTCGCACGCTACTACGACGTAGTAACCACTAGCAGTATTTGTAGTATGCTCTCAGCGGCGGGCGGGTAGTGCGGGGAGGGGAGAGGGGAAAGCGGCGGGAGGTATCACGTGACCGGTTTTCCAAGTTGGCGCTCAACTCCCTTATTCCCTCTCCTCGGCAACCGCGAAGCTAGCCAGACCGTCCGTCTCTGCCCCATCTCACACTAGACACGCGCATCCACACGGACGCACTCGTACGAACGTGCCCGGGCCACACGCGTGTTCAAACGCAAACCACACAAACACGCGATCCCGAAACAACACTGTGAGGTTTAATGCTGTTTTTTTTGTTTTCAAGTGTTCCTTGATTAGGTGTGGACACATGGCAAATCCATTCCTGCCAGGCACATACAATGTAAAATATCGCACCGCATGAGGAAGAACAAGGATGAGACGGAACTCATACTGGGCTTTCATTGCTGAAAATTGCTAGTATTTTCAACACCCTGGAAGCCACCGCCAGGGGGTGAATACGGTCCAGTACGGACAACATTATTCCAATCCTATATCGTTCAAAAAAAAATTAACATCTTAAATTTTTCTGTTTATTTAATCATTTATGTACCCTGCAAGTCACCGCTAGGGTATGCGGCAGGGGGTGAATTACACTAGACTAATTTACCTTTGATCTTTTAATCACAGTTACCTAGTACTCTTCTAATAAATCCTAAATTTTCGTTAGCTTGTCCACATATTCCCCGTGTGTTTCACCCAGGAGAGATCGTGTGGGAGGGTAACGCCCAGGTATTTAAGTGAGTAAACATTCCATTTCGTTGTTTCCGATGCGTTCGGGTGGGAATTGCTCTTTTTCCAAAAATGTATCACTACGCTCTTTTTAAAGTTTAATTCTTATTGCCAAGTGTCTCACCAGCGTTGTAGGTCATCTAATAAATCTACTGTTTCCTCAGGTTGACACGGTAAACCACTGCATCATCGGTAAATAAACGAGGTCCGATGACACTTCCCTGGGGAACACCTGAAGTAACTTCTACTGCATTTGAGTTAACTCCATCTATGACTACTCTTTGTACCCGATAATTCAAAGAGTCCCCGGATATTTTTTTCTATGCCATATTCTTTTAGTTCTGCAAGTAGTTTACTATGAGGTACTTTGTCGAAAGCTTTCTTAAAATCTAGAAAAATCGCGTCCACTGCAACAATGTTATACACCTAATATCTCTAATTTTATTGACATGACCTCGCCAACCGTATTGCAATGGGGCTAATAATTAATTTTCAACATCATTTGCTAAAGATACATGCTTCTAATTCATTCAAGAGGTTTAATCTTTAATATAACCTGAAATTATTAATCAGCCATTGTATTCAGAGTTTATGTTGTCGCCAATCTATTTCTTTTTATTAATTCACTGGACCAACTGTTTTCTGTTTACTCGAGATCATTTAATTAACTTAAAAAAAATGGACAAAAGTAGACTAAAATTATCCATTTTATATTGGATCATTATTACATGGCAGTTTAAAGTAAGTTTTCGATGGATGCAGATTGCACACTCGTACATTCCTTAGCCTCTCATAGCAAGACTAAATCTAACACCCCGCACTACTATAAAATGTTTTTCAATTCCTCGTACACTCATTTCCCTTGTTTCTCCGGACAAAACACAACCTTACGTCCAACATTAAAATAGGCCCCTCTTCAATTCCGAATACTTCCTTCCTCCCTTCATTCCTTCTAACATCTCCCATCATTTTCCTTCCCCTACCTCGCTTGTCTCAGCCTTTCCATTAGTATTCTATACTGGATAATGAGCATACAATTGAGAGGGAATGGTCCCCAGCTAATCCGAGATCAGCTTGAATCCTGACCGTAAGACACCTTTTGGGAAGATGCCCTGGAGTGCGCAACCCAGGAGCTGCGACTTCTGGTGCCGCAGAAGGGACTGGAGGGCCCCATTCTTATGTAATTACACTTACATATACATGAATGGTTCAGGAGTAGGTCAAGGTTGCGCTCTCCTGTTATAGAGTATCATAATTTCTCTAAGATATTCGGGAGCTTATTAAATTACGAAAAAGAGGAAACGAAAAAAACAATATGAAATCGTTATGACCGCAGAAATAACTAGCTAATCATATGAAAATATTTGTTGCACATTCCGGTTTAAAGCTGCTAACATAAACAGTATTTAGTTAAAATATTGGGGGAAAACTTCACAGCAATAAGTACCAGACAAAACAAAAAGCGTGAGGGTGATTCTTTGAAAACATCTCTCGAAGAACCAACTGAAAGGCCGATTAGAGTGATAGGTATTAGCTAGCACAGTCGTTCTTTATATTAATGCTTGTGCTTACGAGCAGACATTTTCGAGTAAATTTCCAATTTTTCAGACGAATATCAGTCCCTTAAATACAATTTAAAACCTTACGATACGCACTTTTTAGAGATATTTGTTCCCCAATCAACAAAAATAACAGTAAGATCGATCGATTTTGAAAGTAATATGATAAAATAAATGAATGTTCTCGTCTTGGAAACAACTATAAACACATTCGCCACGCTCAAAGTTTATCCTTTGTTTCCTTCACAATTTCCAAACAATCTACATTTTCTTTCTTTTGATGAATGGTTGCATTGATGCTTAGTTTTCTAGCCCTAATCCGATTCCAAATACCCTACCAGATATTTATAGAAACTTTAATAAAACCTCGAGATTGATTTGCTCATGGAAACTAAATTTAAATTAGTCTGGTGTGTATTCACCCCCTGCCACACACCCTAGTGGTGGCTTGCAGGGTACTAAAATATACAACATTATAATTCTCGGGAATCTGTTCGTTGATGCAACAACATTAACGTCGGTTGGGGGAACATTAAAACAGAAAAGTGAACGGTAAAAAAAAGCAGACAAATTTTTAGGCATAATATGAGACAATGATGTTGGAAAAAAGTAAAAAAGGCAGAAAAAATGAATGCCAAAAATGTTGAATGACCATGAAATGTTTAAGAAAACTAGAAGGGGTTGATTATGCGGAGAGAAGGCAGGAAAAGAATTCGTACATGTTGGATACTATGAAGGCAGGCGAGAGGCATGCGGAATCAAAGAAAGATTTATTTTACGGAATAAGATTATTAAATGCCGCTTTAGGCAGGCCTTAGAAGGAAATATAGACACAGGGCATGTCCCAGTGCTTTTCAACAACCTATCTCGGCAGGTAGAGGACCCTAAATGGTAGTAATAATTGTGACAGCTCTGATCAAAATTTTAAGGATTTTAGCTTGATTATATGACATATTTCAAGCATTTATTTTTGAGTTTAACACACGTGAAAATAATCTAGCTTCAAAAAAATGTTGAGAAACATGACGTTAAACGCATTGCTTGTAAAAAATATCGTCTCAAGCATGATCAAAAATAAATTAAGATTCCATTGTTCCCCGTAAGAAGAGAATAACAATTTCTGTTTTATGTTTAGTACACGCGCGATCTTTTTTTACCCACCATCTCCTCCACTTTTCCCTCGATGTCCACTGCTTCTTGCCCTTTCCCTCGTATATCCTTCTCACTATCACCCCTCCCAACGTTTCACCACTCTCAATGTTTACCCTCTCCTCATTCCCTCAAACCACCACTCATCTCTCCTCCAAGAACCAACCACACAGCCGGCGCCTTCCTGGTCTCTTCTCCCGCCACGCGACTCCTACTTTTTTACACGATATTTCTTAACTACACGTTCTCATTCTCCTCCGTCACTTTCAACCTAACCTCCCTTATTTTATATTTAGGCACTGCATTACATAAACATATATAAGCTAATTCCGAGGATCACTTTTTTTGGCTCTCGGTCATTTAGAAGTCAACTACATGTATTCATTTATAAAGCGAATCAAATGGAAGCTTCTGATGAATAGTTCACGACTTGCCATTTACTTGAACTAAAGCCCTCCCTCAAAAACCAAAGGGAACTTCTTGTTTCCTAAAATGATACATTTTCAACGAAAGTGTCAAAATGACGCTCGACATTTCACCATAAAATATAGCTGAGAAGAGTTCTGACAAATGATGCCGAGTATGGTTTTGGATCAGAAAGATTTTGACACCTCCCCCCCCTTAGATACAGAAAAGAAGTGTAAATGGGAGATCTCTGCGAGCACTTTGCGTCCATCCTTCACAGAATAGCCCTAGAAGCACGAGAAGGGTGCCTTGCAGGTGCACTCGTATTAGTTATCCATTAATAATGCAATAAGCTGCATTATCTAACAACATACGCAACATATATGATTGTGATTGTGCAAGGATGGCTGGTGACTTAAAATCCCCGCCACACGCCTTTGCGGAGATCAACTATAAGGAGGAGAGCCGTAAAGCTTCTCTTGATGATTTTAGTAATTTCGTTCCCAAAACACTACCATTTCATTACAAGCAGTTATTATATATTTCAGGTACCAGCGAAGAAATTTCCCTTGAAAACTCCGATGCACACAGTATTTCGTGAAAATTTATTCTTATCCTGGCATACCCAATGTTATCATTCGTCGATGATGAAAATTTTATTTGCAGCAACATACAAATATAATTATTATTTATACTCCAGACTGTATCAACACACTTTTTGGTTTAAGATACATCGGATTCTAACGTAATTCGGCAGCTGTAGCCGAGGAAAGGAATTGGTTTTTAACAGCGTTGGGCTTCAGAAATAAACACGAAAGTCAAGATAATTTGATTTTAAAATTCCTTCCATTTCGTCCACAATCTTTAAGTTCACTTGCATTTTCTTTAACTTATTCTCCATCTGGTATGGATTATAAGACGAAATATGTTTTAAGTACGTAAAATATAAATAAACGGAATAATATTGTGATAATAATTTCAAATGTTAAATGTTTCAACAGCTCGAATAACATATTTATAGTATTTTGAAATATTTAAGGTTGAATTTTAAAATCCGGTTCTATACATTACACATATCTCGGAAAACTTTCTACATATTACAAAGGAGAAAATAGCATAGTGACTAATGATAACTAACGTTTCTTACACTCAGAATGTATGGAGGAAATGATTCAAGAGGCATTGGAAGAACTCGAGAGAGGAAGGAAAGCCGGAGGGGAATTCGTAAAGTCAGTTAGGCTTGCTGAAGATCAAGCTCTAGTTTGTCAGTCAGCCAAGGGGTGGCAAGCATCGCTGAAAGTCGGCAGGGAATCCGTTAAATTAGGTATGCTGATGACCAAGCGCTAGTTAGTCAGTTTTATTTGGCAGTTTTGTCCATCTAAAACCTACATTAACCGGCAGATTACCTCCTTAATTTTTAATTGACAAATTATATTTCAGCTCTAGGAAATACTCAGATAATTTTAAGTACAACTTGATGCACTACGGTTCCTAAGTATAATATACTTCCATGCACAACGACCTGCTAGTAACCAGAAAAACAATAAAATGATGGTTCGAAAAAATAATAGCAACATACTTAGCTACTTCAAATCTTCTTGTTCACTTTAGTGTGGTCGCTTGGAGTTATCCCCTCCCGTATTCTTCACGGGAAAAATTACATTGTAAATATCCCGCTTCCACATTTGGCCCTTCAAATTTATTGTTATGATCCTTTCCGCCGTAGTACAATCAGGTTAGTGATCCGTTTTCAACATCATCACTAAAGAACCCTAACGAACTAGCGGGGAAATTGACATTTTTTTAAATTAAATGAAATGTAGAATGTTTTCACCGTTCCATCCAAGTGCACTACTCTTCTTGGCACCAGCTGCCCGTCTAGCAAGTCTAAGAAAAAATTTCCTCCTAGATACCGTAGTGCATGTCTCTGACATTATCCCCATCATTTGAAATGCTTTGCCCCCTACTGGTAACCAATAACTAAGCAGAACTTAATATTCTACATATTCTACTTCTACACAATACACCGCTAACCGCCGCAAAGACGTGCGGCGAGGGATGTTAGGTCCCGAGTCATGCATGCACAATCCCAATCATGTTACCTCTACACAAATATTAGTTTGATCATGCACTCGAAAAATGTTAACCACACGAAATAAAGTACTTGCATGCAACAATATTCAATAACAGGATACGTATATATATAAAGCATGCCGTAGAACTGTTTAAAAGATTGTTCTATTAAATATTAATCTCATACGGGAGGTTAGGGTACAATTATTCATTCAAACACATCAGTTAATTCATGATGAATCAAGTCAATTATGCCTTTATGTACACGAGCGTTTTTGTATGTTAGCCAACATCTATTCAAAAGCATGTATGAATAAATACTACATGTATGACTGATGCCGTAACAACTCAAACTACACTCCCTTGCAGCAGTTTACGGGTTATTGTGTTGATGTAGATTTAAAAGGGGAAAAAAATTAACTTAAAAGTTGTCCGAAATACCTATCTTCCTCATTTTCTCTTCTTGTTCAACAATATCTCATTTATTCTCCTTCTCCGATCCCTTTTTCCTCTTGCCTCGCCCATTTTTTCCTCTCCGCTCCGACTCGACCCCGCTTGTGCCCGGCAATTTCAACTCCGATGTCGTTCACCTCACCCGCCTCTGAAATGCACAGAGCTCCTTCCACCGCGCCGATTCTTCGGAAGAAAAACCACCTCACGCACAAACCTGCCTGCTGCCTTTCGTCGTTTCCACGGAATCAGCAATTGCCATGATTTATTCTCTAAGGTGACCAATGGGCCCTTAAGTTTCTCTCCATTATCCTTCCCTCGTGAACCGAGGCATTGTTCTTCACACCTCCTCCCCTTCGTCTCACTCTCCGCTTCGAAACGAAAAAGTACCATCCATCGGACGACCGAACCGACTCGAAAAACTCAACTGTTTCATAATTCCGTATTTTTCACTGCGGGGAACATTTTGGTCCTGTCGTTATCCCCGTTCCAGAGATTTGCCGTCACACGGAAGCTAGAAGGGTAATGGAATATGCGGTTAGATTGGAACTAGGAGTCAATTGTGTATGTATATCACAAGGAAGAATCGAAATAATACCTGCCAGACACGAATTCGTGAAGAATTCAAAACTTATTTTTAAAAAACTGCAAATCCCGCAGTAACTTGAATGTTACGTGGACCTAAATGAACTACGTTGTTGAACTAATGGGAATTGCTAAAATATTTTAGCATTTACCGCTATTTGGCGTTACTTAGCATCAAACACCATTTTTAATTAAAATTGGCTATTTTCCACAAAATAAAATTTTTTATTAATACGACCGGCTTCGATGCAACTACATCATCTTCAAAAAAAATTTATTTTGTGGAAAATTGCCAATTTTAATTAACCATGATATTCCACCATATCACGCCTGAAACGTCTCTTTTTATCAAACACCATGTCATCTTTTGTTAGGATTTTAATAGCGCACTCCCACACATATAATGTTCCTCTAAATCTTCCTTACATTCCAGCTCCCCTCAGCTTAGTTAAGAGAAACTTAAATTTAGGCGTATTTTCACACTTCCTGATGTGCACCGTTGGAATTTCATAAAAGTGGAATTCAGAATTCATTAAAGGATGTGAACGGATTTGAAGCTTTAGAAAGGATTATTCGAGTTGTATTTGAAAGTGGTAAATACATAGAGAATCGATTCCTGAACGAGATCTCTCACATAACTTCGAGGCTTGTTGTGATCAAGAATTATGCCAATGTAAATGAAAAAATCATCTTTATACATACTGACGAGCCAAGAAAAAACATTAATATGAAACAGCATCTTTTACTCGTTGTCAACCATAGCCGTAATTCCTAATACACATATTGTATATCCATATTGTCCGGATTCCCTTTGCGCCATTTGTAAACCTAGCCTCCCGGATCTAAAGTACTCCCCTTCGAGGCGCCAGTCGTGCGGGAGGGTGTCGGAAATATTTCCTTCTCTCCGTGGGTCGTCTGTCTAAATCCGTCCACTCGACCCGAATGAATCGTAGAAAAACGTCAGGGTAAAGGAAGGGGAGGGGAGGATTTTGAAGCAGACTCATCTCCTGATTATCCTCTGTATTTAACGTATTGACGGGAACTATCCGACGAAAATCCTACTACAAAAATATTTATTTTGCAAATTCAAACACCTAATTATTTTAATAAAAAAGGCTGAACGACCATGATTGTTTAACTTAGATCTAAACATATTAAAGTATAATAAAGTAAGGCAGTGAAATTCCATTACATTTCAATGAAAAATTATCTCTCATATTCTTTGCCGATACGGCTAATTAACCACACATAGTATTAAGCCAAAAAAAGCATTTTTCTATACTTGCACTCTGGATTGCCAAAGTTTTCAAAGCTGACCAAAATTAAAATACCGGTCGATCCATCATCTCTACATCTACATGGCACCCTGCCAGCCAACGTTAGGTTTATGACCAGAGTTGATCCAACACCATGGATTCAACATCAAATACTTTTTTCTAAATTGGTGGTGACCAATAAATATTCAAAATAATGGAGATAATGATAACTAAAGTGTGTGAAACAACGGTATCTTAAAGTGAAATACATATTTTCGCATGCGAGACGAGGCGGTAGTAACAAAGAGGCCAATTGACTAAGGAAAGATGAAATAATGTCAATTAACTAAGTTAGCTGGAATGAAACTTGAAAAAGACAATTTTATCCTGGCACGGTCGCTTCCAGTCATTCTGATCCCTTATCGTTCGTGGGAAAAATGATATCTTAAATCTGTCGGTTCCACACTATCTCTTTAATCATACTGTCATCATCTCTCCTATAGTGATGCGACGAGATTAATAATACATTTACAATTTCTTATTTATTTAAGTTTACATAAAGGACATTTAAGCAATTATATGATCATGTTACATAACCAAGCGCTCTTCGAACTCTTACAATGCAGTGAGACATTCCTAAAACTGAAATCGAAGGAAGAAAACATAAAATGGGAGGTTAATGGCAACTGATGTGAGTAAGAAGTTCATTGAAGATTATCACGCCATTGTAACGGATTACGGAGTATAGTGTATATATAGACTTATGTTCAAATAATTAAGTTTCGAGCCTCTTGATTCACGCAGAGTGCAGGCAAGAGCTTTTAGAAAGGTTAACTTAACAGAAGAGTTGTTTTGCTAGACAAAGGGAAGTATAAAGGCACCAAATAATATTAATATCTTCGACCACAGGGTTGAAAAATGGAGATAAACATTGTCACAGACAGATTTAAGTATTCTTTCTTTCACTTATGATACCCAATCATAACAAAATTCAAAACCAAGTTCATGTAAAAGCAACTTTAACATTAAAATGCGGTGGTTTAGTTTAATATAACAAATATTACATGACATATACAGTCGTGAATGCACACGAATGTATCTGTATATTCGAAATACATTTCAATGCATGTGTTATTTACATTAATGCATGCATGGATGATGTTCTAACAACCCTCGCCCTTGCAGTGCACTGCGTGGTGGCGGATATGAATAAAATTCATTCAATTTTTATAGGAAGAGCCTTAAAAATCACTGAGGTGGCGCCGTATGTTCTACTGTATAATTGAAGCTTCAAGTTCGATTCCATTGAAATTCCGAACCCCCAGTACTGTTCTAGACATAACCTTAGTTAGATGGAAAGAAATCTCTCCAAAGTGACACAACGCACTCGAGCAGTCCTCCATCATTCGCCAAAAGATACAGACTGCGTTCCAAAAGTAATGCAATTATTTTTCTTTAAAGTAATTTATTGAACAGATTTGCATAAACACTTAAAATTCTTCAAAGTACTGTCCTTGAGCCTCTACGCATTTTTCCAGCGACTCTGCCATGACCGGAACGCGCCCTAGAAGGCGTCTTCGCTTACCTCTCGCAAGATTTTCGTCACGGCTGATTGAATCTCTTCTGTGGATGATAAATGGGTTCCTTTCAGGGGTGCCTTAATCCTAGGGAACAAAAAGAAGTACTCTGGGGCGACGTCAGGACTATAGGGGGGATGGGGCAGCGTTGGCACCTGGTGTTTGGCCAGGATTTCGCGGATTTTTAGCGCGTTGTGGCAAGGTGCGTTGTCGTGATGGAGTTTCCAGGTAGCGGAGATATCTTTTCTCGTCCTTATGACCTTTCTCGGAGTATTTCCAGCGCATCCACGTAGTAGGTAGCGTTAAAAGTAACAAACTCCTTATGGACCACTTCTTCACTGTTGAAAAAGACTGAGCATTTTTTTCACTTTTGATTTGCTCATTCTTGCCATTTCGGACTTGAGCACTAGTCGGTGTGCCACCCACAACTTTGGCGTTTTGTTTCTGAGTCGCTGTTAACATTATATTTATCCTTCAATAATCTTAACAGATAATATCTGCTTCTTATTAATATCTTGTGTGTCACTTGACGATTAATTAGACCAATGATGTAGATGATTGAACTCAAGAGATTGCCCACCAGTTATTGTTATTGCAATGACAGAGGATGAGAGTATGGCTACGGGTTAAATAATGCTATAACGTACCTTGACTCAGTTATAGAACGGCGCCTAAGCATTAAAATGAATCACCGATCCAAAATATAATATTATAAATATGCTGCTACTCCCCCGCGCCCTTTTTTTTAAGCGTCATCCCCTACCTAATCCATGTATTATTCTCTTACTTTACGGCCCTCGATCTTCCCAACAACCCCATTTTGTCTCCCCATCCCAAAAATCCCCTTTCCTTGCACCTTCCCCCTCTCCTGAACTCCGGCCGTGCCCACTCCCTCTCCGCACGCACATCTCTCCCCCACCTCCACTTTTTCCTATCCCCCAAGAAAAAAAACAACCCCCACTGCACCCCCTCCTCTCCTCATCTCAGCCGTCATTCGTCGCTTCCCAAATCCCTTTACTTCCCCCTCTACAGACAGCCACGCTCTCAACACACGCTCTTGGTCGTGACCTTCACCCTCCAAACTGCTCCTGAGACGACCAGGGGTAGGGCAGGGCGAGCGCGAAGGAGACGGACAAAAAGAGTTTTAGTAGCGAGAGAGGGATGGAGTGAGGGGTGTGTGCGGCGTGGGGTGAGGGTGAGAGTCGAGGGAGACGGTTTGAAGGAAAAGCGTCCATTTCTCCAAGATCCTCGAGTACTCCTCACTCACCTCAAACTTAATTTCCCCATCTCCACCAAACTATTCAGTCGTTTGCAAGGACTACTGCCAGTCAAAAACCTTCACGATGGCAGGTCGTACTTTATAATTAACTTTCCGCGTCAGGTAATTAACTTTTAGGGCAGAGTAATAAGCACGACTGCTAGACGATGACTGATTCGCGTGTAAACATTATTCTTGCACTTGAATGTGGGCAGAGTACTCAATGCTCTGTCGGCTTTATTTACTTTTGAAATTGTTTATCATAGTTCTCTTTACTTAATATGATTCCATCGGGTAAGGTGTGTAAAATAATATCCGATTGGGCATGCTGGAGAACAAACTGTTCATTCGTCGGCCGTTTAATCCAACAAAGTGTATTCCAAGTCCTATATTACGTAACCAAAAAGGATTGATCAACGCGTAAAAATTACATTCTACACTATCACATTTTCTGACTCTGATTCTGGATTGGTGGATCTTCCAATCACACAAACTAGGGATATAATCAGCTGTTCATTAAAGAGTGTAGCAAGGAGTTTCATTTTTTTCGTACGAAATCAGTCCATCCATGGGGAAACGCTTAGGGGAAGACATTAATGGTAAAGCATCTTGTGATAAACTTCAGTACGATAATTATTCAGCTTAGCTTGGTTGAATAATTATCGTATTTTTTGAGAAACCATATTTTAACTTTCCAATATTTACGCGAAAATGAAAATACTAATAAAAATAAAAATCCGCAAGCTAAGGCGAAAATTAGCCTTCTAAACGGGTTTTCCGTCTACAGGAAATAGAACATTTTCATTATTTAAAATTAGGTTGTACTTAATAATTCTGAATTCAAGCAAAAGTAGCTTGGTTTTTTCATACCACTCGTTCCTACGAATAATAAAAAATCTAGGCCTTAAGGTGTTTTACTAAGCAACATTCGTTTTATGTGAACTTTTAACCATCAATGAAACGAAATGTTGCGAGATAAAGAATCTTCAAACGGTTAATGAAACACCTTAAGAATTATAGCAATGTTTAATTCCTGTTTTGTTTAAATTGGCCGAACACACTAAGCTCAAACTTAACATATGTTTGAGCAATAATTGAATTTAAACGTTTCCTCTTTTCCTGTAAGACCCTCAACACGAAGATGTAACGAAATTTGAGGCGACCCTCATCGCCACAAATTTTCAATAAAACTATCCCGTGGATATTGCCCTCCTACCTCCTCCAAAGGCCTTCCTTCCTCCCACCATCGAGATTTGTGACCCGTTTTACATTTACATATCATCCAAAAAGAAAGAGAAGGAAGCTTCTGGCCTAAAAAAGGCGGACGATGCCAAGGCGATAAACTTCATCAACAGAAGTGAGAAGGGTCCCTCAGTAGGCCCAGGGGGAGAAAATTAAAGAAGGAAATAAGTAAAAGACGCAAGCGCGAATGGGATTGGCCAAGGAGAAAAATATAAAGAAAGGAAAAAAAGGTGGGACGGAGCTGGGGCAGTGGAATACAATTTATAAGTGTTTCGGAAAAAAGGAAGGGGGAGGAGTGATTTACCACGAAATGAAGGAGAGATAAGGCAGGGAGGGGCGGAGGAGAGAACCCCTTGGACGAAGATAAAAATTCTCCCGCGCTTTGAGAGACACGACGACCACAACCGCCACCCTTAGTGGTCCGCGCCACAAGCCCTCACGCTCCGCACGCTGCTCCCTTCGCGGTCCTAACACAAGAGGGGACACCCCTCCTTGTCCCTCCTCTTACCCCTTCCTCACCCCCAATTCTCGTCCACACCGCGCACCCACCCGACACATCCCCCATCCTCCTCAACTCCAAACGAACGGATTCTTGATTCGGATGGATGGAAACTTGTAAAAGACGGAATCTCGGGTTTCTCTCCACCAAACCAGAGGGATCTTGTGGTGTGTCCGGGGTTGGGTTTGGAATAGAAGATTACACACGTATAAAAAGAGGACGGAGGGAGAGAGGGAGCGAGAGTAGAAGGATGAGGAAGAGGGTGCTGTTGCGCCCCGAGAGGAGTGTAGGAGGGGAAAGCCGTGGTCTACGGACGGGGAATAGGTTCATGTCACGCTATATAACTCAACAGGAGTTGTCTTAAGCGAGGGGCAAAGGGCAATCCAGTGGATGTGGAGATAGAGAGAGATAGCCGGTGGTTATGGTAGGAGGGTGAGGCGTTTTGAGGTCTGGAGAAGGCAGGGCCGAGGGTAAAGGGAGAGGGCGAAGTTGGATTTCTATAAAAAAAAGACTATCCGAAGTTGTTTTGGTGCCACAGGGCTGCGATCCGGTTGGGAGTGAGAGTCGGGTGTCAGCTCCTGAAACCGGAAGACACGGATCGGTCCATGGTGACCAATCAAAATGGAAAATATCGTTGGACACATTTCTAAGACTCCGCAATTCTGTGTTGAAACAGTAACCGCGGTCAATGATGCCCACCTGGGCAAATTCACGGTAATCCTAACCGCTAAAGGCATACATACCAGCAACTCCACAGATCAAGGGGCCCCGTAAGTTATTTTACAACTTGAAGTCATTAGAAGACCGAAACCTGTGTTCAAAAAAATTCTTACAATGCTGCCATTTACAAATGATTTGTCTAAGACAAAAGTATTTTGAAATTTTTAGCATAAATGTCAGACCAAATCAGGTGATATTCATTTTTAAGTCAGAAGGAAAGTCAGAAATCACAATAACCAACGGTGGCATCCCCGGAGGACATTGCTCAAAGTTACATTTGTATTCAATAAAATGCACTTGATTTAACTGAAAAGTAATTCCGGACAATACTTATTACACATCTGAATCTCAGGTTATCCACTTATAGCTTCGTCACACAGGGATGTATTAACGGCAGAATTCGACAAAAATAGTGCTAACTAATTTCGATGGCCTCAAAATAAAAGATATTTCTCTCAGAAAAGAGACCATGGTTATTTAGCTCATTCTTTTTTGCTCGTCGTACTAAACGTGTAACACGCGAACCCATTACATTAATATAAATTTTTGCTGGGAATATTAGGAGACAAGATAGCTAACCTCTTCATTTGGAGACCAAAGATTAAAAAAAATATATATTTCAAGAAAATTGTGTTCAAGATGCGTGATAGAGGGGGGGCGAGAAAAATACGATACATACATCCGCGTATCAATAAAATTTTCGTGCTTCTTCCAAATATTTTGTACACAATGAAAAATTTCTTTGTTTTTCATCCTAAAGTCTTAAAGGTTGCACGCGACATAAAATAGAAGGATATTGTTAGCGTATGAGGAGAACGGTAACTACGGCCGTATGAAATAATGGGAAGAGTTGACCCCAGCCGTACTCTTATATCTACTTACACCTATCCACTGCCCACTTATAAGAGTACGGCTGGGGTCAACTCTTCCCATTATGGATATTGTTAGGTAAATCAAATACCGAAAATTTGAATGGAAGAGTTATTAAGAGGCATTGAGATGTTGTAGGCTGGGACAAAAGGGTGAATGTAAGTAAAGAGGGAAAGAGAGACAAGAAGAAGCGGTATTTTGAAAATTACGAAGGAAACTAAAAAATAAGAAAAGATTTTAAAAATTGAGTTGAATACGAAAGGGGAAGCAGTGATGCTGTGAGGAATCACTAAAAGACCTCTTTTGTAAAAGTTGGTGGAGTCAGAGACTATATAATGTGCCCAAAAGGTAGAAAACATATGAGTAGAGTACATCACTAAAGTTTCTTTATTACTTTAAATTCATTGGTTCAATCAACTGAATTCTTTCCTCACAAAAAGTGAGAAGACGTCATTTTTTTCATTGGAAATTCCAATGTTAATTTACCATTAAAAAGAACAGATAAGTTTGCCATGAAAATATAAATAACATAAGTAATTGGGGTAGATTTAGAACGACAAACATTTATGAAAGACAAGCAATTCTTCATTAACAATGAAATATTTGTTTACCAAATCGACTTAATCAATATGACTAAAATTCAGTACTCTAATGCTTTGCTAATATAACGTATTTTGGTCGCCACTATTTGGTGGCCGAAAATCTCTCCTAAAATTGACTGTAAATATTCGGTGTACATTAACTTTCAGCTTGCATCTACATCATTCCCGGTGTTAACACATTCGTGTGATGCAGGAAATATTACAACGGCACATTTGTTACCCATGGCAAGTAGTCATTGGAGAAAGCTATTAAAAATTTTAAAAAATACCTTCGCCAATTGAAATTCAATCTAATAATTGATAATGAGCCTTTTCTGGGAAGAATTCAGTTTGATAGATCGCTCCTATAGTCGGTATTAGCACATTGCCATTTCTTTTGTTAGAACAAATTTTTTTCTGTAGAGGAACACTTATGCACATTATCTTTTTTCTTAGAGCTTTAGCAAGCTAAAATTTTACATTTAAAGGGCGTCTTCACTTCCTATTTCAATGAAAAACACGCCTGTGGACGAAAAGACGATTCTGGAGAAATGAACAATGACGCTGCATACGTAACCGCTAAGCGTCCCCCTTTAATACGCCAGAACATGCTGCAGGATAACACCGACCGTTTCCATTGAAATCGAATTAAGGGAAGAAAGAAACCTCGCGGCGAGACCCCGAAAAAAACAGGGCCATGGCGTACGCATTTCACAGTCACGTCCACTCTCCGTCTACGTGCATTGCAACCCTATATTTTCCGCCCATCCACATCTCCCCTCCCCGCCCTCGTTTTTCACGAACCATCATCTCATCCTATTCCCCCTATACTGCCACCCTCAAATCACCAAACCCCTACCCATCCTCCCCTTGCGTTTAAGCCATCTCCCACTTTTTTCCTCTATTCTCCCTCCGCTGCTTGGAGATAACACACTCCCGGAGGCTTCATAGTACTATGAAACCATTCCCGTTCTTTTCCCCGTCAACTCCGCCTTGCCGAATGCCTACCATCCTCTCGTCTCCTTACCTCGTGGCTCGTAGGCCTGCCTGCCAACAACAAATCCACCCTTCCTTCCAAGGAAGCACCTCCCACACCCTTCAAACTCATCATCTTCTACTCGTTCCACTTCCCTTTGCTACCTGTCTCCAGCTTCTGCCCCTCATCCCTCCTCCTGCCCTCGTCATCGTCCATCCTTCCAGGAAGTTCCCCCATCTCCAGGATTCATCAGTACAATCTGACAACAGATCTCCTCTGATTGGAAACATATATTGTTTTATTTCTTCATGAGACTTCACCAAAAGGAGCAATGTGTAAATCTTACACAGGGAAATAGTAGTAATAGCAGGCTAGAACGTAAACTGGAACGAAAACACGCCAAATTAAATCGATCGTGGACTATGATCATCTTCAGAAAAATAAATACAAATTGCAAGGGAGACGAGGGTGGTATTTATGCATTTATTGATGTATTCAATGAATTCAGTAAGTGCCCAAGGAAAAATCAGAATGGCTTTGCGTTTCCAGAGGATGGAAGCTTTACGGTCAACTAGTTTCGCTACATCATCAGCATCATCTGGACCGTCGCGACGTACGCACCCGATTCGCAGTCATCGACATTCCATCGCCAAGTGAAATGTTTTACATCCTTATTTCCTGGCTCCTTTTGATTTATCCGACAATCCTCACTTTGAAAATCCTTTTCCAAAACTCTTCCAAAATATGTGAACTGGTCCACTTGGACTGGTTTTTATCCAATTTCAACTTTCAGCTTCCTCTTTCTGAAAACCCTCATAACCTTGGTTTTGTTTTCATTGGTTCATATCTACTCCGAACGAACCGACGTTAATTCGAAAATACACAATCGACCACTATGCAGAAGTAGATAGGCATGCTTTTGGCGAGCAATTTGGGAAACTAGTTGACTAACTGAACCCGGGAAATTTCAATGAATTATTTAAACTTTGATATCTTTGAGGTATATTAATTTTTCATAAAGAAACTTTGTCAAAGAATTGGCTCATCGCAGAATACGAAGTTATCCTTGTATTCATATAATGTTTTTCAATACCCCTGTGGTCCTAAGATGAAAAAATGAAATGTTTTTTAGTAAAAGATGATTTTGTTACTTACTTTTACCAGCTGTGTTCAATTCTGCCGGGGCTAACGCTTTCGTTTGAATGTATGATTAGTTTTCCTTCAATATACTGGGATAACTACAGCATTGTTACCGCATCCAGAAACTAAGATCCATGCAAAGCAACGCTTAGTATGATCTCCACCCACTCAATGCACCAAATAGTAGGAAATCAAACCGGAGGAAACAACGTTGTACATATCTGTTTGACAAACTACCCCGAAATGACCACGCATTGAGATGTAACCGAAGGGATAAGTGATCACAAAGCCTTCGTGGCCGAATTACATGCGTCGGTAAATGAAATTGAAAACCCAGAAGAAAGATATATAAGAAAGGTAAGAACAGAATATATTTTTAAGATATTTGGATATTCATTTCGAGAAAGGAAACTTCAAGGACTTTGCTGAGTTTCTTAAGAAAAACCTACAATTGATTAATACGAAAAGACAATTATCATTATTAGGTAATCTACCGGTTAAGGTAGGTTTTTTTGATGGACACAACTATCAAATACATATTTTGTAACTCCAAACAAAACCCAATCCAGCAACCTAAACTACATCAGGTCCCTCTTCATCTCTGTGTACTTCTTTCCTCCCTTCATCCCGTCCAACATCCCTATCCTGTTCATGCCCTTTCCTCGCTTGCCCAACATTCTCCCCTCTATTACCTTCTTCAACATTCCACTACCGCTCAATACGCCTTTCATCCATTTTTCCGGCCTCTATAGGATTTCTCTCAACAAACCCCTCTCCTCACCCACCATCTCCAGTACTTCCTCATTTGTTTTCCTTTCGGTCCATTTCACCTTCTCCATTCTTCTCCACACCCACATTTCAAAAGCCTCCAATCTACGTCTATCCTCCTGCTTCAGTGACCACGTTTCCGCACCATACATAGCTACGCTCCATATCAGAATTTTTACGAGTCTTGTCTTAACATCTCTACTCAACGTCCCCGTCATCAACTCCCTCCTCCTTGAGAAAGCCTCCTTGCCTAGCGCAATTCTTCTCCTTACGTCCCTACCACTTTGACCGTATTGGTCCAAAACACTTCCGAGATATGTAAACTGTTCTACCTGCTCTATTTTTTCCCCACCTATTTTAATATTTAGCTTAGCCTTTTTCTTTCTGGAAAATCGCATAACCTTTGTTTTATTAATATTGATTCTCATCCCATATTTATCGCACTGAACCTCCAATTCACTCAGCAATGCTTGCAACCCCTTGGCTGACTGAGCAACTAATGCTTGGTCATCAGCAAACCTAACCGATTTTACAAATTCCCCTCCGACTTTCATTCCTACCTCCAGTTCTTCCCATGCCTCTTTAATCATTTCCTCTACATATAGTATACGTTGAACAGTACCGGTGACAATGGGCAACCCTGCCTTACACCTCTTCCTAACACTGCCCATCCGGACTCTCCGTTCCCCACTCGCACCTGAGCAGTCTGAGACATGTACAGGTTGCGGATCAGTCTCTTGTCCCTCCAATGAAAAGACAATACATAAGCTAAAACTATAAGCGAATGGAAGTACTCGGATGTGGTCATTCAAAATAAGCATTTCATGAATTGAAACATATCTTGTATGGTTGGGTGCGCATTAGCATGTTTCTTTTGTTGGTATTGCACGTTGATACACCCTATTTTTACGAGTGGTGACTTTGTCCCCAACGCTATACGCCCTTGCAGCGGCTTTTTGGGATATTTTGTAGAAGTAGGTGTAAAACACAGAAAAAAATTCTAAGCCCCATAAGTTTTGACACAAAACAATGCTTATCTAATTCATCAAATTCATTTCAATGAAGTTAGAATTTCCAAAAACATTTCTTCTCTTGGACTATGCTAAAGTTTTCAGACCTCTAATGAATTTCTATTATATATATATATATATATATATATATATATATATATATATATATATATATATATATAAATGTTGGAAGCAATATTTAAAAAAATACTTTGGAATGGATACAATGATCACTGCACTGAAATGATAAACGATTTTCCATTGGTAGAAATGAATTGAGATCTTCATTTACGAATACAGTTATGTCTTCAAGGAAGTTAACGAAAAATGTTATGTTAGAAATTTGAAAATAGTATCTCCCCCTCCATGTAACACTATAACCTCACTGAAAAGAATGTGTCCTTTTACCAGCATATCTTTTATTTTAAACTATAATTCCTACATTCCGGAAACATTCCGGTACAAAACGGAAAATAAGGGACTTCGGCTTGTTATTTCTGTGTGATTGGCGGGTCCCTGGCCTAGGAGGAATCCTGGTTAACCCTGAACGGGTGAGTATACGTGAATCACAAAGGTCAATGTTTTCGAGCATACCTGAGTGATTGAGTGGCTGTGTATTCACGTAAGTTGTTTCTGTTTCATTACATCCTTTATTATTTTCATTTATTTGTGTAATTGACGGGTCACTGACATAGGAGGGTTCCTTGCAAACCCTGAGTATGTGTGTGAATGTGATTCACAAGAGTGAAAGTTATTTCGTAACACACCCTATTGATCGAGTGGTTGTAAGTTTATTTTATTATTTATTATTTTTATTATTTATTTTGGTTTTCGTGTGTATTTTTCTTTTCTTTCTTTCTTGTCACTTAGTGCCAATTAAGTTTACGGTCCTGGCATTTTATTTGTTTACATTGATTCACGACTGTAGCTACATTCCTTGTATATTTAAATTCCTTATTGTGTTCTAGGAATTACTTAAAATACAATCATATTCATAATTTCTCTCCAACGATGATGACGGTAACGTTAATCGAGTTCTATATTAGTTAAGAACGAACGCATTAGCCACCATGAAATCACATATATAGTTTAAGAGACTACACATGTAATTAATAAACAAATACTACTGTTTAGCGTCTCAACACGTTTCACGCGCATGAGATATCAAGAGTAATGGACTCTTACGTTGAATTAAGTTGGAGATTATTTCTTCCGAACAGGGAGGAACGGAAAACAAAACAAATGCTCTCCTCAAGATTATTTCAAAAATGATATGTCAAACGAAGAACAAATAATACAGGAGGGGTACATTAAAACAAACCGAAAAATTAAAAGGATTTCCAGGAGAATGATCAAAAACTTCCAATTGAGCAAAGCATAATAGTATGTTTTCCTCCGTATTCAAACGCATTCGACTGAGGCTATCCCAAACTCTCCAGGTGTCAATCAGGAAATGCCCCCAACACGAGCCTGGAAATTTAAAAAAATATATTTTCAAAATTAAACCTCGCACCTAAGGCGCAAAGAAACCAGTAAATTGACCATTTTATTTCTTAATTATGGGTCTGCAAAAGAAAATCTGAAACCTCGGGCTAAGCGTGGCAACGGTGGCTACATAAGATCACACAAACTTGGATTTACTAACAAAAAACGCCCCTGCCTTTTTTTTAGGTACACCCCCCTCCTTATGAGAAAGGCAGTCAGGGCAGCTGCTCCGGGCGGTACACGTTAGGTGTCTACATCAAACTATTTTTCCAAGGAAATTTAAATACTCATAGAAGTGTATAATTTCACAGGATTTGTTGATATTTCGAAAAAATAACCAAAAATATTTGTAAGGTTGGGCGCATCCATCAGACTAATATGGTAAATATGGTATAAAAGCAATTCTTCGACTGATTCAATGACCTTAACTTGGATTCTCAATGGAAAGAAGGACAATATGTTTGCGATCTCATGTACGAGTCCTATTAAGTTACAGCATATCTTGTTATCGATTTCTGATGACAAAAGATAATTCATGCGAACGAAATGAATTTACCTTTACGGAGATCATTTCAGCAGGTGTTTGCGGAGATTGGAATTAGCTAAAAAAAAGTCACACATGGTATCAACGGGAGAAACTGAGGTAAACTATAAGATAAACACACCGAAAAATTATGAGGTTTTACGACAAGCCAAACCATGGCCGAGAGCGATGATTAGGTTGGCACAGTTATCCCAATGAAATTTAAAGTGCCCCAAGTATGAAGAAAAACTGAAGGAGAACATTTTTAAAAAACCTTTTTAAAAGAAAAGTTTTACCTTCATTCAAGATTTTGAATATCCTATCAAGAGCTCGCTCCAAGAACAGCAAATATGTCATATTAAATGTTCCTTGAAATAAACTTTGAAATAAGGAAAATATACGCAACATCTTCACGATTGTTTCCATTTCTCTCTTAGTAATCTACATCTGATTTTAGGGCATGCTATAATTTTCTGCGGAGGGAATTAATCGTTTTCACGGTAGCACTAAGATCGACTATTCCAAAAATTCACAGCAAAACCTTTCTCCGAAGTGAAAGCAAAATATAAGAAATTTAACCTAGGTAGTTTCGCATCGATACGACTTCACGTTACTCCTTTCCATTATTTTGTGTACACTGTGACTCTCTTCGCAACCATTCCTTCACTCGCTCATTCTTTTCTCACTCCATACCTTCTCCCATTGCCCGCCTCCCTCTCCCCGGTGACTACTCCTTGCCCCAACCCTTTTCCTACTAAAACCTATCCTACCCACCCCTTTCCGTACCCTCTCACTCCTCACATCCATCATCCTCTGCCTCTACAGATCCCTCTCTTCCTTATCCAATGTTTTTTTTACTCATTTGCTCCTCAAACCCTTCTGGCCCTGAAAACTTCCTTCTTCCTCAAACCCTCGGGTCCATCTCACTCACTTCTCATCCTCCCCACCAAGCCCTTCCTCAAGCGAACACACTTCAGTCCCTTTCCCCTCCCAAGCCCGAACTCCCTCCCTTTCAAAACCTCAACCCTTCGCCCTCGAGTGTCCCGACTCCTCCTCCTCCGACCATCACCCTTGTCCTCCGCCTCCACCCATCCCGAACTCTTCTCCATGCTTATTACATGCAAAGCCCTTATCAGTCTAAGTTGCCACCAACAACACCCTCGCCTATTCCTTCCTCCTCCTCCCCCTGCCCGCCCTCCTTTCTAACTACTCCCCACCACCACAACCCAATCTGTTGCTCTTATTGTGGCGATGCCCCAGGCTCTATCTACAAACGGTTCTAACCCCCTCCTCACTTCACCATCAGCCTCTTTCTCGCTGCCCAGAGCGAGTATTTTTCCCAGTTCTCCAGCTCTCTCTCTTTATCTCTGCCCTTTATCTCCCTATTTATCCACAGGTTCTACATGCACGCTAGCTCTTTTAGGGAGTTAAACTGTGGACACGACCCCAAGTCGTTCACTGGAGCAGGGGCCCTATTGTTTCGGAGGGACTCCTTTATTGTTCATGGTTGTTACTAGATTAGGAAGAAAGGAGGAGGATGAGATTTAACTTCTGGGGATATTGTGCTGGATTTGGACATTCTGAAACTAATTACAAATAATAAATTTAAAGGTAAAAATACTGTTTAAGTAAAATTTGGATTTTTGTTTATATCTTTAGGCTATTGTGAGCCGCAACATTCGTATTATGGAACACAGACTAATTATTCGGAAATCCAGTTAAAAGAAACTTGCAGTATGATAAGGTCATTGAGTGGCAATAGTGTGTTAGTCGTAGTTCGAACAATTAGTTTGTCATAAAAAAATTCTCAACTTTAGCATAACAAGCAATGAGATGAACCAAGAGAAAAATTATGTTAATAATTCGATTTTAGTCTATTTGTATGATCTTGCTAACCAAATTGGTCAAGCTAAAATCCATATTAAAATAAAGAAATGGAAATAACGTTTTAGGTATGGTTATTCGCGTTGAATCGTCCAGTTCAGGAGAGAAATACAATTTCTCATTCATTAAATTGGAACAAGTTATGAAACCATCAAACACAAATACTTTCCAAGAAATATTCCTCGTTCATCACTTTCCAGTGTTTAATATACTAAGTTTTCTACTTTAAATATATAATCATACAGCAATGTCTTTTCAAAGTAAAATTATTGTTTAATTTGATAGTCTACAGTTTAATGTATGCTTTGGAAGGACACTAACTGAACGCCCTATTTCTCAGCCTCGACCAAAACACAATCTGACTCCTTAACATATTCCTCCTTCCGCATATTTCCTACCTCACGTCATTCCGCCCAGTATGTATACCCTTTTCGTACCCTATGTCACAATCTTCATCATTCCATTGCCAATCAAAATGCTCTGTATCCATATTTCCTGCCTTGTTTGGATTTCTCCCAATTTTCTCTTTTTCCCAATCACACCTGGTACTTATCCGTTAGTTTTCCTTCCCCAAAAATTTACTTTTTGGGACCTTCTGCGTATCCACTTATCAAACTCCTTAAATTTACGTAGATCATATTTCTTAATGACCAAGTTTCTGTGACGTACAAAACCACGCTCCACATTCCAAGTCATCACTAACGTTATCCTACCATCCTTATTCTTACAGCTGCTAAGTAAAGATTCAGGTGCAAATTGTATAGATAAACAATAGTTCTCTGGCTTACGAACGTATTAATTTTACAGTTGGACACCGCTGCTTTAAACGTTCAAGCTCCCGACGGTCTTTTTTCTAGGTTTACACTTTCATTTATATGTCACAGAATGGTGGCCCATTTAGAAGTGAATCGTGTACCCGACATTCGTCGTTTGTGACGTACCTATGCGCATTTCGTATCTCGGTTGTTCATCTCCATCTCCCTCTCTCTCAACGCCCTCATTATCCGCGCCTCTTGATCCGTCTTCTCTTCGCATTAGCGCAACAACTCCCTCCATCCCTTTCCTTTCCTCCCTTTCTCTCTCTTTCACCCTTAGTCTCCCACCCCCCCAATCAGTCATTCTCCACACGCCTGTCGCCATATCCATTTTCCCCGACCACGCCAACCAACCCTTGAGGCCTTCTTTTTCTCTTAATTCCATTTATCTCCTTGCCTTGACCTTTTCCCTACCCAGCAGCTTATCCTGCAGCGACTTTCCTCCACCCAACACTCTCCCTTCCCCATCCCATTCCCTCCGCACAATCACGCACGAGGAGCCCGATAAAAGGCTAAACAGCTGAGAATTGTATTTCATGATGGACGATATGAGCGTTTTCGTAACTCTCGCGATAAAATTAGTCGTGTTTAAGGAAATGGGAACAAGCGAGCTATATGGTGGTCGGAAACCTCAGCACTATTTTCAAGACTCCATTATGTTCAGAGATACAAATTTAACTCCATCGGGAAGTCAGAGAGGTTTGGTAAATAAACTAAAGCGCTTGCTGGGAAACTGTAATTTCAACTATTTAAGGTCTCCGCGGACATTTTCACCACAATTTGGAACATTGAATGAAAATACAAAAATTGATTCTAATTTATTTGGGACTAACTTCTCAACTAGGATTGTACATCACGCCTTTCTTTGTATTTAAAATTAATCAGTAGCGATAAATTATTTGGTACTCTTCATTCATTGGTGTTCTATCTATTAGACGGTGGCTTTTGGAATTTCAAGTTTCAAAACAATTGTGCAAGATATTAACTAAAAGAGATTTCACCAAAATTCAATTTAGGTAAGCACCTGGGTGAGTTCAGCTTCTGTGGAGTTATAAATGCAGGATCAAATGGAATATATCTTAAATGGGTAATCAATCACTGTTTAAATACCATCAAAAAGGTTGATAATTAGCAGAGCATAAATCAAAGAGAACAGGTGGATCACAATTAATTCCTGAGAAAAATTCAAGTAACCATAGCAATCGAAGCTGTTCGTAGAAAAGAGCATATAAAATATAAAACGTCGCTTGCACGCAATGTTGAAGACACGACCAGAACCAAATGTAGAACCGAAAAGTTTAAGATAACAGATTAGAATGTATATACAAATTACTGCGCTAGGTCTGAAATTATATTTTCAAATTCTAAGCTATACAGTTTACTATATTTTATCCAACCTTTGCTTTATTACCCTTGCTACCAGTAGCTACCCTGGTATTCGTTGAGAAGTATTTCACACAGAGACACCTTAGTGTTCGTAACTGTAATTAGCATTATCTCGATTGATAAAATTATTTCAGATTTTGATTCGTAAGAAGCAATTAAGCAAAGCAATGTTGTATATGTACGATACACAGACACATGAATACACACATATAAGATGCGTTGGTCTTGAAGAATATTTGAATCGCAATGATCGAAAAATAAACTCGGGTATGAATTCTGTCATCATACTCTTTCTTAATCCAGGTATTTTTCGTGGGTTTTGTTTCAAAGACCACTCCCTGTTATAAAATGTCCCTAGTTGGCAAGCAACCATAGGCACGACTGCTTGCGTCGTGGATTAATTCATCAGTGACCGTAGCTATCGCGAACGATCATCGTAGGAGATACACCCTTTCAGGTAACTTGTACCAAGACACCACGGAGAAATGCATTTAAACTTCTTTCATAAAATATGATTTCCTATTTTCTCCCGTACCGTTATGGCTACACGCGGCATCTACGGTCTAAATAAAGCACAAAGAAGTATGGGCATAGACAAATGGCCATTGGCTCACACTCCGCCCTCATCAGTCACAGAGAATGTTCTGGAACGCGAATCTATGATCAAAACTCAAAGAGAGGGTCTACGCGATATTGAAAAATATAAAACACAAATTATATGGAAAAAGATTGATTGAATTATACGAAACTTAAGACATTCTATTAAAAAGCGTATTCTTAATTGAAATACCTGTAGGCAAAGAAATGTCAATAATAATGAGAACATTAAAATAGAACTTCTCATATGAAATCATATCCTTCCTTGGAAACACTTATCATTCACGATCTGTGGCTTTGGCTGGCTGTGGCTAGAAAACGAAAGTATCAAAAGAGCGAAATAGTCAAATTTTGGGTTAATTAAATTCGTAAATATTGATATCGGCGTGTCTGTCATAGGGATAAACCTAATTATAGAAACCTGACTGTATACTAGCTGCGCAATATCCCGCAAGGCACTTTGAAGAAGTGTCGCGGGGAATCTTAGGGTAGGAGCCATACGTGTTGAAATATTAGTTCATACATACATTTGGAAATATATTAGCTAAGAAACAGAAATACTCGTTTACGTCCACACGTGTGCGCCTTAGTACATCATACAATTAATGGTATCTTTTATATCGTATGAACGTTTGTTTTGAAACTATTATATTTTTAGGATATAAAGTAGAAACAGACCATAAGTAACAACCTATTATTATTATCAGTAACATAGGTAGGTTTTAGATGGGCACAACATACCAAACGGTACAGCGACAAATCCCGTCTCTCTCTTAAGAAAAAAATAGCTCAAAATGCAACTTTAAACTAACCCCTCTTCAATTCTGCACACTTCCTTCATCCATTCAACATCCCTATCCTACTCCTGTCCCTTCCAACTAAATCATAAAATGCTTCTCTTTAAGTTAATATATTCTAGTGCTTGGGTTCTATTTTGTTGTGTTTGCTACAGTGGGAGGGAAAAACGAGTAATTGAATCTGCCTGTGAGTAAATATCTATGTTTTTTTTATTCCGGTGGTTCAATCTACAGACATGATTTGGCGCCATGACAATTCACTCTCATGCTGCAATAAAACTCAGGTGTCTGGTACCTCTCTCAGAGTATAATTTCTGCTTACCGCCAAGTATCATGAATGAGCTTCAAGCATTACTTATAATGTCAATCAATGGATAGAGGAGAGGTTTTGAAATAATACATATTACTGAGAACTCATTAGTTATAGATGCTAATGCTTAAGGCGAATGCAAATCGGGAGTGAGTGTATTTAGAATAATCCTTTCCAAATTTGGGAGCATAACCAATATACCGACATTTCATGCAATATTATACAGGAAAATAATACCTGTACATATTTATGTATATATACACACACAAACACGCTATACCCCCTGGACTACTGACCGGAGGGTCCGGGTTCGATTCCCGGGGGTGTCACTCTGGGCATCTACAGCTCCACCCAAGCTATGTGATTTTTCGGGTACCAGATCTTCCTGAGACACCATAACCGACACAGGGGAAAGAACTGGCCCTCTTACCCTGATGTGTGAATATTCACACGCCGTCGGGCTTAGTACTGAGAGAACTCTACCATCACCTACCAAAACGACCTTTGGGTTTATTACTTAGTGATACATATAATGTGCATTCTGGCCTTTTGCATGCTCTTCAGAACGTTCATGACTCCAACATGGAACATCTAGGATTAATTTATCTATATCTACACAGTACTCCGCAAGCCACCGCAAGAGCGAGTGGCGGGGAGTGTTAAGTCATCAGCCGTAAAACAAAATAAAACCAAAACATTCATCCTAATCTACACTCACAAAAGCGTACATACATTGCGTGTAAGTTGCAGGGGCGAGAGCCTCTACAACTTACACGCATGCAAATACATATACTATCAACTGACATACACATGCACCTAGGATACTATATGTCTACGCAGCGATTAATCTGGTCCTGATTTGTAAATCGAATGTCTTTAATATTTATAAAATGACTTACTCTTAAGATTCCTTATAAAATTTCCGGGGTAAATTTTTCGGGATTTCTCCGGATAAAGAAGGAGTATTTGTATCTCTATTTACTAGTATTGGATCCCATATCTAATATTTGTGGTCTGATCTACCTAAATAGTAAGGGACCATAATAATTCCTTTAGTGTCATCGCTAAACTCGTTTGTTCCGAACCTTTCTAAAAGTCTCGCTTGTTCTCTTCGCATATCAAGTAGCTCCCAGCCTCATTCCCCTAAAAGGCATGTCACACTCGCCTTCTCATCGTAACAATGTTTCACGAATCTGGCGGTTTTCCACTGGACTCTCTCTAATTCTTATGCTAAATGTTCTCCCAAGGATCCCAAATACTTGCGGTATATAGTATTCCAAATGAGGCCTAACTAGAGCAAAGCGAAGTAACACCTCTCTTTTACTTTCCCATTACATTTCACCACCACCCATTTAATGAAGCCGGGTTTCTTTATAGAGGAGCCGCATATTGCCCTAATATGTTTTCCTCATGAAAGGCGTGTTGTTAGAACTCCCCCCAAATATTTAACTTGATTGGCCGTAGTTGGCACTGAATCCTCTATATCATAATTTATGCCCTGCTCGCCACTTCCTTTGTACCAAAATTTGAGAACTTCTCATTTGCAATGCAATTTCTATTCCCCATTCCTTGCACCAATTCAATAATGTGTCTATGTCACTGGAGAATAGCTCGTAATCTGATGGGCCCTTATTTATTTATGGCAGATATTAGCTAATACGAACTCTTATGACTGCTTTTTTGCAGGTGATCTTTTCCAAGTAATTACAAACTGAAGTAAAGAATATTTCCAGTCACTGCATAAATCGTTCCACTGACATTGCTATCACGCACTTCCTCCTTTAACCATTTTAATGTACGTATGCTCGTTTTTGTTCTCGAAGAACACTTTCCAGCGCATAATTACCTTCAATTTCTTACAAAAATAATGAAAAATGCTGAAGTCCCGAAGTAAATTATCAAATGTAATCGATGTAATTACATCACTATACATGCCAGTGAAAACACATCCAATCGGTCCAATACTCCAATGCTTTCTACTGAAGACAGCCTCTGACAAAATTATGTTTAAAATTTCAAAGAAAAGATTTTCCACTCAAATATTACCGTATTTCCACAATCCATGCTGCTAAGTTTTACACATATTAGATTAATTAATCTATTTATGCTGATAATATGAATATACTGAAAACTTAGATAAAGTGCGTAATTCCGTACGATGCCGATATGTGGTCATTTAAGCAAGTAGATTGGAAGGTTTTTAGTTATGGATACGGAGAAAAATGGAAAAAGTACATCGGACGGCAAGTAAAAATAACGGAGTAAAAGGCATGGTGATTTAGAATAGAGAATTGTTGAGAGAAATACGAAAATGGCAAGAAAGGTGGATAAGGAGAATTTTGTTTGGCGATGGGATGTTGAATTCTGCGTTATGGCGGAGAATGATAGGCAAACGAGGAAGAGGGAGGAAAGGGATAGGCATGTTGGGCAGAGTGAAGGGTGTTAGAACATGTAGGATGCATGCGGAATCAAAGAAGGGTTTATTATAGGCCAGGTTATTTGTTGGGCGAGGCTAAGAAAGGCTAGGGGTGCTACGTGTGTCCATCCAAAACCTACCTTAAACGGTAGACCACCAGATAAACATTTACTATACTGCAAAAGGACGTCTAGGTATATGATACAAACTAGAGAATACATAAAAGGAAATTGTGATCATCTCTATTCTAAACATTTTACTGGTTTAAAGTACAATATCGTGCGGTGAACACCTCGACGCTGCTGCTGCCTTGAACTCTATGTGAGCCTTGAACTTGCCAGCCCCTGGGCATGATTCGAGCCGGTCAGATCACAACCCTGTATTTTATTAAGTCGCTCAGTCGTAAATTACTGAAACGCGCTGCTACACCCGCGGGTAAACTGGAGAACTTCATCAACATGTGCGAATACATGTAGAAATATTTTTGTTCGAATTAATTAGGATATTAAGTTAGTGATAACTATAACGAAGAAAGTTTATTTTACAGTTGTGAATTTTGAGAAGGCAGGGAAAAATTATAAAAGATGTTGATCAAATATGAAGTGAATGACTAGTCATAAAATAGCATAAAAGTGATTTCTGTAAAAACTGATTATGGCATTTATCGTTCCAGGATTTTAATGTCCATAGATACAAACTGAAATGAAAAGTATTCGTTATTACCGTGTCATTTATCAATGTATTTATTATTAGGTAATCTACCGGTTAAGGTAGGTTTTTTTTGGATGGACACAACTATTAAATAAATAAATATTTTGTAACTCCAAACAAAACCCAATCCAGCAACCTACTCTACATCAGGTCTCTCTTCATCTTTGTGTATTTCCATCCTGCCTTCATTTCGTCCAACATCCCTATCCTGTTCCTGCCCTTTCCTCGTTTGCCTAACATTCTCCCCTCTATTACCTTCTTCAACATCCCACTGCCGCTCAATACGCCTTTCATCCATTTTTTCTGCCTCAATAGGATTTATCTCAACAAACCCCTCTCCTCACCCACCATCTCCAGTACTTCCTCATTATTTATCAATGTAAAAAGTTAATTAAAAAATAAAAGCCACCAATTTATTAAATATATTACATTATTTCACGTCATAAGTTCTATAACAATCAATGCATAGGTAATATAACGTTAGTAGCTAAAACTGATGAATATTTTTTTATTAGTTTACTCACAACCAGACTGTCATTTCATGTTATTTTTCCCGAATGCATACTAGATGGTTGATAAACATTTGATGAAGACTTGTAAACGTAAGCAAGGCATTTTAGCGCTCTTGCAATTCAATCTGAAACATTTGGCCAAAAAAGAATAAGTTCATGTGAATTCTCAGGCATCTCAATTTATATTGCATTAGTTGACCAAAAATATCGTCACAGACCGATTCAAGTACTCGTTCTTCATTCGCAAGATACGTAATCATAAGAGAATCGAGCTCAAGCGCCGGAAAAAATTAACTTAAAGAGTAAGATTTTATGATTTAGTCAAACTCAACAACTATTGCATTATGCAAACAGGCATGTAAGTTGGAATGTACGCGAATGTTTTTGATGAACTAATATATGTATTAAATGAATGTGAAGACTAATTTTTATATGCTTTGTATATGCCTGGTGCCCCAACACCAACCGCCACACGCCCTTGCGCGGAAATGTGTAGGTATACATTAAAATCCCTCATTGTACACGGCCAATCAATGACTACATAATGTTTTTAGTATGACAAGAAATCTCTAATCCAATCGATCTCTTTCTCATCGATATCATAGCGTTTCAGTTTGTGCATCAGTTTATTGAGAGGGATTCTTGGAATCAAAAAATCCTGTATCCACTTGTGATATGATTTCTCCCGATCTAAGGAAATTGTGATCAAGAGACACAATTGGGTTCCACCTGCACCCCCTAAACCCGTGGTGGTTGTGGTTTAGAAACTTCTTACTATCGACGAATTTCATAACTTTACTAACAACCATATTTTTTCTAATATTTTGCTTGAACCTTTGCTAACCTTACTAGATATATGGCTGCGTACGTTTTCTCGGCGGTGGCTTGAAGGATTCTGCATTTTCGGGTTTCACCGCGTTGTTGTTCAAAGCTGACAACAACGCGGTGGAGCCCAAAGATACAGAATCCTTCAACCTTACTTGATGTCAATATTAATTATTAAATGCAACACAGATTCATTTCATAGGGAACTATTTAGTTATATATTTAAAATTAAAGTTGAATTTGTTTGATCGAACTAGAAAATATGAACTTTTCTAGATTGTGGCGAAACATTAAAGATAATTCAGAATCTCTTTTCAAAACGGTGACCCAAAATGTAAGTAAGTAAGCCTAAGCAGTCGTTTTAGCTTGAACCCGAAAAACGACTGCCCTTCATGCTAATCCTCACCCTTTTGACCCTCCTTAAACACGTTCCTATGCATACACTCGTCTTTCCCTAGCCCATCACCCAGTTCTACCTTCGTCCCTCCTTCATCTCATCTTCAAGAGTATTCCCTCGCATTCTCTAACCGTTCCGGTAAACTCGCTCAAAATCCTTCGCACCCACTTTCGAAAGCGTAATCCTCTCCTATGGGACTTATCGACGATTACTTTACCCCTTTCAGAACTTTTGGCCCTCCTTTTTATGATGTTCATACATCCTTCACCCTTTTCCCCCAAACCCCAGTGGAATATCACCCTCCCCTGGGCAGCCTCTCACCATGCGAGCACCGATCCCCCGGCATACACACACACACGCCCCCCCCCCCGTCCCAATCGCGCCCGTCCACCGCCCTACGGCGCGTCCCCCTCCGGCGGCCCCTTCCGCGTCGCCCGCTCCAATCTCAGAGGCTCATCTCCCTCCCACCCGCTCCTCCCTGCCCCCCTCCCTCTCGCCCACTGCCTCTTCTTTTCCTCAACAACTCTCGGAGACGTATAACTTACAAAACGTCCCCTCCCACTCTCTTTCGTCCACCCCTCCCCGTCCCGGCCACCCTCCTCTCATCTCCCGCAGCACGCACATCTCCCTCGACGAACACACCTCCCTAATTTCCCTCTCCCTCATCCTCGCGTCCTAATCGTCCTCTGCCTCATCCCCTTCTCCCGCTCCCTTTCCGTTCCTCGATCTCCCCCAGCCCGCCAATACCCCTAATCCTTCAACCACGCTCTCCTTACCTAGACCAGTGCTTTTAACGAATGAAAGATCCTCATCTCTTTATTCTTCGTTACCCACCCAACGACAAAATCGCCACGTGAGACAAAAACTGCATAGAATATAGTATTTTCAGGAAGACCGAAGACGTATTTTCTCCACACGATCTAATTCTGCGACGAAGCTTTCAGGAACTTACCTTACATGGCTTTCCACAAGTTTATTACGTTACACATTCTCCTTCCCTTATTAACCGATGAAGAGACCAACACCACTGCGTCCCCAACAGTCTCCTACCTCCCTTCCGTGCTCTTTCTCCTCCCTCCGCGTACTTGTAACTCCCACCACACTATTCTACACCGCATCCTCACCTGGGGCTCTCGCCCCTCCCCCACCCAAACCTAGAATCACCACCACCTTTCTCCCCTTGCTTGTCGTCCCACCTTTCACGTCTTGGCCACCCCATCAATCCCCCCCCCTTCACCAACCCACCCACAATGGCTCCCAGTCTTCCACCATTTGCTCCTCCCCCTTGCTCCCCAAAACCCTCTATTATGCTCCCTCTCCATTGGGTCCCCGCCCACATGCGCTTCTTTCCACTCCCGGGCCATATCCCCCCACCCGCCGTCTACCTCCCGATCCTTCGCCTGACTCCACTCCCCTTCCCCGCCAACCATCCCCACACGACTCACATCATACGTTGTTGCATCTTCCACGCACACGTCGCACATCTCTCCCTCGCGAGAGGTTTTTCAACTCTCTAGATTTCCCGCTGTTTGCCGCTTGTATTTTTTTTTTTTTTTTTAACTTTCGTTCTCTCCATCTCTTCCCACTTCCCTCCCCCGTATCCCATCTCGCCGATGTCTTCGGGGCTCTTCCCTCCCCCCCTTCTCTTTCCTCTTCCTCGACCCCCCCCTGGCGTTCACTCCCATTATATTCCGTCCCATCTCTCTCCCGTCTTTTTTTTTTCCACTGCTCCTCACGTCCCGACTCTCCATCCTCCCCGGCGCCCGACTTCCCCTCCCTATCCCCATGTCCCCCTCCTCCCGACACCTTCGACCGGATCCCGATGCCTCCTGCTACCTGCTACCGTCTTACGCTTACACTACGCCTATAACGAGAGAGGAGGGCCGCAACGGTGCTGACCGAAATGGAAGCCAGTTCCATCGAAGAGATCCGGAATGCTCTCACATGTTAGATGCAGATTATTGCATACGCACATTTACATGCGAGTTCATGGGGAAGCTGTAACGAGTGTGAGAGAGAGAGTATTAATGCATTAAACTAAAATCGCGAGTATAGCATTGGGGAATTGAACACTGCCAAGGATTATTACTTCCTGGTGTGAGGAATCGCTTTCTATTAAATTAAATTATCCATGTTTCCAGATTATAAGTCAAACAATTCCCTACTGCCTAACAGAAGCACGGATGCAATATCGAAGTTCACTGATCGTCAATCTAGCTCGCGGACAGGTATAACACGATTGCCATGGTTTCGATTACCAGCTACCTTTGGGATACGGCGCGCGCCGTGTGATATGATATGGCAGATCGGATCAAAATTTAAAATGCGAAATGGCCCTAATCTAAGCATCTGAAGTGGAATAATGTAAATGTACAAGAGAATACTAAACGCATAAGGCTTCGAAGGGATTCAACTTCATAAAGCTGGGCTTGCGTCAAACCACGCCAAGTGGTGGAATATTCTACCCGTTAGAAAAGACGACCCGACTGCTCAAGCTTTCCACTCGATATCTAAAAGGGGGACATGAAAATATTAAAAATAAAATTTATCATACAGGAGGCCGTTTAAGGTGATTCAATTAACAGCTAATATATAAGTTTCTCCTGATAATTTCGTCAAACGTTCCTGTCACATTTGCCAGCCCAGATGGAAAAGTTTGTCTAAGTTTGCTTCTTAACCATTGCATTCAAAACGATCGAAGATCATCGTTTTCGGTCGCTGGGTGGGTTCCCAATAAAATTATTGATGTTTCATTTTAAATTACGAATTAAAATTTGTTTCTAGTGGAAATAATTTATTTTCAGTCATTAAAATCACCTTTAATATTAAAACAAATACGAGTATTAAGATTATTTAATCTAAGAAGAAAACTATATTTCTCTAGCCGAATGCGAGCAGAAATTGACCAATACAAAATTTGCTCAAGTTTAAGCCAAATAGAAAAAATAATGATTTTTTAATTGAACAGAAAATAAATACGCGGATGTGTCCAATTGGGTACATAAAAACAGAAAACCTACCAACGCAAGACGCATGCTTTACGTACTTTGAGTTACGTACTACGTAACTAACTCAACAATGCTCTGTGCTAAAATAACTCTTTCTAAGAAATTCATTACTGCAAAACATAATCCAAAATTGTCACTTTTAGATCTCAACATAAAATATTTGCACGTTTTAATTTTTAAAGCCCCGACGGAATAAACTGAAGCATCCGCTTGTGCATTTTTTAGTTATCACAACTTTATCCGCGGACGATAGATGAAATACTTTCATTTGTAGAGAGAAAAAAACGATTTTACGTTTAAAATTAAACGGTTTGCGAGCACAGTCATTTATACACTTATTTGTGTGAAAGTAAATCAAATAAACCTTCACGTATTTACCTTCTTGGAGGCAATGAAATTAGTTTTACCGGACATATTGTATAAAAGACACCTTCACCTGGGACTTAACTTGAAGAAAAGACGTAGTCATTTGCGGTGTCGCCTTGAACAAACTAGTGTCTCTCAAGGTTAAAGTTGGAAAGTAAAGTGTTGCAAAAGTGAACGCGTGGGCTTTCTATTTTGTTATTTCTAGGTTTCAAATGGAATAAACCCCCTGAATTCGAGAGCCCTGGCATAAAGGATTGACCCAAGAACTGAACAAAATTCTGCGGAAGATCTCACGCTCTGATCACAATTGCCGCCAAAGAACTCGAGAGTTAGCATTATTAGGAAGAGTGTAACACCGTTATAAGACAATAACTGAGAATCCATGCTATTTGAAGCTGAGTTGAAAGGTACGTTTCGCGCTAGTTTATAGAAGCACCGCGGATAATTATGCAGACGCTCAGTAAATTAGACAATACTGACTAAACAAAATAAATCGACAAATTTTGATCTTTGAAAGCATAGGTCAATGGGATCAGTCTTTTCTTGCGAAGTTCGCTGTTCACACCGAAGCAAATGGGTAAACTAAAGAAAAAATAAAGTCTCTAAAACTAAAAACTAAAATTATATAAACTTCATGATTGCAGGCTTACAAGGTTAGTATAAAGAGTACCGGGAAAAGAGTAAGAACAATAGATTTATTTCACATACTGCTACAATACCTCAACATTCTTTCAAAGCACATCCCTTGAGCGTCGACATACTTTTGCCTGCGGCTTTTCCATGACTCGAAACTCCCTGGTAGGCGGATCCTGGTAGGTTCTTAAGGGTACGCGTGCATGCTTCTTTGACGGCTTCTTGACGGATGGTGGTATAATTTTTCAGGGGATTTAACTTTTGGTAATAGGAAATGTTCTCCTAGCTTAAAGTCGGAACTGTCAGGGGTTTGGGAATCGTCGGGTTGCATTACAGAAGGTCTTCGCAAGCAGGCACTGGACTCTGCTCTTGGTCTTCCGTCAAGACCTTCGGGACGGGTTTAGCGCAGATATTTCGCATCGCCAAATATTCATTGACACTGGCGTGGACGGTCATTTTATCAATGCCAATACGATCTGCAATCATGCGTACACTTAATTGACAGTCTGAATTCAGAACTTAACGCACACGTTGCGCGTTGTCGTCGCTTTCAGACGTCGACGGCCGTCCAGCCCGGGGCTCGTCCTCCACACTCGTTCGATCACCTCTCAAGAGCTTGTGCCACTTAAAAACTGCAGTTTGTGACATTCATTCATCCTTAAACTCTTGGCGAATCATTTCCAACGTCTCCGTACCCGATTTCCGAATTCCAATATAAAGTTTGACGGCGTACCGCTGTTCAATTTTTCACTGCAATTTGGGCTTGCGCCGGGTCACTCGACAGGGGGCCACTAAAAAAACTATCTAGCCTGAACGAACGCTCGTACACGATTGGCTCTTAGCGCGTATTGAAGGTAGAACCCTCACCACCGAGCTTCTACGGTGCAAGCGCGCTGTGACTTACAGTCGCACCAGGAAAAAAATGTTCCCACAACTTTTTATACACACTTTGAATGTTCGAGACATACGACAGTATATCATTTTCCTCACCTTTTTTAGGGTTGCTCGTATCACCATTAACCATCGGTGCTGGAGTTAGAGAGAGGCGAGGGGCTTTGGGTTAGAGCCTTTAATGCATGAATACAAAGTTGAATATACGTAAACACACACATACGTATGTTTACCTTATGAAATAATGGGTGTACTCTTAATATGTTTTTATGTTTGCTTCTGAAATTAAGATATAGGGGTGGTCAGTCCTGATTTTATTATTATTATGAATCTTCTGAGGGAAGAACGAATATTCGTATCTGTAAATAATAATATCTATCTACGCATATATCTTATATTATTCAGGGGTCTTTTTCCAACAAATAGTCTTCGTCAATAACACTATAGCTTCTGTGAGACATTTTAAGGAAAACATTAAATGTTTATTTGGTTTTGCGTGTTCCATGACTAATATTATGGTGCACCCGCTGACTTGATTACATTAATCTTGAAATAACGCACAGGCTCGTGCTGCATCAGTGATTCTAACATGCGAAGCAACTAAGTTGCTAAGACTACGCGTTTCCAACCTTGCCACCGAGCCTGGCGGTTAAATCAATTTCCAGCAATATTCCGGACAGTGAATATCATAAATTTAGTATACATCAAAATTTATCATACCCAGGCATCTCATACATTTGTCTACTTGATAAGTTATCCTTGGCGAAGGTTGGGAAAGTCAATTAATGTTTAGCGTGTTTCAACAGAGGATTCATTCTTTTTTTTCAAGCAATGATTGCATATATAGTTATGAAATAGCCAAAGACGTGCGTAAATGCACACTGTTTTTCATTAACTAAAAGATTGCATGCACAATCTACCATAATTGGGGCTAATGTAACCCTACACTATTGTTTTCAAATGCTAGGTGGGTCATCCTCTCGATGTAACATACACAAATTCTTTTCAAAATATGTCAATCCGCAAATTTCGTTTGGGCAACAACAAATAATAATTATTTAACTCATGTACTTGATAGAATCTACCGTAATTGGAGGGATTGCATCTAGTTTGACGAGTTTAGTAACCGATACATAATAATGACCAGAATAATTATGCGTATTAAATATACAGCATCGAGTTTTTGCATCATATGTGCAAAAGTACTTCACTGAAAGTAATTGTTAAGGATATTCCTAAGAATGATACATGAACAGAGGAAAAAAATTAATTTGTTTAATTTATGGCTGAAAGTATTAACTTATTTCCATTATTCCAAAAATCTCGTACGCCCATTACTACCAAGTAATAACACAAAATAGAATGTGCAATCATAATTATAACAACGGTTACATTAACCTCCTGAAATGTGATAAAAAAACCTACATTTCTGCATTCTGGAAATTAATTTATTGTCACGAAGGGTATGTTTTTATAACAATATTCGTTCCATAATTGTTTAATCAAAAATCCATAAATAGCAACAAACATGCAATCACCACCTAGCGGTGGATCATATATTTTCAGAGGTTAGCAAAAAAATTTATTCAATTTCCTCATCATTAAATTGGATGCAGAAATGAGCAATTTAGATTGATGACAGCTTCACCATCTCAACACCAGTAGCACTTAGTCACCACGGCGACTTCTTTTTTGTCTCGGAATTGAGCTTTTCGGAGTCGGGAGAGCGAACAAAAAGCAGAGACGGGACGGAGCCTTAAAGCGTCGGGCAATTTGAGACCACAGGCCATAACATCATCACGGGGTATGTGGCGCCGCAACTGAAGACCCAATTTCAAAAATTGGCGTCCTTACTACCACAGCCCACTTCCGAGGGCGTCGCGGGAGCCATGAGGGCATTTCAGAGCACGCGAAAGTCTCGTTAGGTGCCTTAGCGTAGTCATCCAGGGCCGCAGATCACCGTCAACCTGTAGCCACCCCGAATGAATCGTTAAGACCAACATACTCCTTACTAAATTGCCCACCTTTTGTGGCTTCGCCAACTTTAAAAACATAGCCAAAGGAGTGATAAATGTTGCAAAATCTGTTTGGTTAGAATATAATAATGGGGGCAAGTTTCCGCAACGAAATCAGTTTCCCAATACGTGAACAATTAATAACTCTTAAAATAAAATCTTCATTATATGAGGCATTAAACTGAAACGTTTTTTAATGGAAAAAGATTAAATGTATTAAAATGATTTTGCTGTGCTCGTGAACTGTTCCAAAGAAGACAAATTTTTATGTGGGAATTAATTTCTTTTATTACATGTGCCTGGCAATAAATTGTGATTTAGTGTATGTTGTTGACTATCCCTACCGAATCAGGAGTGAGTTAATTCCAATATCTCGTAAATATATTAAAAATGATATTAGTAGTCTGATCTACCTAGTCTTAGTAAGCATTTTGCTGGGTTAATCAACATACACATAAATGGAATGAAATTAAAGAAATTCGATATAATTTTCTACGCAAGAGAGTCGACCTTAAGCCTTCGAGAAGGGAAATCGGACCTCCAAACCCCTCTATCCATGTCCAACCCGTCTCACGTAAGTGGTGGAAGAAAAAAAAGGGGTCCCCAAGAAAGGATAATACCGAAAGGCGATATAAATAAAAAAAAGAAGCGTAGAGCAACCAGACGGCGAATAGGTGGCAGGACCTGAAAAAATAACAAAATGAGGAGGACGCGTCTCCTTTTCTATACGCCACTGGAGATGGTTGAGGAGTAAGAGAACTTTTAGGGCGGAACGGGAAAAGGGACGGGTGATGGAAGGGTCATCCGACGCTTCAGACAGAAAAAAAAACACTGTCGGACAGTTCGCCCCACACTCCTTAGAAATAATTTTATATAACGTGGCTTTTTATAAATATCTTCTATTTCAACCATGAAATATCATTCGTTTATGGTTCATTCTTATTGGTTTACCGAGGTTTTCGGTTGTTATGGTTCATCAAATTCGAGCATTGAAATCCCTAGGGAAAGAGGGATATAAAAAATAGGGTTACAGTTCCTGCCCTTATACAACCAACAGATTTGGTATGATCACGTGAATATCCTCACTATGAAACATAAGAGAATGATATTGGGTTTAGAAATATTAAGGCTTCATTGTATTATGCTAATTACCGAAGGTATTCTGGGGTGTGAATATGAATAACACAAAAAGGTGAACGAGAGAGATGCAGAGTCAGTGTCATTAATATAGACAAAGAATAAGGCAATTCAGATAAGATACGAAGAAATATTAAAAAAAATACTTCGGAAAACGGAGGTGATGAGAATACATTAAAAGAAGTAAACGATAATAGATGAAGAGGTAATGCGAATTTTTATTTTTAATCTTGATAAGAAATGAAAGGTTAAAAAAAAATCCCTGATGGTGCCAGTCCTATTTAACAAGTACTCCAGAAATGAATTCTCCCCAATTTTCCTCAAATTTTGCAGTCAGTTCGAAACGTTGGGAGACCCTCATAACGCTCTGAATTCAACTAAAACTTCATGCATTTAACGTGTATTATTAATAATAATTTCCAAAAATCAAGTTATTGCAGAAACGCTAAGGTAGTTTTTCTATTAACTTTAAATGAAGCAGTGGCATGGGAAGTATGCTCTAATGTTATTTTGTATTCTAAGAATGGATATGATATAACTTTGTAAACACTAACAGCAGTAGGGAAATTCTTGATCAATGAATGAACAATCGAAAAAGAAAGTGGAATATAAGGAAACAGAGAATTAGGCAGGAGGATCAGCTAATTAGACGGTGTAGGAGGAAGAATTAATATTGAGGAGAGAATGAGGGTGAAGAGAGCAAGGGAACAAAAGAACTCGATAGGGTAGTACGGGGAGAGGAAGAGTTTTGGGGTGGCTTCCTGGAAGGGAAGAAGGGCATAAAAAGGGAATTAAACGCACACCTGTTGGGGTCGGCGAGGGTTGTATTAGCTCACGCACAAATGTGAGTGGCGAAGAGAGGGAAAAAATGCTCGTCAGAGTAGAACTCAAAAAAGTAAGGCGAAGAGATTTTTGGCTTAGGAAAAGGGTGGTTTTTCGTGGGCTGTTCTTCTGGGGGTTTAGAGTCTGGGGAAAGGGTGAATAGGGTGGGACTGTGGGCACAAAGGGCGTATTATGAAGAACCGAAAGGGAGGTTTGCACTTCAAGAGGGTGTGAGAATGGTTGATAATGGCACTAGGGGGAGAGTTCCAAGGTCCTAAAATGTTTGTTGAGGAAATTAGAGCATGGGTGGAGCCAGTTTTTCAGGGTTTGAAGTTTTACACATATCCAGGAATCGAGAAAAAGGACAAGGGATAACATTAATTAGCGACAGCTTTGAACATATGGTTGAGAACCAATCACTTGAACATGGAGAGAGATGGAACTATTTCAACAGAAATAGGTTTAGTTCATTTCCACTACTTAACAAGCCAAATAATATAAGCGTTTCCCGTATTGGGATTACGTTTCATTTAACGGGTACAGGAAAACTGAAATGAAAAGAAAATGGGAAGACGCTATTTTACGCATGGAAACCCTATTTAGAATACGCGGCAAGAATTGAGCATCAGACAGGGAAAATGTTAATTTAGACATTAGTAAAGCTCAAGAGAGATCAGATATATTTTAATTGTCACGACAAGAAAGGAAGGAAATGTGACGGGTTCACTTGAGTAATTAAGAAGAGAGCCCTTGAAGTGAATGCGAGATTAAGGCTATTTGAAAGGCACAGGACATTTGAGTATTACACAACATCGAGGAGAAGAGCATACGTCAGTAAAAATGGTTGATATTAATGAACTTAAAAGTAAGAATATAGTTCTATCAATTTGATTGCAAAGATAGAGGAAATAATTCACCCATTCCTCGCCCAAATCATGCTGGTACTCACGCCGAGTACTAGATACAAGAGCTGAAACTAGTGAACCTATTCACTATTTACATGATGATTGCAAGTACGAATTATAAACGTTTACTGGATAAACGGTTTCACTAAAATATCCATGTCTACCATAAATTACTAAAATGAAAAGTATTCTAAACATCGCAGGCACATCTACACAAAATACCTCGCGATCTAGCTAAAATGTATGTGCCAGGGAATAAGGGGGAGAAAGGGTGCCTGGAAAAAAGGAAAAGATGTCCATACAAAAATTTCAGAAAATACGTGCATGATGGTGCAAACTCATAGTCGTATTAAAGTATAGATTGTACCCGTACAATTATTCAAATACCGTATATTTTGCATACAACTTTATAAAGCCTTGGCATTAATTTTAACGAAGATACATTCATTTATTAGCTGTGTTGATATCGTTGATCATTATTGGACGAGGTCTGTTAAAACATACATCTTTCCGTCTGGAATTGATGAATTGATAAAATCACATAGTAAATCATTTCAATCGACCACTTCCCCGCCATTGGTTGAAATGAAAATAACAACCCCGAAAGAGTGACAGGGAGGGAGATCGTCCTCGTTCCAGAGAAAAACGTAAACCCAAAAAAGGCAGAGAAGGGAGGCGGTGAGGGGGAGTAGAGGTGAATTTCAACAGGTGTCAGGATCGCCCCGAAATCCCTACATCCACCCCTCCCATCCCTTCCGCCCACAACCTGGCCCAACTCACCGGTCGAACCCCTGCTTTAACCCCCGCCTTCGTTGCAGAGACCTTAACACAACCACCTCTCACTCTCACCCCACGCAGTCGCCGATGGAAACGGCACCAGCACCGAAAATCCCATCACAACGAGCGCGCGCACACCTGACTGCGTAACCGCTCTTTCCTCCCCGCGACTCACCCATTCCTCCCTTCGTCCTCCAGGCAAGGAGAAAACCTGTGGGTGGACGAATAGGAAACTGCTCCTCTCCTCCCACGAGAGAAAAACCCTCAATTCCCTCCCCCTATCGCGCTTTTACGGACCTCAAACCACGGGCAGGCGGGCGGACATGGTGCCGTTGAACCAAAATTTTAGGCGCTGTTGCCACAATCGAAATCATGAGGACGAGAGAGGGAGACCTATATTTCCGATCAGCAAGACGATCGAATCGGAAGTTGTGCGCCAACAGAAAGTATTAAAATTGTTCTTCAACAGTTTGGTAAGTCATATTTGTCAAAATGAACGACTTCAATGAGCTACAAAAGATGATAATGTGAGTATCACTTGTTTCGGGATAAGGTCAGAATACAATAGGGAAGTCGCCAATTAGAATTAACTGCCGTAAATTAATTTAATTATGAATGTGGGCAGTGTGATTAAATTGGTTAATACGTTTATTAAAAAATAACTACCTGTTCGGTTAAATAAATATGCTTTATGCCGTTCTAGAAGACAAGACGACTTCAATATAATTTTTTATAGCATTCAGGCTCTCTAAATCACATTTTCATAAGCGTGATTGTAAGTACTGCTTTATCATGTGCAAAAGGGCACTAAACTAGGGCTCAAAAGGAGCCAAACAGCATGTGACATTGATATTCGTCCAATAAGTTGGGGTTTTCCTCTCCTTCCGTCGCGGTCACGATTCCGAGGGAGGTCAGAACTTGATTTGATTTTTTTAAATATGACTCCTGTTATTTTATTAGCAATATGTAATCTCACATATCAAGCTAGGTGTCGAATTCCTTTCCGATTAAGTAAATGAAATCGCATGATTTCATCCTTTTCAATAACTGTTATCTATGACCTAATTAATGCCAATTAAATTTGTATGATTGAATTTGTTTGAGTATTTTATATATGACTCAGAATACATTCAAATGCATACTAATTAGTCGTGATGTATGGCTGATACTCTTATCACCCCCGCCACAACAATTTCGTAGCTACAGTTGTTTTATTAGTCATAGCTAATAGCTACAGATCTATATTACTAGCCACAGCTGGTGACATATCACCGCCATTTTTTTGGGGGTTAGCAGGGTATTGTGTAGATGTAGACATCAATCAATAATCCCCATATGCAATGAGATGGTACAGGGAAAATAGTTGAACCATAACTAAAGTTTGGTAATTAAGATTCCAAGTACTCCATTCACAATTTAAATCATTAGTAACTTAGCAAAATCCTAAGTGTGCACAAAACCGTACAGGTAAACTTTAACTGAAATCGGAAAAGTTGGCTAATTCTTATAATGCGATCAAATTATGATTGAATAAATTATTTTTATACTTAATTGAGACAAAGCTGTGGTATGAGAGGTTATATACCACCATCAGTAATGATTCCGTGTTCATCACTTACATTACCATGTGGCGTAGTGCTTTTCAAGAATTTTGAGTGAATTTTTACGCCCTCCCTTCACTCCTAAACATCTTTTCTCTTCCTCATCTCTTAGGCTTTCCATCAAGTGCTTCCACCCTCTGCCATACAAATTTTAGCTCAATCTCAGGGTATTTGCTAAGGTGTAGACGTAGCGACGGAAAATATCGTTTAAAACGGGGCAAATACACGTAGTACTGAGCAGCGGTTAAGAACTCCATTGCAAAGGTACATACGGGTTAATGAAGATGATGCAACCAAAGTAGTTAGTAGCAAACCAAAGTTAAAATGCTTAGAAAAGTAGAATTAAATGGTGGGAGAAAACTGATATAATACTATCATGTCCTTCTGTGTAACTGTACCGCTGTCATGGACTGCTAAAGGCCACATATACTCGGTGCAAATCAAAATACTCGAATATTCCGTTTGTCAAAATAAAATGGTTTGTTGATTCCGTGACAAAAAAAATATTTCTTATAATGAAATAACTATAAACTAATTTCCACACATTTTATTTCACACAACCAGTTTGAGCGTTATCATCAGATTGTAATTATGTTATCAACGCACCTGACACTAAATTTGTAACACTGAAGGTGATTGCGTTAGATAAATAAACGGGTGAAAACCGTTTGATGCAAAGAAATTTACCCTTGTATTATTTTCACTAAGTGTGAACCGCGTCCACCGAATTTTTTTAGAAAATATTTAAGCCTTCTTGACTCGCAATGCTTCCGTAATTTTCGTCTGCTTGTTTATTCATCAAAAAGTAGGTAAATTTGAATTATGGTTGAACAATGAACATAAATTGACAGAAGATGAAAATAATCGTTTCATTTATCTTGGAAGTAGTTCAATGACATATTTTTTTACCTTAACACCCAACATACAGCTTATACAGAAAGATTTTATTTTACGTGAGCGGTAGATTATTATTTGTGATTAACAACCACTAATTTATACGCTTATATTTTTATATCAAAATAGTGTACCCTTAATGCGGCAGTAATTATTTCGTAAACTAGAGAGTGCGTACCTGGAGATGTCGCGACGTGAAGTGAGGAAAAAGAGTAAATGAATTTTACAAGACTTTTTCATTATCTCCTTCTGAATAGGAAGTTCATCAAACGCCTTCCATACAAGCATGATTCTTCATTCACTATTGTTCGAAGAGATTGAAGTGCACATTCTTGCATTATGAGTTACTTTACTGGCGATTTTTCGAGCTTCCGTGTGAAGGAAGCGGACAATTTTGTCCTAGGCCCTTCACGCCAAATTTATCGATAAAGTGAAAATAATCATGTTCATTTTAGTTCTCCTGAGAGTAGTAGCTACTGTTGTGATCATGGCTAATTTAAAACATTGTTTAAATTAGTGATATCCTTATTCAAGAATCTCAACAGACGATAAATTCTCTTATTTAAAATGTTAGTCGACATACACGACGTAATTGTTGACGAAGGCAAAAATGTCCACAACTTTTATGTATTAATTATGAATCGTGATCGCTTCACCTCTAATTCATCAATGAAGGAAATAATTTCGCAATGACTGAGAATTATAATATATATTATAATATAGTGTTTAGCGACTGAGAATTATAATATAGCAGTTCATTCCTATTTCACACCAACGCAAAAAAATTAAGTACTAAAATGATAACGGATAAAAACACCTAAAACAAAGATATCTTCACATCTGGTTCCCTGATAATATTACTTCCACATTTATTCGTATTCTCCTCCTTTTTCCCCTCACTCCGTCTGTTAACTTCACTTTCTCCCGTCTGCTTGCAGCAAAACCATATTCTCTTCCTCTTATTCTTCCTATATCTTGCACAAAGCTCTTCGGTTCACCTATGCTCTTCTCAACTGCCTCCCCACCCAAGCTCTCCCTCCCCACTTACTCCAATATCTTTTTTTTTCACGTCTCCCTTTCACGTCCCCACCCCCCGGCACGCCCGCTTCTCCCGCCCAGGCGTCGTCACATCCACCCCACCTCTCATCCTAGACAGCATCGTACGATTCCCTTGGCACCCCTCCCTCCTGGTCTCTGTCTCCTCCCTCATCCCTAGCCTTTCCTCAATCAGGTTTCTTCTTCCTTTACGCCTCTTTAAAACGTCATACGCTGTTGCACTGTCGCCTCGCGCTACAGCCTCCAGCTTCGCTATATTACCAGAGGCCCCTGCTCTCGGTCTCCACCTAGCCTGTCTCCACCCTCCATCACCGTAGACTTCGCGTCCGCCTCATCCCCTCGACTCTTCCCTCCCACTTTCGTCTATTCTCCCCCCCCCCGCCCCCGCCGCGGGCACCCTTACCACTCCACCACAACCTTTTCCAGACGCCTCGAGCGAGGCCACGCCTCCTAGAGTAGTCGTAGTAGTAGTAGGAGTGAGTGGCGAAGGTGGGTAGTCTGGCGGTCGAAAGTCTTGGCGTCACAACAAACCCTCCCTGGACGACTTCGGCTACCATCATTCCCCTTCGCCCAGAAGCAGTAATGAACTTCTAGATGAACTCAGCGTAAACATATTAAAATAAAACATTGTTTTCAATGAGGGACTAAGCAAAATCATTAAATGGCTCTGTCGCATGCATCAATTTTCCAGACTAAGTGAAAGAATGATTATTATGCATCAGAAACCGAATGAACTGCAATATTCTATTGCATATAATAGATAATTAATAGACTATAGTACTATTTACACATCATTTAAAATATTTTGTCGAGCACTAGATTTTTGCCATGCTTAAACGAGAAATATAAAAAAATTGTCCATCTACACAATACCCGTGTGGCGGGGTAGACACGGGTGTTGGATAGAGCACTAGCCTGGCGTCATGCGTGGCAATAAATTTCGAGAATGCTATGTTTTTGACTACAATAGTGAGAAGTGAGGAAAAAAAGATGAATGGTGAATTTATTCCAAATATCTTTCCAAAAAATATTGTTCAAGCAGTGTGTAGAGTGATCCAAAATAAAAGTCAAAATTCTTAAATTGCGGTGTTTTATAAAAATTCACGAAAGGCAGACATTAATTATAAATGAATAAATAAAACACCCGGAATTCCCTAAAATAATGTTATTCATTAAAATAAATACATAAACTCGTTCCAGAAAGAAAGACGAAATGATAGGAAAGAAAAAATGCATTGCGAAACTGCTCAACATTTATCTAGCACATAAAAAGTGTTCGTTTTCTATGGACCTTACCAAGAGTAGCAATTGTTCACGCTCATTAATTCCCTTTGGAAAATATTGCCTCCGACGACAACGTAAACAGACCAAAAGAACAAGTTAATGAAGCAAAAAATACGGTCCATCGATGGTACCTTGTGGTACTCCCAATAGCGTTTCTATAATGCGGCCGCTGATGCTGCAGCCTACCACGTTACACACTTGTCTCTCAATCTCCTCCACGCTGTTAGGAGTGAGGAACTAAGGAGAAAGGAAGGGTACTCCTCCCACTTTCCCCCTTTTCAACCCAGCTCTCATCTCCCCCAGTTCCACGGCCCCCCCCACACTATCCTTCGCAGAGCCGACCTCGCTCTATCTGGTCATCCACCTCTTCGACTCCTCAGCTGTTCGTTGCGTCTCCTCGAAAGGAGAGGGGTGGGGAAGGAAGGTGGATGGAGGGATTACGCCGTTGCCAAATCGCACACCAAAACAAAGCTTCTTTTCCCTCCCCTAAGCGTAGGAGACCATCTTTTTTCTATGCGTCCCCTTCCAAACTCACCCCGCCCCCTTAGAAGTAGGAGGGAAAGCACCCTCTTTCTTCGCCTAACGTGTCTCACCCAACCCACACGCCGTCCTCACCTACCCCTCCTCCCATCTAGCTCACCCCCTTTCTTATTCCTCATAGCAGATCGTCATTGTAGGGCCTCATGCATGGGCACTTCCCCTACCACCGAACACGTCTCGTACCTACCCAACGTTGATCGTATTCTTTCCTTATTCCTTTGCCCATTTTTTTATTTCTTGTATTTTTGAAAACTCCAACGCTGTTGTTTTTTTCCCACATCTCAGAGCTATATCCCATAATCTTTTTCTTCCAGTCCCTTTCAACTTCTTCTTTCATGGCCGTTACACCGTCCTCTTTGTCTACTTTTCTTCTCTCCGCCCGGAGTATTTCAGCTAGGTATACCTCACCTATCACTAGCTCACGATTGTTTTCCATTTTAAAATTACAATATCGGTCTTGGAACTATCAGTCTGAGAAACATTGATTATTGACAATATATATCTAGGGAAAATTAAATAATTTCTTAATACTAAATTAATTTAAATTCTCGCTGTTTTGGAAGAGCAAAGGTCAGGGCGTGCAAATAAATAAAATTATCCTGTTGTGATACCGGCGTAACCAGAGATATGCTGCGTTGGAGCAAATGTCAATTAGTTTTTTTCCACGCAGAAGGCAAATTTCCAACGTAATTCCCGAGTAGTTCAATCTGGCCAAATACATACTTCGTAAATTGATTGAAATCGTTTTCAATTATTAAAAAAACATTCTGATGCTAATTCAATCCAAATTTTTTAAACGGGTATCGAAGGGGTACGACTGTGTGCTTTGTGTGGTTATTCCCTGAGCGATTCATTAATGTCAGAACGAATGGATAAAAAATTATAAACCTGCATTAATTACACTCTTTCCATGAGCTTAAATGTAATTATTGCTCTAAAAAACTCTTATTTTCACGGTGACCAATTAAAATGATCTTTTAACCTGCTAAGAATTAGATATGTCTCATTTCACGATGATAATTGTTATGACGTCAGAATAGAGGGCATATGGCTGGCATGGGGTGGTGCCAAACGCTTTTTCATTCTGATGGCGGAGACTTGCGGGGTATTGTGCATATAGAATAAAAACTCGTAGCAATCAGGCTCGGTATTATCGAAGGGATATTCTCGTTTCCGTTTACAAAATCCAGGCATTTTGCCAAATTAAAGTAAAAACATCCCGTATTTCAAAAGTAGGGCAGTATATGGTTGCTGATTTCAGCTTTGCTTGTTATGCCTGTCACGCCAAGTGTTGAAGCACCCATTAATTATCCTCCCCATACTCAAAATAACGTTCCCTTCTCACTATAAAAACTTAACGAAAGCTACTCAGAAAATAACATTCAATGGACCTCAGAAAATATAAAGAGATCATGAATCAATAAAAAAAAGAGAAATGTACAGTGGCTTTCCATGGCGTTCAAGTTTTGACATTTGCTGGAAAGAATAACCATGATAAGACAATTAACGTTTTGGAATTTAGTTGTGTGTCATTTGCGCTTAATTATGTCATGAAAATAGTTAAAGATGACGTTTGCTTTTTGGCGCATGCTATTTTTCTGGGCGTATTTTTGCATGCGATAAAATAATACCTTAAAAATAGATAAATTAGTCATGACAACATGCCATATAATTAATTTTGCGTTTCGCCATTTAAGCACTACCGACATATTAGTATAAGAAAACGCTCGATTATGAGGAATGAGGTGCCAATTAGTCTAAATTAATCACACCATTTCCTAAGATAATATTTCCATTACGGTTTTCACGAACAAAAATTAAGCCATATATTCAATCCACTGAAAGGGTCATACAGATTGATTTAACTTTTCATGGAATAAGGGACGATAAACAGGCAGGGATTATTTGGCGGAAAAGTTCCTTTTCTTAATCAAACTCGGAGTGGCATTAACCAGTTTATTATCGTAGCTTTATCTCTTGGCATCCCTGACAAAACCGTCTCCCTCATCTTCCCTCCCACATGCAGCGGAACTTTTTTTTTCAAATCCCTTCGTCCACCTCCCTCCAATGCATTAAAGTCCGTAAGAAGAAGGGAGGAGGCACGCCTAATCTCCAGACCCACGCACGCACACACGGTCAGTAGCTCAGTTGGAGACGTGCTCAACCACTTGGGTCCCCCCCCCCATCGTCTCTTTTTCGCCCTCTTTTTTTTCCTCTCTCTTTGCCTTCCTCTGCCCCTGCTCGACCTTATTCCTCCTTCACACAACACCCCTCTCCACCACCACAGCCCCTAAATCATCCCCTTCTCCAGCTCACTCTCCTTCCCCCAAAACTCCTCACCCTTCCAAAAACTCCCTCACACTTCTTTCTTCCTCCCACACACACACACACACGGCCGTACGAATGCACACGTCCATCGCCCTTCCCCTTCCTCACCCCTCTCCTGCCTCATGCACCACTTCCCAATAGGCCTCCTTGTCGCGCGAGCGGAGACTCCACTCCTTCCCCTCAGCCCCGTCGCCGAACCTCAGTTTTTCTTCTTTTTATAAGATTTGAAGAAAACTTTTTTAAGATTCCCATCCCGACAGGGTAACTATGTGTTCAGCACATGTCGCAGAGTATTTCATACTGTTGTTTCAATAACTAATGACGACATAATCAAATTTGTTGTTTCCGACGTAACTTTATGGAATTTTCATAACATATTGAAATGAAATTATTGACTTTGTAATGCCACACACTTTATTTAAAAACTCGATCCAGGTTTCGACGCTGAACAACCTGGGTCGTGTTTTTAAATGAAGTGAGTGGAATTACAAAGTAAACAACTTCATTTCATTTCAATAACTAATCACGACATTTGAGCTACCTATAATATCCCATCTGAGAATTAAAATATGCTGCATTTCTATCAATATAAGTGAAGAATTTTTTCTGTACATATTATGTTTTTAAAGGGCTTTTTTATTTTCAAAGGGAAATACGTCCGTTTTTATAGAAAGGGAAGAAATTTATCACACAATTTAGCAACATTTTCTACTCGTCCCATGAGCTGCTCTTAACAGGAACTCACATTGGAATTAATCAAAAATATAAAAGAAATATACATCTATCTAGTTTCCATATTGGCATAAGATGAAAGGTAATTGGGTTAATCAAGGACTAGAATAAAATCCTTCTTGATTGAAGAGTTCGATCTAACTAAGGGAGATCCTTGGGAGATTTTTGAGGGCACAAATATTGCTTCGTTTATTTTTAAGACACGGAATAGAGCTACCAGATGCAAGGTACTGGACAAGCAAGAGACTGAGTGACAAGCAAATAGGAAGAAAAGACAAAACAAAACAGCATCCCGCATCTCAAACATCCCCGCCTTGTAATCTCCTTCATGCATGGCCGACATCCTTCCCTTTTAAGTCCCTAATCTTACTTGACGGCAATCGCTTCTTTGTTGAGTTAGCGATGCGAAGAAATCCCACACAGTAGCCGAGGAAACCAATCCCAAGTGACGAATATCGCCTCCACTGCACGTACCGCGTTTCCGTAAATCGTCACTGCATCAGAGGAAGCCGACAATATTACAGGCGATTTCACTCACACAAATGATCTCACAAACACATCGCGGTGTTTTTCTCTCCTAATTTCGTGTGGAAAGGTAAAAGGTCTTGAATGTTTTAACTGAACATTATTTATACCGATTGCTTAAGCATCGAAAAAGCAATAATATAATACACATTTCATGGCCAAAACGTTAAGATGAACAAGTAGGTGTCGGCTATAACTTAGCGATAATTCTCAAGCCGAATTTATTGACATACGAAATAAAAATTTCTTCATGCACGTTTTGGCCGGAAAGCACGCATATATGATACTCTAAATAATTATACGGACTTTTCAAGGAATTTTTATGGGATCGTTAAATGACAAAGAGTAAATAGAGAACAACGACACACAATAACAGTGGTGGCGATAATGAAGGGCGTTTGAGGTGATGTAGATGGTCTCAATCTTACCGTAGAATTTCAATATTGGCTCACAAATGATATAGGTGAATTTATTTCTAAAATAACAGCCTTTGTTTCATTCAGATCACAATTTAACATTGCCACCACGTGACATATGCGAAATTTCTTTTTTTAGATGAAATGTTATAATTTCAATGAAATATTGAAAATTATTAGTCTGTTAAAACCTAGACTTCTATATTAATCGTCCTTTTCCACGAGGAAGCACAGGGTTAGGATTTTACTGTTTTAGGCAAATAATGAAATGAACTAATCCTTTCTATACTTGATTTTTTTGGATGATCCTTTTTGTGCATGAGACCAAAAGTTTACAACAGTATGTCAGATTGTATTCAAGAAATAAGAAATCGGAATAGATTTTATTAAATCCGAAGAAATGGATCCTATCTCATTAAAATTTTATGTAATATTTCATTCTAGAATATTCAAACTATTTAGGTTTAGGTTAGGCAATGTATGTGGAGCAATTAAAGTTGAACACTGTATTTTAAATAAGGAATGAAAAATAATGTATGCTAATTAATATATTCGTCATCTTGTATGGTATATGATTGACAAATAATGTTGAATTGTGTTTCCCTTCTTGAAACTTGTGATCATGTGGCGGAAACTTGCATGCTCGATTAAGCCGGAATTGAAAAGAATAATCTCGTTGCAAATGGAGGCACCGCAAGATTATGTCTTTAGGTGTAAATTGTTCTATATGCCGCGAGTGAAGTTATTTCCAGTAGCAATATATTGAATTTTCACCGCATACTCCACAAGGGTTTCATATCTATGAGATTGCCAATAACTCCAAATTTTAAGTAACTTGTTTTGTATTTGTGGAATAAATTTAGATTAATATTAAAATGCTTTAGCCTCTCCCAAAGGGTAAACATGGCATGCTGAGAAAAGGAAGGATTTTGACCTTTCAGCTATCTACGTGCTCGAGGTATGAACCCTCTCGCCAAGAACTTAGAAGCGATGTAAAAATCGCACAGGATACGCTGATTTTTTCCCGGACTTTCCGCCACTTTCTCCCGAGATGTGTCCTCGGCGAATCCGTACACAGGAGGAACAAAGGAGCCACGAGAATTGCTGGGAAAGATCGTGCTCCCGAGTGACGAGGCGGCTCAGAGCGAGGAGGCGCGTCCCGCCCCCCCCCCCCTCACTCCCTCCGCTTTCCGCGGCTCCTCTCTCCCCACGGGGTCATCGAGGCGTATAATTGAGTCGCCTCCCGCGCCCCGCCCGCGTTTGTTACGAGCCCGCTCTAGACGTTCTGCCGCACAGAGCCAATTGCTGATCCACTGGCTTCAACTGAGCACCTCGATTATTTCCGATGGAACTTGCGATTCTAAAGACTTTGCCGACAACAGCATTATTGCAGAGAAATCAACGGCAGACTCTCTTGAGTGCCCTGCAGATTTTCAACCTGCCCCTTGATATATCCTCCAAAGAGATATATTTTCTAGAGTACTTATTTTTACTTTCTGTAACGGCAAAATGATGAGTGGGGAAGAGCCCTGCAGCACTGCATAGTATGTAGACTCTTGGGTTTTCTCATAAAGCATTCCTTATAATTAAACGTGTGGAATTCGTCAGAGAACTGATTTAATTTAGTCATGGCAGGGCAGTAATACAAGGGAATGTTTCTGATGATTGCCTTATGTATTTCAAACTGATTAGGTAACCCAAAAATTTCTGATAAAAGTTCCGAAAAGCAAAAAGAAGAAACTACAAGAAATGACAAACCTATTCTAATTATGTTTACATATTTCCATGTCGTCATAACAAACTTTCCACACAACGTGTCGAGAAAAAAACCATGTACTCATTGGTCACATTAACAAATGAATTGTGAAGTGAAAATATTTAAGAAGATAATACTTGTCAAAATCTGTAAAATAAATGAAAAAGCTATTGCTTTAAGACTAAGTGCCTTCGAAAAAAATTTCCCTCTAATTCCAAACTTTTTATAACTACTTTCGACACTAACAATATTCTATAACTACCCAAAAAATTGCGTTTTACTGAAAGTAATTGTGGTAAAAAAAAAGCCTACGAACTAATTAACAGATGCACTGTAATGAATGAAAGAGTAATGAATGAAAGAGTAATGAATGAATGAAAAAGAGACAAATGAATTTCTGAATTCACATTTTAAGCATTTAGCCGCATTATATAAAAAAATATTCTAAGTGAGAGGAAGATGGCTAGAGATATAGTATACGGAAAATGACTCAAGGGTTCGGAGCAAAACATTGTTTTTGAGAAATGCTGCCTAACTTGGAATTCCACTGATTTAGCTTTAATTTCGCGACATTGGAAGTGAAAGGAGAAGCGATCAGAGGATCGTCCTCAATTAAGTACCGACACATCCACATCGCGCATACCGCACCTGGAGCCACCTCGCGGCAGTGCGACAAAGCAAAAATAAAGAGTGACTCCGATGACCTTTCCTCAGCCACCTGCAGATCATTCAAAGCAATGGGTTGGGTAGAGGGTGGGTGGAGGCCGGGGACGATAGGGTGGTAGGCAGGTCGGAGGAAGGGTGGGAACCGAACGAGATAGGGTGTTATTTGGCGACTGAAAATCCCACTTCCTTCACCGCACAAGAGCCAACCAACCCTATTGAGTTAGAGAAGAGAGGGTCAGCGGGAGGGATTTCTCGAGGCTGAAAACATAGGACGGCTTAGCAAAGCAGCAAAAGCAAGGGGTGCATAGAGGGGTCGTCTCCATGAGGGGGAAAAGAGGGATTGAAAAAGCCTCGGAAGAAAAAAAGAAGAACGCGTAGGAGCCCCCTTTCTCCGTCAGACGAGGGGGGGATAAAAGGTGAGAGTGGTGGTGGCAAAGAGATGTATATAAAAGATAAAAGGGAACGGGAGGGATGAAGAAGATGGTTCGGGGTGGTATATTATTATATACGAGGTGTGAGAATAAAAGGTCGTGGAGGGGTGGGTCAAGGAGAATAGAGGAGGGGCTGCGGAAGGTGTGTGTGCATGTGTAAATGGGACGGTTGGACGCGGATTCTGAGCGAAAGAAGGGAGGGGGAGAGATGGTGGCAAATAAGCGGGAGGAGAGAGGGAAGGAGAAGTACACGTGATGGGACTCGTGAGAAGGGGACGTGGGCTGAGATACAATGGACCGCGGGGAGAGATATCCTCACACGGCGTGATGGCTTAGGTGAAGGACTGAACCTCACCCGCTTTTGAGGAGAAATTGTGGATGCGAAAATTTGACCAGGACTCGCTCTCTCCCTCCATGCGGTTCGTCTGGCTGCCAACTCATTCCCTCCCCCCTCCACCCTACCCCGCTCGGCCCACCTGAATCGCACCCTTTCGCCCAAACACCTCCGTTCCTACCCTTCACTCCCCTTCCGGGACGGATTTTGGGAGTGAATTTCGGGACTGTTTTGACAACGGTATCCCCCCTCGGAAGGGCGATGCACAAAGGAGTCTGGCGAAAATCGTGTTTTGACGCGGGGTTGGGAATCGATGCGCGGAGGAGTCGGCAAGAATTGCGGGCGATTAGTGTTCGGAAATGCGAGGGGTGGGACAGCACCTATCAGACGGAATCAAAGGCCGAGAAAGAAAAGGGTTTCCGAATGAGAGAACTCAATCTAAAGCGGAAATCTTAACGGGGTTCGATCGACCCTACGTCAGAAAAGAGTATATTGGGCGGGATGATAAATTGGCCTCATCATTTACCTTTCTACTCATGCCGCGTGAGCATACATGGTTAATATTATAACTTGCAATAGTTACCGTTGGTGTAATGTTAAGGTGTCCCAGGCTTCGCTGAATGAAATTTGCCAGCTGTTTTCGTTCGATTCCTGAACGTTAAAAATGAAACAATTTGTAGGGAGTATAAACGTCTTAGTATGCAGAATAGTATTACACTACTAATTGATCAACCAAGATCGGATATTAATTTATGGATATGGAAATAACACCTTGCAGGCCGCCGCAAAGACGTGTGGCGGAGGGTATGAGGGCACCAGCCAGACATGTAGAAATATTAGTTCATGTATTAATTGCATTCATTATAATATATATTAGCAGATGTACAAAAACAATCCTGCACATACATACCTAAATACATCATACAAAAATTACTGTGAAAGTTTCATTAAATTTGGCCCTTTAATTTCTTTGGTCTCTTGGGTTCGATTTTGTCATGATTGCGTACCTTGTGATGGAAGAACGAGTGTTTGAATCTGTTGGTAATGGCGTCTATCTCCCTTTTTATGCCATCCGTTAAATCTAGCATATAATGTTGTGGCATAATAAATCCCTCCGTGACGCAAGAAAACTGGGATGACCTGTTCCTTTCTCAAAGTGTAAGTTATGGGTTTGTGATCTTCGAAAATCAAGAGACTCCCAACCTAATTCCTGGAACACACTCGTTAAGTTTAATCTTCTCACATATTCATTTTGAGGATTATTTTTCATTTCTCCCAAAGAAATTGACATTTGCTAATCATACATATTTCTGTGGCATCAAATTTTGTTTCCAAAAGATGAAACTCCTCATTAATGCAGGTCAATTTTTATTCTTCTATTTTCAATTGGTCAGCTTCTGGCCACTAGACATCTTGGATGTGACATATGACGCCAGTTTTAGCTGGTGAAATAGCACTTCGGATGGTTATTGCTTCAAAGCACATTTCCCGCAGTTTCAACTCCGGTTGATAAATATTGTAATATGACCAATAAGATCAAGTTATTAAATTATCAGTTTGTCTTCACATCTGAGAGGGATTAACCTATTCAAATGGACGTTATTCAGGTCCTAATGAGAGTGGCCAAAATGAGAATGTAAAACGCGCGAACTGTAAGGAATACATATGGTAATTGTAGCTTGGGAAACCAGCTTCAATCATAACGGTCGCGGAAAAGAATTTTAAGAATATTTTACTTGCATTTTTTAGAAAACCTGGAATTAGTGACCCTGCAACCAGAGTAAATTTAAAGCTCAAGTTAGCTTGAAAGAAATATTCCTTTTTTTAAGTTTTTATGAGCATTGAAAAGTGCGAAAGTATTAACGTTGTCACTACCTTATCTTCGATCAACAAAGATAAGTAAATAAGATGCATAAGAGTGAACTTAAAAATAGAAAAAATAGTTAAGTTCATCAGTACGATTATACTGTACACCTAAATAAATTTATTTGAAATTGATCAAAAATATTTCCATCGGAAATGTACAGATAATGAATAGTAAAAAATAAGGAACCAAAGAATTTCTAATTTTTTTTTTAAAAGAGTAACTTAAACAATACAATCAACTACGTAGAAGTAGTTGCACAGACATTATTTGCCCTTTTAAAATAGTGTACAAAGTGAAAAGCACATCTACAAGTAGTTTTCCGTCTAAACATAAAATAATATCGTGAGATAGAGCTGGCGATGCAGACTCCTCGATTGCCCCTATAGTCTGTCCAGGATATAAAGGCTCAAACATGAAGCAAAATGTACTGGTTCGTTTCATCGAAAAAAAACCATGGCAAATACTTCCGAAAATTCCAGATGCGTTGAAGAACCGCTTGAGTAGGTATCGATTAATCTTCGGAAGGGGGCAAGCTTAGAAAGGTCAAAAAAAATCTCTCAACCACGGTACACTCAGATGGCAACAACACATGACTCACACCAGCGATGAACATAGAGGAGTCGTCGGCGGACAATCAATTTCAGAACCTCGACTGCAACGACAAAAATCGGCCTGTTGACAATTCGGCTAGGTTTGAAGAGGTTGGAGAGTAAGACAAATAGAAAAAAATGGTAGGATGGTTAAGGTACGTATAGCGAAAGAGGAAGATCGATTGGAGGTTTATGCCATCCAAATTCTTCTTTTAACAGAACAGGAGGCTACATTTTTTGTTCAATAAGATATAAGCATAAATTTCAAGAAACTGCGGGAGATGCCGCAACAGTAACTTTTAACGGAGTCATCCCCTAACATGCATTTCAATGCAACAATTTCAGACTGTAAAAATCATTCGCCTTGACCGAGATCTTCAACGTCTTCTTAGCGATCCAATACAAGAAGTTATCTCATCAGGTGTGTCGGAATATTCTTTGAATATACAATCAGCATTTTATTTAATAGGTGAAATTAATATTTTATTGGTATTATCAGGCATTCTATCGTTTAAGGTGGATTTCGGACTGACGTACGATACACTGAACACCGACGCATTTCATGCCCACTCCAGGCAAGACTCAACCTGAAATCCCACAATTCAATGAGACCTTAATTCTGCATACTTCCTCCCTCCCATAATTTCGTCAAACATCCTTATCCTCTTCCTTTCCCTATCTCGTTTTCCTAACTTTCCCCTCTTTATTGCAGTCTTCAGCATCCCATTTACAATCAAAATGTTTCCGCATCCATCTTTCCTGCCTCCTTTTTATTTCTCCCGATAATTCCCTCTGCTCCTTCGCCATTTCTAGCACATCCTCGTTTGTTTTTCTTTCTGTCTATTTCACCTTTCCCATCCTGCTCCACATCCCTATTTCAAAAACCTCCAATCTAAGACCACTATTTTGCTTCAATGGCCATGTTTCCGCGCCATAAGAAGCCACGCTCCATGATGTAGTTGTTAAAACTTTGAATCTGATCTTCTGAATCTTTTCTTAATGTCCTTTCTCAACGTCCCCGTCGTCAATTCTCTACTCCTTGTGAAAGTCTCCTTTGACTAACGCACTCTACGCTCGTAATACAAATATTTCATTTAGTCAAAGCAAATGATTTTTACACATTCAAATTTCTGCATTTTAGTGTTACCTACTTTATATTTGTTATTATATTTGCGGTCTTCCACAATTAGTTTACTTTTGTAACAATCAATAGGCTATGAAAATATTTCAAATTACACATAATAATGGGTGTTCTTTTTCCATTTTAACTCCAAGACCGTTCAAACGTAAACTTGAAGGAAATAGTCCAAAATAAACCGAATCAAAATGTTAAGTCCACTGATTATCCTACTTCGACTAATAAAACTTAGAGGATACGAGTTGAGTGAGTTTTTCGAGTTTTTTTCAGCAGGGAGGCTATATCAATCCTATGGCCAAAAATAAAAGTGGTATAAAAGACCACCGGAAGAAAATATATGGAGACGGACTCGTCATAGACAGATTGAAACTCTTCTTCTCTCCTCACACAATTCGCAATAATATCAAATTCGAATCCAAGCATGGGAATAGAAACTCATAAACCAAAATTTACTGATTTAGCCAGCACACCAATTATTGCGTGATGCATATAAATATTTATTTGTGTATGTGCCCAAGTGTTTATCTATATCAGATAATATTAATTCATATTCATCTACGAACTAATATTTCCTCATGTATGGCTGGTGCTTTAACATCCCTGACACTAACCCTTGCGGAGGCTTGCTGGGTATCGTCTAAATGTAGATAATTAGCTTAGTAAGAATATATATAGCGCATCTATTTTGTTTCTTAAATAGGTGGCATTTTTAGGAAATTTAAACTGTATGCGATCAGTTATTCTGCCAGAAACTGGGTTCTCTGGAGAGAATCGACCCCGCGTCCATCAGATAGGTAAGTTCAGAAAGTTTATGCATAGTGACACGCTGCATCGAACAGATACCTCCACCATGCTTAGGAAGACTATTCGGACGCGACCTTATTCGATTACGTGTCAAAAAATTCACCAGAATGGCTGAATACTACTAATATTTATGCTCATACGTAATAAAACAAATTCAACCACTCCTACAAAAATATGTATGATTGCAACTATGTCAAATCCAAATCTGCCATTTGGTAATGAGGTTAAATTGCAGTAAGCTTATCACATTTGGAAGGTAGTGCATCAAATGATTTTAATATATGGTTTTACAGCGTACAGGTAATCATATTTGTGATATGGTTGGTTTATTGCCTTATGATCTAGTTTACCAACCATTTATTAAGTGGACGCTATTTGAATGTCTGTTGAACCGAAGATCACCCAATGATCGCGTTCAAAACGAGGAAGAACTAAGGAATAAACAATTTGGATATAGGATTTTTTAATTGTGCTCTAAAACAGCAATAATCGAGGTCATTCTTCGAAATAGATGGACCTATATGGACTCAATGATGGAGTTATCATATAATAGTCGTTCCATTATTATTATAGGTAATATACCGGTTAAGGTAGGTTTTGAATGGACACAAATACCAAATGTTTTCTTGTCTTCCCTCCTTCATTTCTTCCCTTCCAGTCCCTCTTCATTTCCGTATACTTCCTTCCTGCCTTCATTCCGTCCAACATCCCTCGTCTTCCTAACTTTTCCCCTCCATCACATTCTTCAAAATCCCATTTCCAATCAATATACTTTGAATCCTTTGTCCTGTCTCCATATGTTTTCTCCCCACAACATTCCCATCTCCTATATTTCAGGAAAAAGTCAAGTGTGCAACAAAATATCATTTCTTAGATAGCATTTTCTTAGATAGCAATAGCTTCAATTAAAGCATTTTTATTACGTAATTGGGCAGTTTTACTCTCCATAATTATTTATTGGTATACCCTTGTGCGGGGCGAAATATGGAACTAATATATCTCCCCAGAAGGATGAGTCCAGACTTATGCCCATTATGTTTAGGTTCTGTCTCCATAAATTCTATTCGACTATACGACGTTAAGTGCTAGAAGAACACCTCCCATAACAGATAGAAATGCGAGACACCTTAGGGCACAGAGCTCCTTCGTTCGGCTAGTCTTGTCTCCTTAAAAGTCAGGAAAAGCAGTCCCAATGCGCCCTTCTCACCTCACTCCCCCTTTTCACGCCATGACCCATACGAAAACTACCCTTAAAAACCCAGATCCCTCCCTTTTTTTCAACTCCCACTCAGCTACCCAAACCCTCCTACTACCTCTTCCCCTCTCCGGCAACCCTGTCTTCGGGTTTCGCAGGTGGCCAGACAGTTTGGAGCCGAGGATTGGGTCTGGGCTTGATGTGGGCAGAGGATGGAGGACCTGAGGGGGAGGACGGGAGGAGGGGGGAAGAGCCAGGAGGGAACAGGTAGGGAGAGTGAGGAGGGAGTAGAGGTTAAAAAGAGTGGAGAAGGGGGAGAGAGAGAGAGAGAGAGAGAGAAGAGTTCGAGAACTCGTTGTTATTCGTTTTTTTTACCCTTCTACCTCGGTGTTGTGGACCTCAGAAAAGGATGAAGGATGTGGCGTGGTGGACGATGGAGGGCTGTGTAGTAGGAGAGGCAGAGATTTGTAGGAAGGGGAAGAGAGGTTGGGAGAGAGAGAGAGAGGCTTGGGGAGGGTGAATGCACCCAAGTAAACAGGAGGTGAAGGGATGGGGGAGACAGGAGTGAGGTTAGCGGTGTGGGAAGCGGAGGGGATGAGGGGGTTTTACTCGAGGGAGGCGATGGTCGGAGAGGAGGCGATGGAGGAGAGGTAGGGTGAGCCTCTGGGGTGCAGGTGAAGGGGTCCGTCGCTGTCCTTCCAGCGGCGAGAGGGTGGATGATGTGACTGCTTTTCAAATGGGGGGTTGGATAAGGTTAGTGCTCCGTGCCCACTTAAAAACGTGCGTACGGAGCAATGCTTATTTATGCGTGGGTAATATTTTTGTATACGTTTATGAGAGGACATGCCAACAGCGTCTCCTCGTGGTAGAAGCATGCGACGCACTCGGATTACAAAATAAAACGATCAGCGGAGGACGAAAAATGAGAAAAGCATCTCACTGAGTGGCGAGCGAGGGTTGCTCCAAAATGCTAGAAAAATAAGTTAAAATGAATAGTTTATCAATAGAAATCGTAAAAAAAACTGACTTCTCGTTTGGGCAGTTGATTTAAAAACAAAACTTAAGAGGATGAAAAGACTTTTAAGCAAGACAATCATCTTAACCATGGTCTATTTAAGAATGCTGTATAAACTACCCCGTTAGGCTACTCACGATAACACGGTGATTAATTGGCATCATTGAAAGAAATCGCTGTAAATTTTCCAAATTAAAATGTCTACATTTACGTGATCATTTTCTCAGGTAGATTATTTTCTATTTTTCATCACAAGAATATTTGAATGAGCTTATCTTGATTTCTTTTCGTTCGCATCAAATCCACAAACACGCTAATGGTACGCACGGAAATCAAATGTATCGTATACCAGGCAAAAATTATAGAATTTCTACGAGAGATGACTAGTTACGAAGGGTATGTTACAGGGATTAGGTTGAAACACTCTAGATTCACGAAGATAGTAGGCAAGAGTTATAGACTTTTAGAAAGTCGCATAGCAATTGAGTTCTCGTTAGACACCGAGGAAATTACGTATACTATGGTTCCAAATGAAATTAGTAGATTCAACCACCGACATAAAGTGAGCGAGGTAAACACTGTCACTGACAGATTCAGGCAATCGTTCTTCTCTCGCGCCTTATGCATTCATAACAAAATCAAAAACCAAAAACTTGAATATATTTACTAAAGAACTACATTTAATTATTTGGTCAACGCATCGCCAATCGGTGAATGATGTATATATGTACGTATGTGCGTAATTGTACAAGAGCGTTCGCGTGAGTGAGCAAATATATACAGGGTTCGTCCGGAAAATAAGTCTTGACAAATAAGTCTTTTTTGACAAAAGGGGAGTCGTCCACTACGAATTTGTACCTGAATGACAAACTGTAAATGCTGCATTTTACGTCCAAGTGCTCGACAGGCTTCGAAAACGAGTCGCCCGCGTCCGGCCAGCGATCAAAAACACCTGGCGGCTGCATCAGGCCAATGCGCCGTCTCACACCGCGCTTGTCGTGCCGGACTTCTTGGCCAAGCACGGCGTGGCAACGCTGGCGCACCCGCCCTACAGCCCGGACTTGGCACCACCGGACGTCTTTCTGTTCCCGAAGATAAAGAGGAGTTTGAAAGGAACGCGATACGGGACTTTGGACGCCGTCAAAGAGGCCGTGACGACGTGTCTTCGAGAGGTTCCCGATGATGCCTTCGCGGGAGCGTTCCAGGAATTGGAACGCCGCTGGGACAAGTGTATCGACTCACAAGGGTCCTATTTTGAGGAATATTTACTTAAGATATGTTAAAGTGTAATAATTTTTTTTCCTGAGCTCAGTACACTTATGTTCCGGACGAACCCTGTACATGAAAATACATGAATGAACTAATATTTCTCCATGCATGGCTGGTATCCACCTGCCGCCACACGTCCTTGCGATAACTTGCAGGGTGTTGTGCATATGATTATTATTTGGTAGTGTACCGTTTATATTAGGATTGTGCACATCAAATTTATCCCCATGGGATTCCTTCGTTTCAGTGAATAAAATTCGAAAGTTTTGAAGTGAACATGAGTGAGGCGTTATTCATATTAATATAATCTTATTATTAAGGTAAAAGTTATTTTTTCTGTACCAGCGCAGCAAGCACCTTTTGACTTAAAAAGATTTAGATGTAATTTCCAGGAGAAAAATTGAGTGTGTAATTCAAGGTTACGTTGCTAGTATACGTGTATGTATGGTGGGTTATAACTCATATTGACGTGGTGTCTGTCGCAAAGGTGCGGCTGCAGTATTGCTTTCTCCACATCAATGAACATTCATACTGATATTCTACTGTTTGTGTCAGTTTTTGGAAGGACACAAACTGAAACACAATAAATTTCTTTACCTCTCCTCACGGAATTGCCCGATAATATAGTACAGTTTCATGATATAACTCTTGTAATTACTGCGCTAATGAAATCCTAAGTTTCAAATTCATCACAAATAAACTTCATTCTACTACGCTTTAAAAAATTAAAATGAGCATAAAAACTAAAAAAAAAGTCTTTAACAGGTATTGATTAATATATGCACTAACACTACTGTGATATTTGAGATATATGCATTCTGAAAAATTCGTATGTCAGCAATGAAGCAACTAAGGCTAAATTTATACTATAAAAACTACGATACAAGTATGTACCTACCCTCAATTTCCTAACTACTGTGGTTCGAATACTTGGCAGGATATTTTTGCTCCATTTACAGAATTAAAGACATACTGAATGGCATACAAATTTGAGTCCAATGCCTCACTCTTGAGTCCATTCGTACAGCAGTTATAATGCAATATATATTAAGCAAATGTAATGAGAGGGTAGTTTGGAGAGTAGTAACCGGCTGATTAACGTCTTGTTCTCGTAGAAGTGAACCTCAATAGGCTTTCACTTTTTCGCACAATATCATTATTTTATGATAAAGATTTAATCACCGACCGACATTCACTTACGCAATGACCCAAACCCAACTTTTAAAATAATTAGTTTTACATCAAAGAGTTCTCATGAGTATTTCAAGAGGAGAAATGAGTTTTGGAACATGGATATTAAATTCCTATGGGAATAGGGATGCCAACTAACTTGCCGAAGGCAGGCACGTGGCTCGTAGCCAGTCCACGAGCATGATCTGAAATTCACAAAACAAGGAAGAAACATGCAAAAAAGCAATGGAGCATAATGATAATTTGGAGCGCGGTGGCCTTATATGCGAGAGCGTGATTGCGCGGCTCGAGAAGTTTTTCCTTAGCGTTTTATGACGAGCTCGTTCCTCCGTGACGCAATATTTTTCTTGCAATTTCATGGATAAAACTCAAAATATTTGTACCTAAAATTGCACTATCCAGAATATAGATTGTTTATTATTAATTAGTTAAGTTCTGTAGATTTTTATAAATTCATTCCAAAATTATCTAACCATTTTAAATAAAATTCTAAATTCTTTTAGATTTTCAAAATTTCCGCTTTTTATAGAAATGATGTTGATCCCCCTCAATATTATGCTACATTATTTTTATAAAAACCAATACGCTAATAAAACGCTTATTTCAAATCAGAGGCACCTACAAAATAAATTTATTCAAATTTTTAACCTAAATAATACCTTCTAACCGTCGACTACCTTAAAAATCTTCACTCGTTATATGATTAAATCAATCGTTCTTAAATAGTACTTCGCGAACACAAATATGCATGTGTAATATAAATGATTGCCCATTTACGTATTTTTTCTGTGAATCTAGATGTTATCCCTGGATTTTTTCCAACTGAATGGCTTGATTGTAGCATGAATGAAAGTTGTATTTATGTACTTCGAATATTCAAAATGCAAACCGTTATAACTTATCTTCCGTCAGCGCCGTAATTAAGAAACATATATTCTGATTTAATTCCACCTCCCTGCTTAAACAATGCACGTATTGGCTTCCTTTTCACATTGTCTTCAAACTTAACGCCCTCTGGATTATCTTCTTTATCATTATTCTAAACTCCGTACCTTTTAATCACAAACTGTTCCAATCTATAACTATTCCTTCACGATCTCATTAATGGACTTAACTATTCATGATTTTTACTGTCGATATCCTTGTTAACACTCCAAGGAAGACGGGGCAAATAAGAATGAATACATTAATGAATGGAATTAGAGGCCAGGAGATTTGTTATCACGACAGACAGCTAAATTAAAAATAAGCACCACTTTCTTAATTTATACCCTGCACAAGGATAATTCACATGCGTTCTTTTTTCCTTAAGAACTGAACGCCGCTGGTCGAATAAGCACAATATATGATGATGCTGCGTTCTAAAACTTGGTGTGTGTTTGGTTAAAACTTTCATATATATATTCTTATGATTATACTGAAGATAAACGGAGACACTCACTTTCCAAGTAGTCCACTTTTGATGAACACTTAAAAATAATACCACCCATATATTCTATCGATATCAGCTCAGGGTAATAAATCCAAGTCCGAGATTGGAGAATATTCTTTAATATCCCTTATGCGGTGCCAAGAGATATAGTAGACGTGTTTTATTAAGGGAGTTATGTTATGTATTGTCGAGTCTAACTTATGTTGTAAGCACCTTGTCACTAGCATCTGGTCTCGTATGCTTAGAGGATAATGCACACTTAAATACCGTAGCGCATGAACCAATAGTCATCATTATCTACATTATTTGAATTATTTTACATGATTGTTAAAACTTACATTTAAGAAAAACGCAATTCTTGATGCTGCACACATGATGTTGAATCACCCTGTGCCACACACCCTTGCGTTTCATTTAGACGAATGTAAAGAAAGTTGGAATGTAGCGTCCAATCAGATATCCTAGGGTGCTGTGCCCTGGGAATAATCTAATTTATAATCGGTATTCATACCCACCATACTATCTTCGCTCCTGGTTCCGTTTTCTCCTACTCGATTCCTATTTCCTCGCTATTCCCCTCAACCAGAAATTAGCTCTTAATCAAATCTCTCCAGCATTACAAGTGGTAATATAACTCAAATAGAAAATGCTGTAGTAGATGTCAATAAATTTCCACGCTAAAATGGCAAATTTCGCTTCTTGCTAGAAAATCATTATGAAATTGCAATCATATCGTTCCCTCCTTAAGTTTAAAGCATCCCCTCCCATAGCCTCCATATTCTGTGTGCCCATAAACTCCCCCCATCCGGCAATCTCCAACGCTGGGCTAAGTATTTATCTTCTTCATGCTTCTCCTGACCTCGAACCGTTTCGACCTCTTATCCCTTCTTTCAAGTTCTACTTTTTTTTCTCCCAAACCCACTCCAAAGATTCAGACAAAAAAAAACTCATCTTTATGGCCAACAGTCGAAGATTTGGGAGCATTTATTTTTTTTACCCTCCCCCTCCCGTGTTGCTTGACTTCAGCAATCGTATTTTTTATCCTTCCTTATCTCCCAATTGGCTCTAATACTCACTTTTTTTCGCTCCGAGCTTTCCGTCATCACAAGGAACGGTATGAAAGGGTAATATAGATTGCTTTGCACTGGGAGTAATTTCGGGGAATTCGAATTGCAATGGATGACGTGAACAACAAAAATTAAGGGTGAGTTTGAAAAGATGAGTTTTGCTGAATTACGATCCAAATAATAATAAGTGCATGAAAAGTCCATAGTATAAATCTCCCTTAAATGATACTAAATTTGAGAGTCGGTGAAATGGTTAAACTGTTCGTGGTTACGTACTTCCAAGTGTTTCTGTTTATAAAATATCACGATGGAAGACTAAGCATTAACACGCAACCACCAGGTAATATGAAATCCGATGTTTTAGAGTAAAATTGGAAGAGACAGGTTTGAAGCGAATAAATTAAAATTCCAATGACACGAATAGTCATTGAAATACGAGAATTAAAATTAAAATAAAACTGACTTAAGCCAGTTCCCTCGCTGAGCAAACAGTTATGGGCATGATTTGTTCTACATTTCACATATGCGATGTTAAAACATAATACTTGATGAAACGCAAATTAGGTTAGGCAAAGAAATGGTTAAAATAGATTGAGTTTAATGAAACGATTCAGAAATATAACATCCATATGCAAACTAATTTTCCATATTACGACAGCCGTCGCGTGATAGCTCAATCTTACATACATAATAGCAGTAATAACATAGTCGTAATCATAATGATTTATGTAATGCATGTAGTAATGTTTTTTAATATATAGCCGTTTAATCGAACAGTAACATCTGCAGAGAATTACAATAATCACCCCGGTCTCATTCTATTCTGCCTCGACATGAAAAAAAAGATGCTTCAATGGTTAGTGACCAGAAGAATACAAGTCCTATAATAGACCTATGACGCGGGGTAACGGACTGGGATAAATGAATGCACCAAAATTATTCAACTTCGACCGATTTCTTCGCAAGCCGCGGATGGGTAAGACTCGGGAGGATAAAGATGGACAGACATTAAAAAGACTGCTGCGGTTGAAAATACTAGGGATGGAGGAAAATAATACTAATGACACCCGAAGGGAAGACAGGTTTTTCGACAGCAGATAGGAGGAAAGAGCTGGTGGGGTTAAGAGACGAGTGGAAGAGATTGAACACTGCCTTCTAGAGGGGCGTGCTGGAGGGCGAGTGGGAGGAGAGCGAGAGAGGAGTGATGGAGGGAAGCAGGGGAGGAGATAGGAAAGGGGGATTTGGAGGGAAGAGGTAAGCGGGGAGGTGTAAACATAGGAAAACCTGGCAACGTCGCTCACACGAGCGGCACACGAGGAGTAAGAGTCGTAGTAGTAAAGAGTAGTGGGGGGTGGAGAAAAAAAGCTGGCCGTTGGCTCTGCTGGCAGTCTCGGTAGTAAGGGCGGAGGGCAAGAAAAAGTCATCGGAGTGAGGGACCTCAGGAAGAGTGCGGGAGGAGGAGGAAGGAGAGGACGGGGTGGGATAAGAGAGGGCGGGGGAGTGGAGAGGAGCCGGTGAGGGGATGAGGGAGGAGAAAAGCACAGCCCAGATGCAGTCGAGGGATGAGGAGAGGGGAGAGAGGGCAGGAGGGACAGCTAAGGGGCAAGATGCGGGATGGGGTCCGGGAGGTGGGAGAAAATAATGGAGTAGGAGGAAGAACGGGGGTGAATACAACAAAGCCAGAAGGATAGCGGAGTGATGGGGTTGTGAGGAGAGCCTTCGATGGATGCAGAGGATGGCTCAAAGCGGAGATGGAGAGAGACACGATACATAATAATGGCGAAATTGGGACCGCGCTGTCGTCTTCCACAATTCAGACCTCTGGCGAAAAGACATGAACATTAAAAATGAAAGAAGTTTAGTAGAGGCCAAAAAATATTTTTGTTCTCCGAGCTTCAACTCAATCAACTCGTTTTCTAGGTCGCCTGCTGACAGAAAGTTTTGTCTGTTGATTACGTCAAAACCTGAGTCGGATGTAAAAAAAGTTTTGTGGAGTGCGGTAACTTTTTATTTAATTCATAGCACGAAGTATCACACATTTCCGTCTGAAAACATTAAGTTCAACAGACCAGAGGCGAAGAAGGTAAATGATACGATAAATGGCTCCTGAAGGAGCTAATGAGAGGAGTCACAGATTGAAGGACGGTAGTAGTGGCGCAGTTAGATCAGAATGTTTGATTGAAGAGAAAGACTCAATCATAGCCAAGGACAGGAATTTACTCGTATTTCAATTTCCCCTTCCATGTTCCGACGGATGTGAAATGTTTTGAGCCAGGGGCGTATTTTCGAGCATTCGGAGAGTGTCAACAAACGTGAAACCTTGAGTTAAGGACAATATGTCGCGCAGTCTGCTGTATTTTCCATGGAAAACCTAGTGACGCCATTGCAAAGTCTCAAATCATAACCCCTATACTATATGTAGTCGAGAATTAATGAACATAGGTCGTGAACAGTAAAATATGGATGCACATTTTGTAGCCACAAAAGGAACCGCAGTAACTTTATCGAGGATTATATAAACGGAACGGGGCCCTAACCTCCGGTTTCATAGCTTCCATTTCAAAATGGTGTATCTGCTAACAATGTATTGTATTACACTCGCAGCTTGCAGCATGTTTCATTTTAAACAGTTCACGAAGCGCTTTATTTTTATCACGTGGTATAATGTGAATAGACGGTTGCCACGGAGGTTTTCATAGAACGTTGAAGACTTAGGTTTCGAGTTCTGATTTAATAAATTGTTATTAGTTGATAGCAAAAATTTATGCCGATTCATGAAAGGCAAACATTTACATAAATATTAATCGGTCAACGAAAAGGAATAGGAACTTCAGCTTGGGAGCTCATTCTCAATTAAAAAGGTGAATCGTATATCAGTCCTCAATGAGATTCCCTAAAAGCTAATATGGGTAACTCGTAGTGACGACTACAAAGAGCAAAGCTGGAGTATCAGCCTCCACAAAATCATGCCACTTTTTACTTTAAGTTTCACTAGGCAAAATATCAAAAATAGCAACAACACGTGTGGTATCCACGCGAAGATATTTTTACCGTCGTTTTTTTTCGCTTAAACAAGAGACCACAAAAATTAAAGAGTCAGATTGGTCAACAATTCAGAAAATGAATACATATTTTTTTTAATGACACCTAAAGGGGTGTACGTAAATTATGGCATCAAAATCGTATTTTAATTTTAATGGGAACGAAAATTGTATGACATAGAAATTAGTAAGTTATATTATTTTCATCTTCAACATAAATGAAGCAAGAATTAAAAAGAATAAAAAGTAAATAAAAAAGAATAAGATAAAAAAGAATATAATAAAGGAATTTCATGAAATACGCAAATAAAATAAAAGTTGGTATGCTAGCGCACTTCATGGGCAGTTAAAGCTCGTCGAAGAAGAAGCGAAAATGGAAGAGAAATCTGGGAGTAAAACTAGGAAAGGAACTGCTGTGGGAGGCAAAGCTTCGAGAAGGGAGGGAAATGGAAAATGGACGTTTAAGCGAGACGGAGAGCGATAGTGGATGGGCGTAGGATGACGGCGGGAGGGAAGAGGAGGGGAGGGGCAAGGATTGAGTCGCTGAGGGGAGGGGGGTGGGGGCGGGGGGAGGGGGAGGGGTGCGAAGGTGTGAGAACAAGGAGAGAGAGAGAGAGAGAGGAAACGTACGGGGGAGAGCCTCAGCGGGAGGGCCTTGGGGGAGTTGTGGGAGGGGGATGGAGAAAGAGAGAGAGAACGAGGGCCCGCAAGGGGATGGAATGGGAGTGAGGGGAAGAAGGGGGGAGGGTTTAACGTCGGGTGAGGGGTTGAGTCGGTCGTTGGGGGAGGGAGCGCTGGAGGCGCACAAGGGGTCAATCCCCCCCTTCTCCCTTGGGATCCATCCCCCTCGTGCATAAGCGGGGAGTCTGCAACATGTCCGAGGAGCGTCGCCCCGACGTCTGCCGGGAAGGTCTCGTTCCTCTCTCCCTCCGCTTCTGACAGCTCAGGAGCCGCCGCCTTTATTTTTCGACCCTCCCTGCCGCCGCCCCCGTGCTTGCGAGTGGTGTAAAAAGGGGTCGTTCGGGACGGTATCCCTTCTTGTTTGTGATCCCTTTAGCCCGAAGACCCTCTCCTCTGGGCCTTCTACTTCACTCTCCAGTGCCTACACATCTCCTGGTTGCGGCTTGCGAGGCCACCACCCCGCCTCCCCCTTCGCAACCCCCGTCGTCTCGTATCCGAAGTCTTCACTTGAGACGATGGATTATTGTTTTTTCGGGAAAGCGGGGAGGGAAACTGTTTAGATTGCAGGATCGGAAAGAATCATCCATAGAAACCAATTGACTATGTCGAGTTAAAGGCCGTCAAGGATAAGTTGCGTCTCTTGAAAATAAGATCTTTTTAGTATTCAATTTCAAAGGGAATTATACTTTGTTAAGCAATAAACAACTCCAGAAGAAAATCGAACAGAACAACATAGAAATTAAACACACTAAACAAATCGTTTGGGACAAAAATTAGACATCTGGTCCGTCCAGAATTTCCAAAAACAATTTATTCGATCATAAACGCTTACAAGCGTTTCTATGTTGCTCCTTACCTTTGAATTAATATATAATGTCATGGGCCTAAATAATTATTTTGTTGCTTACATGCGAGCACCACAAATCACCCCATAGAAAGCAGGAACTTACTAAAGACGATAAAGATGCTCATATATATATATATATGCGAAAGCCTTGCTAGAAATAGAAAATGGTAGACCTGGTTTAGGAGCATCAAAAGTCCAATTAATCTCGAACTTTCATTTCTTATTGCACTTAATCATCATATGACAGCAAACCTCTTAAGTTCGACAACATTCGAGCCCGAAGCTTCTCGGCAAGCCGCGTTACACAACTGCAGCCATGCTAATCCCAAAGGCAGCGAAAACCTATTTTCGATTTTATTAGTTCTAATGACACACTTATGTATTGAAATTTTATAGCTATATTTCTATACCTTACACAAAAAAGATGATAGATGGCCATTAGTGATAGAATCACCACTAGAAATATTCATTTAAGTGCGTATAATGAAAACAGTTGCATGTAACAGGATAATGTCCTGCTATAAATTAAAATCCCTAATTCATAACACGCAGTGATGATAGTTGAATTTGACACAAACAACGAACCGAAAACATTGCATTTATTTATGCTCCTGTTAAAGAAAGAGGGAATTACAATTAACTCGCTTCACTATATTAAAATACATTCTAAGATGATACTTCATGAATAAAGAGGAAGACATTATTTACTTATATCTTCGAGACTCAGTCTCGCATAATCGGAATCGGATTCCGATAAACATGCTTGTCATATGATATGCAGCGAGATGCACATGCCTGATTTACAAGTGCATAGATAGCCTACCTCTTACAAAGTAGTTAAAAATATCGCTTCCATGCTGAAGTCACATTGTATTCCATTTCAAGAAAATGCCAAAGCAGGAAGTGAAGGGAAGAGGTTGTGGATGTGATTTCGGTGGCGATGGCAACACCTTCTTCGCCCAGTCGACGAGTGATACTCCAAGTCTTTAAGTCTCGCAGGCGATAAGATAAAGGATTTTACGGCGACCACTTAGAAAAGTGGCAGTTTAAGAAGCCTCCCTCTACGAGGCCTCTGTGTGAAGCTTGGAGGAAATACAGCTTGGAAAAGATGCGTTCTCCTCAGGAACGCCGGGGCATAAACATTAGGATTCACGGTAGTTAGGGGAAGGGAACGCACTGTGACACGAGCTGTTCGGGCATAAGAATTGAAGGATCGTTAATTTCCTTGGATTTTCTCTAACGAGTTGACCTGCTGGTGAATATAGTTCCTGGATATGAGTCCTCCAATACACTTAAGCTTAAATTTCAGCGATGCTTTAGTATCATGATAGAACACGAGTGCACAATTATTTTATACATTCAAGAAGACGACGAAAATATAAATTGCCAATCAATAATTTTAAGTTTCGTAGGAATGAAATATTTGACAAGTGCAAATAATCCTTTTATTAAATAAAACATTTTAGGAAAATGGTCACTAGTGGAAAATTTATTTACGTACATATGTCCTTCCCTCCAATTAAAAATTATTGATCAGGGAAACACGTATTTACTAGTTTTAAACTATTTAAAATTTAAAATATATTTCCAGGAAGAGAAAAACGTTTAACAATAAAAAAATCCCTAAAGGCCATGATAAACCTTTCAGTTTCACAAATCACAAATTATTAGATATTTTTTCTGATATTTTGATTGTAACCTACTCGGGAAATACCTTCGTGTAAATGTGATCGTTCTAATATTTTGAATATGCGTCTGATCACTGGCGAGGGATTACATTTCCCCGAAAATCACCATACAAGTCTCTATCCCCCCCCTTTTTACTTTCACAGTGGTGTAAAACATTTTATGGCTTAGGGGAATATTATTTATATAAACAGTCTAAAAAGAAGCCGTAAGCTTCAAAAAGCTCAATTTATCCTTTCCATAAATGATTGGCTTGAAACAATTTCAAAACCTTATCCCAGAAGTGAGAACAGTCTACTAGGATACATAAAATCGATTTAAAATGACTTTGACTTATACTGGTACCAATTTTAAAGTGGCGACATAGTATTTGAATAATTAGATTATGATATAATGCCAAAAGCGAAAAAATAAAAAATAAACAGGATGATCAGTGTCATGATAAAATTGAGAATCATAAATTAAATATTCACACCGCAATTTCAATATTCCATAAAATATTATCTGTTCTGAGAGATATCCTTCAGTTTCCAGTTAAAATGCTAAGTTTTCACTTGACATGTGAAAAAAGAGTAGTTAAATACGATAATCCCGAGGATTACTGATATTATGATACCACGAACGGAATGAATGGTATTCAACAGAACACCTTGCTGAAGAAACCCGACCTGCCATATTTCTACTGATGCACTCGCATTGATGTATTTGCATTGGTTGGGATTCGAGTTTTTGGGATAATTCCAAAGGTATGGTAAATATTTATTTCCATTATCACAGTATTGCTTATTGACTTAATGATAGGTAAAACATCCAAACAATACTTGGAACTTGGCAAACATTAATAATGAATTAAAAATATAAATGGATCAATGGTATCAATAATTGAATAGTAATATTTAAATTTCAGACAGATAAAATGCATGCAAGGCATTTTATCTGTCGGAAATTTAAATTAACCTGTAGTGGGTAGTGGGATGTTGAAGTCTGTGATCGAGGGGAGAATGTTAGGAAAACGAGGGAAGGGCAGGAATGGGATAGGAATATTGGAGGAATGAAGGGAGGAAGTAAACGGAGATGAAGAGGGACTTTGTTGTAAAGTAGGATGTTGGGTTGTGTTTTCTTAGGAGAGAAAAGAGAATTATTTCCTTGCTATGTCCATCCAAAACCTACCTTAATTTGTAAATTACGTATAAAAATAATTGGAATTCCAAAGTATATTAGAGAATACTATTCAAATTCTCTCTTTTAATAATATCGATCTCATGGCGGAAAAAACAGAATTTTCTCGTTTCAGGTCTTAGGACTCGCGGTATCATACTGGCAGATAGATAAACTGGAAGTTAAGACGAAAGTATCCTGATGGAAGGCGACTCCAGGAAATGTGTGAAGGGGACAAATTTGACCTGGAATACTACGGCAAGCAGAGCGGGCGTTTAGAAATCAGTCGTTGCGAAACAATAAGAAGCAATGTAAGAGATAGGACTGTGTGGGGTTGCAAAATTTGCGCAAGCGGCACAAGAGGGAAATTAAGACTGGACAAAGCAAAAGCCGCGAGAGGCTCGAACTGCAACTGAAGAAAAAAATGCACGCTTTAGTGCTCTCCTGGGGATCGCAGTGGAGCTTTGAGAAGCCTGCACACGAAGTGAAAGGGAAGGTTTTGTTCATTTCTCTTGGTCCGCGCTGGTATCACGATTGTGGCTTTTCCTTAGTGGAACTGTACATAAACTCAATTGATAAGAACTCCAATCATATTATGTTACCAGGAGCTAAGAACCAATCAAAATTGTCCCTAAAATTATTTGAAAGATAAGTGAACCATGATGATTATGATAGCCTACCGGGGATCTAAAATCACGAAAAATTTGGAAGAGGAAGTGTTCACGTAAACTCCAACAGCTACCGAAACTCCATGTCCCGTATTAATAGAGGTTCAGTAAGAAGTGTGAATGAAGAATATTTATGGGAAATAAGAAACTAGTCTTCATAGTCATGCCATTACCTAATTGATGTCATTGAACGGTACAAAGTGTCCTAGAGACGAATTTCAAATTCGACGCGTGATATTTACATGGAATACTGGAATGATCATTACGGTAAACCTAACTGGGGAGCTAATTAACCCCAGGGATCTATATCATTTTCAATAATGGTTAAATGTAGGGAAACCAATGGGGTAGTCACTTTGACATCTCAACTTGTTTGAAAAGAAGATAATCTTCTCTCATTAACCGCAGAAACATTATTGAAGTCCAATGTGATCATCGTCGAAAAAAGTTCGTCAAAATTAGATATCGCGCCATTAAATCTTATTTACCCATCCGGTCTAATGTGCTCGTGCGCAAAAGATAAGGATATTCTCTAGGAAAAGAAATGATTCCAAGTCCGTTCCAAGTTCAGCTTCATTGTTTTCAGTAGCAACTATATTTCCACCTTAACCAGTTGTCATTCACTGAGATTTATAGAAATGTTTTGAATTTTTCCGCAATCAAACAATTTTGTAGCCATGCTATGAAAGGCATAGAAATACATTTTGTAAATGAGTATTACTCTACGCTGCTTTCTGATTTTGAAAATTAAACTTATGTGATCCACTAACTTTTGAAAGAAAAAATATATTAAAATTGTTGCTCACGACACTTTTCAGCCAACTAGGTTCCAGATTCATAGGTACAGTGGAAGAGTATCGGTCGATTTTTATATAAAAATGTATTTTCCCTTGCAAATTTCTATGAACTTCCTGATTTAATAGCCGTGTTGTTCAAAATTTTCTAAGTTTCAAGTGAAATAATTCCTTTTTGCATAAAATGTGGGGAATTTTCTCCATGTGTATTGTTTTTTCACTGAAAATAGCTGTACTAAAATTAAGAAAAACGGACGAAAAAGATTAAATATATTTAAACCTAAATATCATAACGTCTTGTTATGGAAAACGCCAAATGTTCATACAAAAAACATTGATACAAAATTATGAAAACCATTCAATTTGACTAGGAGAGAGTGACTTATACGCTTTGGAATCATTTCATTCTAACGCACATTTGGGGATAAAAAACCATAAACACAGTAATCAACCCGAAGGTCGGTTTAGTATATTTGGGGATGACTCCGTTAAAGTCATCGCTGCAGCATCTCCCTCAGTTCTTTGAATTTGTGCATTGAGAAAGTTTGTTTAGTGCATAAAATGACTGACTTTGAATTAGCATAGAATAACACATAGAACACCCAGATGTACTTTTGCTAAAATTATAAGCAGAATGAAGGGGAATAAATACAAATTACCCAAAGCCGTACTCTTAAGAGTACGGCTTTGGGTAATTTGTATTTATTGCATTCATTCGGCCGTAGTACGTTCCCTTTTGCTTTATTAATGATGGCCTCCAAGTCAAACGAACGTAATCGATATCACCGGCTTAAGACCAACATCCTTAAAATCGGTGCAGATATTAACTTCCTTAAAAACTGCCAAAGCAACGGAATTCTCCCTCGTTTCATTTCTTCGACCACCTTTATAAGAGTACGGCTTTGGGTAATTTGTATTTATTGCATTCATTCGGCCGTAGTACGTTCCCTTTTGCTTTATGAATGAAGGGGAATGAAAATTATTTTTCCGCCATCATCACCATTATGAGGTGGCCATGACATTAAAAGCGTGATGGTAGGAAACTAGAAAGTATGAAAAACTACTAATTTACTTGGCTACCGAATTTCATTATTTACCAACAACCTGGTAAAAACGGAATGATGCTGGAAACTAAGTATCTTGCATAAAAATTGGACCATCGGAAAGATGAATACAGATATTAAATACAATACGATGCATGTAACAATATGCATATTGTCATTAAATGACTTTTTACATATTTCCACGGATAATATCAATACTGCAAATATCATTATGAATGACAGATTTTTTTCAGAAAATTCGCACATCGAGGACGATACGGTCTACTTTCATTCTTGGCCGTGGAGAAGATTTATTCACTCTGCTGATTCACGACACGCCCGAGAGATTAATATTACATCTCGGATACGGATGACCGTAGCTCTGAAACTCACGAATCCTCGTTCGAAGTGACAGCATCTGTCTCCTTCCGTCTCTTTTCTAGAGCTTCACCTTTTGCCTATTAAAACTCGCGTAGTCATCAAAACCGCGCTCGCTGAGGACTCGATATTTCACCAAGATGCTCCACCCTTCTCTGGTCGGCCACTCAATCCCCCCTTATTTGCGATTGCAAGCTTTGCGCTGAACGCCAGTACTGAGGCAAATATGAGCTAGGGTAAACACATTCAGAGGGACACATGCGCATACACAAAGAACACAGGCTCACAAAATGGTTGCCTCCTCCGAGTGCATCGCACGTCTGACACGCTCACACGCACTCTTGTTCTCCTGAAGAGAATCCTTGGTAAACGAGATACATATCCAGATACTCCAGCGTGTCAACTTTTTTCTCTTTCAATGAGTCGTTACCTTCGTTTCTTCATTATACTCCTACGGCTTCATCCTATTTCACTGATCCTCTTCTTAAGAACATCACCATTCTAGTCAATGTAACGCACAATTTCTTTTCTTCTCTATTTATTTCCGTTTATTATATATATATATCGAAGGAGAGAGATGGCGTTGGGCAACACAAATATATATAGAAATATAAAAAAGGGTACTCACACGTATTCCGAAACTATCGGTGGCACGAGCACATTCTTACGTACTGGCTTGAGTTCCTTCTGTCCGCAGAACAAGGCAAATGTGCCATCGAAAATTCCTGAATACGTAATACGTGTAAGTGTTCTTTTTTTATGTCTATATCTATATTTGAGTTGGCCAACGCCAGTCTCGCCCCTTTGATTGCAATAAAAAAGAAATAAAATGGAAAAGTATCCTAATAGAAACTACTTCACAGCAGCCCACAGAGTTATTTTAAAATGGTAAGTAATGAATTGCATCGTCATAACTTTCTACGTCTACATGATACCCTACAAGCAACCGTGTTTGCAAAATAGGTTGAAACCATGAAGGCCGTTTGTAGTTTTCTAAGAGTCGCCTGTAGTAAAAGATTTCGGAGCAAATGTATTTTAATATACAACGAGATAAAAATTTAACTGGTACTGTTTCCAATTATCGTACAGTCCTTAAAAGACACCATGGCTGGTCCCTGGAAGTCATTGAAATACGAGTTTTATTCCTCAGAACCAATTAGAACAAAACTAATAATACATGAGGTTACGTTCAATGCAATATGGTCCACTTTCTCAAATATTCTTGTACGTGGGCTCATCAAGAAATATGGGTGTATAACCTTTGGTGTATAATTCATTACCTATGAAAAACGGGAAGACTCCAGTTATAGATTCTATATGTTCAACATGTGGCAACTGACTTTTAGACATTTTTTTCAAGTTAATTTCCGGAATTGAATGTATTTTAAAAAAACATGGTGTTTTTTCAGCCATCTTAGTGCCTTAGGGTAGTGGTTTATCGTTTTTTTAAATGAGCACGCTGATGAAATTCGTATTCCGCATTATTCAGTGATTAGAGATATATTGGCAGTGAATACTCATCAATGCTCATTGCATAGTCTTTGGGATTTTGCTAAACACGGCAATTCAGCGATGATTCCCAGGGGGAACAGGCACATACACTGACATTGGATTTGCATCCATTTATATCATTTGAACGACAGGAAAACACATCAATTACGAACACTCGAGACACTCGGAATTAAATACAACTGAAAACTTTTGCATAGAAAAATGATTAATGAATAACTGATAAATTTATAAAATATCCGCTCCCACACGCCGTTGTGACATTTAGATTAAAATATGATGTGAAACTTGGTCTGCACCATTATTGCACAAAGAACGAAAGAAATTTTCCTTTTGAAAAAGGTTTGCACTTTTCCTTATGAAAAAGGTTTGCACGATGAGGCACTAAAAATATATGGCAATATTGATTTTTTCTTGATTTATCATTTGGAGTCTGACTCTACCTCTATCCATTTTTCAATGTGACATAGTTACATTTTATTTCTTGACTCTAGTAGCCATTTTGCCTTCCCCCATTAACTATACAATATATTCTATATTCCTAGAATATATAGAATGCTCAATCTTTCTTTGATTGACGAGTGTTAACGAGAGAAAATCTTTTTTAAGATCAATTTAAAATATTCTTTCAAGTTCAAACAATCTCCATGCCAGAAGAGAGGACAACAATGAAAATGTGTATTTGAGATGCTTAATACTACGACAGAAGACAGTGGACCGTACATCTCAATGGATGGTTTGCCATTTAAAACAAGTTGAAATACGTGTACATATTTTATCTCCTTCTCGTGTATCGCTTAGTCATTCTTCTACGTCGCTCAGTAATATGGAGGTAGCGCTTATTTAAAAGGAAAATGAAATTTTATCAAAACTTCCCCTTAAAGTAATATAAATCGTTTAGGTTTGAATGGAACTACTTCCATCTGAGTCGCGGTCCCAGAAGGATAGTCTTTTGCCAAGGTCATGATTAACAGACGAACTTTATATCGTTTGAACATAAACATTATATTCATTTCTACAATCGTACAATTGAACTTGAACATGAATTTGCACTACAATTAATTTGAGAACGAAATTGCCAATTTTTTAGTTATATTGCTTGTTGCATAGGCGTTAAAGGTTACTTGCCGTTTGGTCCATTGGCAATATTATACGAGGGTAAACTTCTTTGACTGGTGTGCATGGCGATGGAAATACGGGCTGGAGCGAAAGAGAGAAAAATAGAGAAGAGTGAGACTGCGAGGGAGATAAATAAGACTCGACTTGGAACATTAAAAAAAAAAGAATAACTACCAGCTTCGTGCATACGCAAGACAAGCACGAAGGAAAAGGAATAGGAAAAGGGAGGAACAAAAGACTCGCTATACCCGCGAGGTAAACGGCTACCTTAACCCCTTCTCTCTATTTCTACCCCATCCCCCACTCTCTTTCAACCGGGAGGAAAATTTCCCGCCAACCGTAATAACAAAAGGGCATAAAAAAGTGAAACACGAAAGCCGCTCTGAGCCAGCGCGTGCACACGTGAACGCGCGAGCACGGCATCACGCCAGTCGTGCGCCTGCGCAGCTGAGGTCACGGAAGGAGCCATTATCGTCATCAAGCCGTAAGACGAGAAATTTATTTGAAAATCTCAGACCTCAAAACGCGACGCTTTTCTCGCACGTAGCCGATGCTGAGGACTCCCGTACGCTTGTTGCCGGAGGAGAGAGATAAAGAATTGCTTCCCGGCGGATTGCACGGATCGAGACGAGTAACCTCTAAAAGGAAAAAAATGGCAGGAAAATCGCGTTGGGCAGAAAACTGTGTGGTCCCGTTCCATGGAAATTATATGAATATAAACATTATGAGAATGGATTAAAAATATAGATAAGAGCAGACTTTTGACTGAGGATTTCGAAATTGAGAGTAAACACAGTTCTTGAAATCACATCGGAAAATCATTCCAAACCTCGGAATCCTGAGTGTTTTCTTTAATAAAAATTGCTTTATGAAATAATTATTTGATTTTTTAATATCCTCTCTTAATAAATTACACGGTTCAGCAGTTTTAAAACCTGTTTTAAAAGGGAAAATGCACGCAATCTGAAGAGTTTGTAAACTCTGACGGTAGGTCAGAAGATTATAAACCATAGACGGAATACATACATTTTAGAAAGTAATTCATGTGGATAGATGAACAAACTGAACATTAATATTCTCTGTAATTCTGTATCTAATAACGTTGTTTTCTTTTACCGAAAGTATAGCAAGACACAAATCAATAATAGTCTATATGCGATGTTTAGATGGCACGGAGCGAAATTGCTTTCATAAGCGATTGTCCGTATGATTATTATTATATTCTGTCTTTTAATGAGCTTGCTCTGGAAGACACAAGAGTGTGAATTGCCTTTGAAACAAGTAGATTACCAGGCGTATTGATATTCCATGGGTCACGTGCGCTTTGCTACTAGCAGCGTGATCAAGGAGAAGAATTGCCTCAATAAACTGATATAGTTAGGAATTACACAACTCAACCACTCGTTGAACGTGACTGCGGGATGTCTCCATGACGTCTCGCGGTCTCCGTTGGCTTTGTGTGCTTTTTCCGATGAGCATGTACATATCCGTCACTCATGAGAATGAGAGGGTACTTCTTGTTTCATCGACTGACGATTTAACCAGTGAATATGCTCTCTCTTCATCTACGCGTATTGAAAACGAAATATTTTTTGCCGTAAAGCGTTCGATATAGATGATTGGATAGAATTACTTGATGTTTTACAGAAGACAGTACTATGTATACTGGAGGGAATGGAGGAAGCGATTTTACCGCAACCTGCACTTACCTCGAAACTGCTCAGGTGCAAATGTAGGATAGAGAGACGGGATGAGCAGTGGGGCAAGACAGGAGAGTCCATTATCAGCCACGTTTTTAAAAGTAAATATGGAGGAAATGGCAAATGAAACATGGTAAGACCTGGACGTAGGAATGAAAGTCTGCGGGAAATTCCTGCGGTCTGCGGATGATCAAGCTTTCGTTGGTCAATTAAAGGGTTACAATAATTTCTGAACCCTTTTGGGAATCAGAGTGATACTACGGGATGGGAAATAAGGTAAAAAGAACAAAGGCTTCGGAGTTTTCGATAAAGAGGAAGATTAAGTTAAACATTAAAATAGGAGGTCATGAAGTAGAACAAGTTAAGCAGTTTGCCTATCTTGGCAGTGTTTCAGACCTAGATAGTCAAAGTAGTAGGTTCATAAGAAGAAAAATTGTACTACATAAAGAATCGTTCAAAAGGAGGATGGAGTTGTTGACAGGTACATTGTGTAAGGATGTTAAGGTAAGACTAGTGAAAACCTTTATATGGAGAATCGTTTTGCTCGGTGAGGAACTTAGCCATTGAATCTAGATGATAGGAGTGTTTTGGAGAAGAATTGTGGAGAAGAATGGAAAAAGTAAAATAGACGCAAAATAAACGAATTAAAAGGCATGTTGGGGGATAGGTGGATTGTTGGGAGATGTGGAAAAGAGGCAGGAGGGGTGGAGGCAGAACATTTTGATATGTTATGGAATGTTGAAGTCTGTGAAAGAGAGGTGTAAGTTTCGTTTTGAAGCCATGTTTTGAGGAGGGAGAAAAAGAAGAGCCATGTTGGACGTAATGGAGGGAGGTTGCATAGAGGAAAGGATAACTGAAGTATGGCATCAAACTGTCTTTTGGAAGGGGCGAAGAAATGTAGGGACTAAACAAGTCTTGTCTGCATCCAAAATCAACCTTAAACGTTGGACTGCTAAATATTACGTAAAATTACAAGTCTTTCATTACCTTTTTGGGCATGAAGAAAGAATAATTTTTCCAGTGAAAATTTGGCATCAATTTGTGGCAAATGATTCACAATAAAATATTGCCTATTTATGAAGATAGCATATATCTTATATGTATTTTTAAAAGAAAACCATAAACACAGTAATCAACCCGAAGGTCGGTTTAGTAGGTGGTGGTAGAGCTCACCCATGTACCAAGCCCAATGGCGTGTGAATAGTCACATCAGGGTAGGGGGGCCAGTTCCTTTCCCTGTGCCGGTTATGGTTTCCCAGGAAGATCTGGTACCCGAAAAATCAACTAGCTTGGGTGGAGCTGCAGGTGCCCAAAGTGCCCGGGACCCTCCGGACAGTAGTCCAATGCTCTACCCACTAGACCACCGCGACCCATATGTATATATATATATATATATATAATATATATATATATATATATATACATACATATATATATATATATATATATACATATATATATATATATATATGTTCTGTTCCTAATTCCTCTTGAGAAAGGTGGTGGGACCACCGAAAATTCGAGAACCAGTGAGTTTTTCCTCTTTTGTGTTTTGGTTTCTGTGTTTTTTATGACTTATCAGTGAATTTATATTTATATATATATATATATATATATATATATATATATATATATTCATTTATTTATACTCTCGCCTCTCTGTTGAACAAAAATCCCTACTCATAATAAATAGCTGATTCCTGTTTTTATTTGAACCTTCATTATTTCTCCTTTCTTTCTTTAATGAAAATTTACCGAGACCTCGAACAGAGGCATAAATGTTTGCTATAATAAAATGTAATAATAATGGCTGCAAATAGGGTTTGGATTAATAGCCTATTCGATAGATAAATTGGTCATCGCCCGAAGGGTTCAGTTAAACCTGTAACATTCCCTTACGTATTCAACGATAAACCCAAGATACCAAGGACATGACAATAAAATTTTCGGGAAACTTAATGGGAGACCAAGGAAAGAACTCGACCCTAAGGTGTGAAATTGAACACCACCAGATTTACGTGGAAAGGTCTAATCCTCTAATCAACCTTGGTGTTAATTACTGTGGATTAGAAAATATATTTATTTAGATATGTATGCACTAAAGGATTCGTTCAATCTGGTTGCGATTTGCCTAACGTCCCAAACTTATGCCATGTCTGAGTCTCGTTCCCCGGGAGAATGGACCTTGCTATTCCCGGGGGAAGTCGGGAACTCACGTTTTTGCCTTTGAAAATTCAAGGTGAGAAATAAAAATACGAGGAAACCAGTTGCTTACGACTGCCTGTCCCACCAATCGTTTGCTCTGGAGACGCCAGTGAAAAATACAAAAGGATAAGTTTTAGAGAAGGAAGACAGTGTGAGAGAGCGAGAGAGAGATAAAGATAAAAGAGACAAGCACCTTGGAACACAAAGTGAAAACGGAAAAGTGGGAGCAAGTGGTTTGAGAACCAGCGTGTGCAAAACTAATTGAAACGAGCAGCTCCGGGCAGGCACGAAGAAAAAGCCTTTTCGCCTGGCGCGATCAACCACCGCAAAAACACGGCTCAGGACTAAAAATAAAATCAAAAATGTGCAATGCTTAAATAGAGAATGAGCAATGAATGTTCAACTCATCGATTTATTGTGAGAAGAGATATAGAAGCGTGAGGGAGGTGCCGATCAACCATTGCAGCAATAGTATCACAAAATTTCAGGTTAAAGGTACGAAACTAAACATTTTAAATCACATTTCAAGAAACTGTAATAGTAACTTTAACGGAGTCACCCGCTGTGTGTGCATTATAATGCAACCATTTCAGAGAGTAAAAATCATTCGCCCCAGTCAAGGCGAATGATTTTTACTCTCTGAAATGGTTGCATTATTTTAAATCACCATATTTGTACATTATTTAAATTATTAATTATTAATAAATGCTGCATTATTAATAGCATCCGTTTAGCAATTATTTTTGGTTTTTAATTTTTCCTGATCCAATGATTAAAAACGTAAATTTATTCCACAAAATAAATGCAGCAAAAGAAAACCGATAATGCTAACAGATAAGGAATGTTATATGAATGTTCTATTGAACTTTAATGCCAGATAAATTTAACGGTGATTTATTTTCACTAGACTAATGTATAGATACATGCTAAGAGTTTAAACCAACTGGTCTTTCACATATTTTACTAATAATATATTTCTGTGGAACATAATATAAAGCTTCTGCTGCCATATATATAAACATATAATTATACATATATATAAATATACATTATATATGTATATACACAAATATTTATAGACTATACTATATCTATATATATTTTTATATATGTATATATTCATACGTACATACACACGATTACTAAGGGGGTAAAAAAGATAGAAGACAAAATATTACAAAACTGATAAACTCATTTTTTGGCAAAACATTTCCTGATAAATAAGATCACACACTGAGATGTATGTCAATAGCTAAATATCAGCAATCTCCAGAATAAATAATGTATGCTTATACATTAACAATTCTTCAACGAGATTAGTCAACTTATCGTGGTTAATACCATATTAATATACTTTGCCGTATCTTGCAAGTCTCTTAGCACTCTTAAATCTCATTTGATCCGTTCCTCCGAATTAACATAATTAGTCGTCCAAAAAATATAGGCGGCCTAACCAGTGGAAAGTAATACTCTCTCCTTTGCTTTCTCATTACACTTTATTGCAAACTATTTGGATTAATCCAATCTTCTTTAAACGCAGCTCAACAACTCTTCCGAAGGCGCTTACTTCATGGTAAGTTTCCTTCGCAGTGTGACCCCAAGTATCTTACTTGTTCCCTATTTTGTATTTCGACCCCATCAATTTTGTATGCGGTGTTAATGGTCCCATTTATTTTTCCCAAAATGCCATCACTGTACATTTTTAACGATCTAATTATAAACCTCATTCCTTCCACCAATCCGAAATTTTGTCTAAATCACCGGAGATCAGTCTGGGATCAACTGGCGTCTTCATCTCTGGATGGATCACCGATTCGTTCGCATATAAAATAATGCCACTTACTAAGATGGAAGCTTTATCGATGATATAGATTATGAAGAAAAGGAACCCTATCATACTTCCATATGAAACACCGAATGTTTCAACTACCTCTTCAGAGCTGATGCCATCTACTACGTCCTTTTATTTAGGATACGATAGGAAATCTCTAATCCACATTTTTTTTATTTCTTAGTAGCTCACAAGCATATCAGCCCTCAAGAAATATCCTTATAATGCGTAACTCCGAATTAAAGTAATAAGTCACGCATTCTAACCCGCATGTGAGTTCCAAGCTTTGTAATTTTCACGGTGCAGTTGTCACCGGTGCGCGAGAGAGATAATAAGACGCACCATATCACCCAAACAGAAAATCCACGCAATGAGGGATCTTTTTTTCCATGATGTCACTGTAGTAACATGGTGTTCATGGCCGAAGGCAGCTCGTTGCCTCCTCGTAGGGAGGTGATCATGGAGCCAGAGGAGAAACAGCTGAGAGGCAAGGCCTGGCTCGGCTTCGCGAGAAGTGTTATTTCTCGGGGAAAGGGGTGAGCGGGGGGGGGGGCGGCAGGCCCTGGAGGGAGGGAGGAGAGGTTCTGCGAGTTGGCGAGGTCAGGGAGGGAGGAAGAAGTGAAAACTGCCAAGATGAGAAAGGCATTAACTGGGAGGGACGGCTCGGAGAGAACTGTATAGCGTTGATTAGAAGCACGTCAACATTTGAAAGACATCACCGACCATTTAACAGGCATACTAAGGCAATTAGATTGAGAGGATGAGGAAACACGGTGAAGGCATGATCCTACCCTTCTCGCCAAGAGGCCACGCCGATCGATATTCTGCTCCACACCTTCGCATCCCTTAAAATCTGGAGATCAGAAGAAAACGGAACACTGAAAATCCAGCACAACTCTCCTTCTAGAATACAACTAAAATCGAAGCGGTTTTATTTCTGGTTAAACTCTGGTGTGAACGTAGACGACTTGGAAAAAGAAACAGTCCCCCCCCCCCCCTGCCAATCTGGTGCGAGTTTCACACGCGGTATGGGTCTATACAAATTGAGCTCCACCCTAACCCAAAACAAACATCGATTTGATTACTGCGGTGCAACGAAGAAGATAAAAAAATATGAATACTGTTTCACGTTTGGCAAGGTGCACAATTTTCAGAAGAAAAAAATATTATTCAATTTTTAAAATCACTAGAAAATTATTTCCAATGTCGTCCACACATTTCCTTCGAGATTATTAAGCCGATAATGGTAAAACAACATGAAAAATGTATGAATAAGCGCGGCAGAAAATTCGATCCAAAGACAATGCGTCTAATGACCAATGTTGATGACTTTCATTTTATTCTACTAATCAAAGCTGTATTTTGATTTTGGATTAAAGGCTGATGTCAACCTTTTGCTTACTTTATTAATTTGAAAAAAGGTGGCTTATATATACCATTCATTACCAACTATTACATTCCTTTCAAGTATGGCATCAAAATAGCGATACATGAGTGTATTATTCAGAGAAGAGATATCAATTCTTCTTTATCTTCGAAGTATCTCGCCTCAGTAATCTTTTTATCCTTAATAACGGGTATAAATTCGCCGCATGATTCATGTGTGTGGAAATTACTCTGAAACGACTTATGGGACTAAAAAGTTGTGACTGAGCATGTTTCCTAAGGGGAGATATTTTTAAAAACATATGGAAATTTTCACTAAATTTTTGTTCTTTTACTCCCTTATAAACACGATAAGACTTTCCTTATTGATATAAAAAACTAATATTTTAATTCAAAGTTTAAGCTTACCATCCAGGTTTGATCGGAGAAATGCGCATATATTTTAAAAAGCGTAAAAGTAATTTCATCCCTTGTAAGTGCAATTTTCCATGCCTTGGGAGTAAAATGTTGGTTGGTTGAAATATTTTTAAATTTTTTTAATCTTTCATTGGTAAAAAAATACATTCGAACGTAACGGACTATATTTATATTTATGCAAAGATTTATTGACTAATTCCAATGAAATATCGTTTCAATATCATTCATGGAATCAGTAAAAAAATGTTTACGTTCAACACGAGAGTGAAATGCCACTATTATTTTCTTATGACAGATTTTCATAGTACTCAGTTCTCATTTAAGATAGTAGAGAATCTAAAATATAAACTGCTGCTACTGAAACTTTACATCACGACGGCAGTTTTCATAATTTAATGAAATCAATGAATACAATTAGAGATTTAGAGGGTAATTCTTAAAACTTATTGACCAAAATATCTTTTTAGTTGCAGTTTTTAATGAGAGTTAATGAGTAGAAGAAAATTTCCTACCCGTTTCCGTTTACCGCATCCGTTAAGAGAGACTTTTTTCATGAAGAAGCAATTATTTAACCTTCAAATGCATATTTTCAAAAACACATGGCCCAGTTTTTCGCAATTTCACCCTGTAATACGCTAGCCAGAATTTAGTTGCTCGGAATGAGTTGAACGAAAAGGTTGAGGCCAGAGAGCAGAAGCTTTAACGAATAACTAAGAAATGGCACATGTAAAGGGCAAAAAAATGTATATGTATAGTCTATGATATCTGAGATAAACTATAAAATAAAATTTACATGAATTCCTATTAAGTTTGTCATTTTGCAAAATAATTTTAACCTTTCGCGGAAGAAGTTTAAAGTGTTTTATGATTATCCAAAACAAGCTTTTTCCTTCGTTTGATGTAATTTTACCAGAGAGAAGAGTCTGTCTGTTGTGTTTCATATCGACCTCACCTTCCCCATGGTGTATAAAAGGAAGCGAAAATAAAATGAAAACATTTGGAACCGGTCCAGAGACTGGACGAGGAGAGAAACCGGAAATAGCTATCCAATGAGCCGTTCCCCTCACTCGAGCGTTGAGCAGCTCCAAAATCTCTAAGGCGGAGGGCGAACAGATTACCGAGAATGATGGAGTGAAAGCACAACACCAACTGTGAGCTGGGTGAAGTTAATTAGCGCAAATGAAAGCCGGAATGATTCAAGGTTTTGACTTAGTGCCAGCCATAACTCCTACATCAAACTATATCTAATGCGAACTTAAAAGCAATAGCGCATTTACTATGAATATCGTCGCGCCTTTTTCGTGAAAAAAATTCAGAAACGAAAACTTATAATATAAAAAGTGAACGATTCAAGAAATTGTTTTCGTTTGCAGCGGTCGTCGTTAGTTATAACATCATTCCATCTTGATGAAAAAGTTATTATTCTTATATTTTTAAGGGGGAATATTTTTTTAAATTTTATGAAAAGTCCATTAGGAGACATCAAGTCCGAGTACATTTCCATGTAAATTATGTCGATTAGGCTTGCCCCATTAATGAAAACCTTGATTTAATAACGTTATTATTTAACACTTGGGTAAAATGGTGACTTCAAGAAAAAAGAAAAACTATTGCACCCATTGACTTCCTCAGTTTTCTAGGTGACTTAGATTTAATTTTATACCTTGTTCCATTATAATCGGGAACAATCTTAACAAAGGTACCTGAAAAGGGCACATGCGGTAAAAGGTGTACTCTTTCCGGGAAAGGAACCGCCGGAAAATATCGATAAATTGGCAAAACGTTCAAAACACCGATCAAAATACACTTCATATGAAATATCGGAATGGTGAATTAAATCAACTATTCTTGAAGATTCATATGAAAACAATTCGTAAACATCCAATTGATTTCTATCAAACTAATTGACTTAAAAATCATCCAAAAAATTAATTTTTATGTAAAATTACATTCAAAAAAGTTGTCGAAAAATTAGGGAAAATATATAATTTCAGCTATTACTTAAACCTACGAAGGAAATACTTTTTATTCTTTTTTTATTTTTATTTAAATTTTATTGTAGGAAAAATTTAAGAAATATTCAAAGCAAAACAACAATGTAAACAAATCATTAAAGTGAAATTATTATTCATTCCAATTCTTTTATTTATTTAGGTTTCTAATGCAAGTTGCAGGTAAGATTTGTGAGCTTGATTTTACCCCTTACGAGGGTAAAAATCGAATTAAAAAAATGGGTTTCTCTAAATAGTACAATGATTCCATCAACCGTCCAATCAACTAATATTCTACAGTTTTAATCCCACCAAGGGCATCTACTTCAGATATGAACTAACCCCAAATTGTCAATAGGACAAGAACTGCAAAATTGCAATCGCTACCAAAAAAGTCAAGTGAGCCACCGCTACTTCAATGCATAGTAAGAATATCAAAATAGCCTTAACAAACCTGGTAGGGAATAAACGTGAAATCAAAGATGCGAATTTAATTGAACAATATAGAAATTAAAAATTAGAATTAAAAAAGTGCAGTGTCAAATAACGTCATTGCCATATTAAATCATGTGAGATTGAACTTAAGAGTCATTTTTTATTATTATTTTATTTATTTATTCATTATATATTATTTATTTTTTTCAAGCTCCAAATCGCTCTCATATTTATCCTTTGCCTGACGCATTTTCCAAATTATTGCAAAATACGAAGCATCTATTGACACTGACAATAAGATAGAAGGTTTGATCATTCGACGAGAGGAAAAATTGCACTTCTCACAGACATGGAGTGAGGAGTCCGATGGAGGACTCGAGGTGGGGGTGAAGGGAGCAGAGGAGTCGAGAGGGAATGATGAGCGAGCGAGGGAGTCGGAGGGGAATAGGTGCAGTGGAAGGGAGGACACAGAAGGAGGGAGATGAGGGCTCCAGGGGATGAGGTGGCGTGATGTGTGGAGTAAGAGGAGAGAGGAGGAGAGGGCGAGGATGAAAGTCATAAACTACTATGCTGGCCTCAGCTGGTGGTAGTATTTGAGCGGGGAGGATGAGGGCATGCGGCAGTGGGAGACGCGGGGGAGAAGTAAAATGAGAAGAAGGAAGGGTGTAGGATTGAGAGGAGGGGTGAAAGTGTGCCCGGGATGGCCCGGGAGGCAAGAGGAGAAGTCCACTGGACAATCGAGATGGGCAAAGCGTCCTTGAAAAAGAAAAGAGAAGAGATGGGAAAGGGTGTAAGTGGAAGGAGAGGAGGAAATGAAAAGGAGAGGACGTGGATCGTTGGGATGCGGAGAGAGATAATGTGGGTGTAAGCGGGAGGGTGGGGCATGAACAAGCCGATGAATTAATTGGAAGAGTAACATTAAACTGCTTCCCTGGGGCATGTGCTTGATTCGTGTCTTGCTAGGTTACAATGAGGGAACAGTGCGTCCGAGTTTTCTAAATCAGATCGTATTGTTTGTTGCATGGCTGTTGCCTGCATAAAGGTGTTAATTCGCCAAACATTTGGCCATGTTTTCCATGCGTGGAAAGAGTCTGGAATCTGTGGGAGCAACAACTAACTGAAGGATGGAAAAGCGTTCTGAGAACATTCTCAATATTTGCTGAAAATATTTCGAAAAATGACCGACCACACGTGACGGGCATTGAGGAGGAAATAAAATGATTGTAGCCCATTGATTACGGGGAGAACAAGAAAAAAATAAGTCTATAAGAAAGGGAAAGAACACTCGAGGATACTTCTGACACCGAGGCAATTGTTATGGCCCCAAATAACATTGGTAAACTAGGCACCAAGAACAAGGAATGACCGCGGGGAGAAAGCAAAAGAGTTCTGCAGGAGACGGGGGTAATCGTCACCAACACTTAGTTTATGCACCGCAAAAGGTATAGGCACACATGGAAATCACCGGGGGATTCACGAAGGCATCAACTAGACTAGACCGGTAAGGCACATATTTAAGAACAGCGTGATTAATTCGTTCAGTTTTTCGTAAGCGGATGCGGGCTCAGGCCATCATTTAGTAATGATTAAGAGTAGTGTCCGATTAAAAAATAAGAAAGGGAAGACGGGTTGAGAAATGGATTTTGGAAGCATTAACATGAACGACAAGAAAGGAGCACCAGCAGGATTTAGAGAAAATTATGAGTGAGGACGTGGAGCTGGCCATTATGGAGGACAAATGGTAGAATATCAAAAAAGGAATATGGAAAGCCGCAAACGGAAAAATAGCTACTGTAAATAAGAAAATTACAAGGTAACCATGGATTTCGGACGAAATAATTAGCCATACACACAAGAGAAGGAAATGGTAGAATTTAAACGTTGAGTGAGATAGAAGAAAGTATAAAGAGTTCAATAAAAAACTGAGGCGCAAAACAAATACAAGAGGAAAATGTCAGATGAAAAGTTTTTAGGGACTAATTCGTAGGATTTTTGAAAGAGGTATTTGACTTCGTCAGACCAGTGATAGTTCCTATTCCAAAAAAGGAGAAGACAGCCAGATGTGAGGACTATAGAACATTAAGCTTGACTTAGCTTACAGCTAACATGGCGCTCATGATCATCAATAAGAGGGTGAAACAGGGGAAACGAATTCCTAGATGGCGAGCAATTTGCATTAATAAAGAAGAGAGGCACGAGGGATGCCTTAACAGTAATGAGGTGACTGATTGAAGGAAATAAAGAATACAATTAGATTTGATTGCTTGTTTAACAGATTTCGAGAGGGCATTTGAATTTGGGAAGGAAAGAATATGGTAGAATTAATGAATGTATTTGCAGAAAATATGAGTAGATTGGAGGAATAGGAGGAGAGAATTGATGATAGGGAGTTAAAAAAAGGATGTTAAGAAAAGTCTCGTTAATGTATTTTTGTATGGGGCGGAAATGGTCACTGAAGCAGGATGATGGACTCAGATTGAAGGCTTTTGAAATGTGGGTGTATAGAGGGCTGGAGAAGGTGAGATTGATAGAAAGGAAAACAAAGGAGCAGATTCTATACATGGAGGAGGAGAAGCGGGAATTGGTTGGGGAGATTCTAAGGATACAGAAAAAATGGATGCAAAGCATAATGCTTGGAAATGTGATGTTGAAAACTGTGATAGAAGGGAGAATATCCTAGAAATAAAGAAGGGGCAGAAATAGGAATGTTGGAGGGAAAGAAGGGGGGAAGGAAGTATTCGGAGATGAAGAGGGGATTTTTGTAGAGTAGGATGTTAGGTTGTGTTTTTTATTAGAAGAAACAAGATATTTATTTGGTAGTTGTGCCCATCCAAAACCTACCTAAACTGGTAGATTACCCATAATAAAACGCACGTCATTTTTCCTCGTCGGGGGTAATCGCATGGCCTGCAGAAGTGATGAATGTCGAAGGGGAGAAACCAAATTGTATGATATTCATATAAATACCTTTCTTTATAAATAATTCCATCTTTTTCCTTGGTACACTTAAGTCTTAAAATACCCGCGCCCACCTATTAGTGCAATGTCTAGACCGAAATCCATTTTTGAACGTCGTATCCCTTTAGGCGGAGTGTGCTTTGAACGCTGAATTAAGTGGAGTAACTTCAGTAGATATTAGTGGGTTATTTAGACACTGCGGACATCAAAGGTAATACCGCGAAATGAACATAATTTAAATTATGTTTTTGGTGTCACGGTACAAAATTCATTTAATTTTAATAATTAATATCCATGCGAGAGAGAAAAATGACCACAGAGTTAAATGAGACGTATATGTACATTAAAAAAGGAAAATCTCCTCCATTAAATGTATATATGAGCGTATGGTTTTATGGGAGATAGTTGTCTGAAGGATAACTTGCACGAAAGAAACCTATGTTCAGAATTTAACCTTGAAATTCAATGTCAAACCTCTTTAAGGAGAAAACCTTGTAACTTCAGATGAAAACAGTGCTTTCTCTCTCTCGATTGAATGCTCTTTGCATGCCAAATAAATGAATATCAAAGTCGAATGCTAATTAAACATTCCCTTGATGTTGATTCGGAGAGACACATGTAGATTGAGCATTTATTTGGGGAGGGAAAAAGGGGCCACAGATATTTTATAGCGTATTATTTGAAGAACGGTTTTTACTAAGGAGTTAAGAAAAGTAAATTTTCCAAATACGTGAATTTGCGTATTAAACGGAATAATTAGTTCAAAGGAAAAACTAAATTACTTTCGACAAATAATCAGCTTCTACTGCTAAATTAAACTACGTCGAGGATATAAATTCCACACCACATAATTACGAAACACATTAGCTAATTCGAAACTAAATTAGCCTTAATTATTCATGCTTGCGCAACTGTTATCGGAAAAGTGTTATATCTCGACGTACTGACCGAAAACAAATGGCACCAATTTTGCTTCATTAAATAAGAAGAAAAAAATACCCGTTTATGCGAGTGAAAAGCGAGTTATATTTGAAGGAAGCTTAATGGACTCGTGTTCTAGGGGTGACAGTCAGAGTCGTCGACCAGAGCAACATCGCAATTTGATTTACGAAACTCCTGTGAAAAGCATGTAAACCTCCATACTGTGGAGAATTATAAGGGAACTTAAACGTCTCCCTGTAAAAATTAACCTCAATTAATTATGTTAGAAATATAAGGATACCAGCCGTTATTCTTCATTAATTATTCAAGTATTCGAATCGTTTGAGAGCATTATTAGGGAATTAAAAAACAAAATGAACTATGGTTATTTCTTACAGTGATAATAATATATAATTCAAGCATTTCACTAATAAATTTTATCTGAAAAACTGGAAATGCTGAAATTGACTGAAAAAACGGAAAAAATTATGTGGCTGTGGTGATACTGTCATAGAAATTACTAATGTACAAATAAATCAGTATAGTTTTTTATTGGAGAAAAACTGCCGGGACGGATACCGAATTAAAAGTAACCCTGGCTAATAGAAAGGGACTATCTACACAATACACTGCCAGGGAGTGTGGCAGGGGATGTTAGGATTGGATTTGGATAAGGCCATACGCACAAGCAGAACTATTTGTCTCTACAAAAAGGATCAACTTTGGAATGAAACTGGAGACCATTAGCTAAAAAAATATTATTAAAACTTACATGTGCATATATGCAATTTCAGGTGGCCCACAAGCCACAAGTAAAAAATCAAATTTACCTTGGAAAAAATAACATGACATATCATGGCAAAAAAAAACAAAAATTAAGCTGTTACATACAATTTTACACAATATATCAATCAAATTATTATATAAATTGTTTGCAACTTTTCTGAAAGTATTTACCCTGTTAGGAATAAGGAAAGAACCTAGGCTCGAATAATTTTGTAGGTAAGGTGTTTCGATCAACAATTGTTTCATTAAGAAAAGAAATTTTTTTATTCGTTCTTTGTACCCGGCATTTTCCCTTGAATTTGTGATCATTTCTCCCTATAAAATTTAGATTTCCCGCCTCTTTTCGACCTGTTACGAATAGGTTTGCTTTTTGGGAGTGGTACAAATTTCAGGGAATGGGAGAGAGTGAAGAAAAATTAGGCGTCTACATTAGCCTACTTCTAACGATCGGTACCAAATGGCTCACACAACCTAACGTCCTATCCGACGGATGGCTGACTCCACTTACAGTGCTGTCCCCATTGCATGGGCGTTGGAATCGGGATTCTTTCGAAAAATTCTGCCAAAAATTCCCCATTTGGAACCCGGGCCTTCGTGTTTGGAAGCCAAAATGTAAGTTACCTCTTCAACCCCGTCCCTAAAACACTGGTTGCTATTCAATTTCGATTTCCAATGATCAACCTTATTCCTGAAAACATTACGAATTCTTTTTCACTGGAATCAATAATAGAAATAGTACATCTTCTAGGATCGGAAAATTTATGCCCAAAAACCGTTTTATAGAAGGATAATGAGTTTGAGGAAAATAAATGAAGACGTTATGGGAAGTATGGAGCTTCAAAAGTCTGTAGCGTGTAAACAGAACCAATCACGTTCGGCGTCGAAATGAGGCAAGGATTGGAAAGTCAGATTCGAAACAAATTTAAAAAAAGTGGATTAGGGGTAAGCGGCAACATGATTGAGACCAAATGGAAGGAGTGACTCGGTGAGAGGGAAATAAATGATAACTGGGAAAAAAACAAATGGGAAGAATAATAATCATCAGGATAATTAGGGTAAATAACTCCCTACCCGGTTATGCGGTGAACTGATACGTAGTTATTCGCCGGCTATAAATCGGGAATTAACTCCAACGTGGTATTTTAAAGCTCGGAAATAAAACTCAAAACTCGAATCCACATACGAAGAACTTGTAGTCCACCCTAATCATCCTTAATTACTCATTAACTTTTATACTGAAAAATGAATGGGAACGAAGGCAATGTAGGAACTTAGAAGATATTTTCGATCATTAATTTCTTCGACGAATCCTATTCAACCGACTCCTTTAACTGCAATAATATACTTATCGCGCAATAGTACTAAATAATTATACTATACTATTTCGGTTTTATATGAACTATTATTGATAGCTTGGAAAGATATAAAAATTATTTTGAAATGGTATCCTTTTCACATCGTAGGAAACATTATTGCTGGGATACCCTATGGCAACTCATCTTCCTGCGATAAAATTATAATTTGTGGCTAAATTTAAAAAATCACCTTTAAAATAAGCAAATCAAAACAAGGCATCTGTTATCCAAGTTTCTGGGTGTGTGTACGAGTCTTCTCGTACATATACTTGAAGATAAAAAAAGAAACTTCCACGTAAGGGTTTAATATTTCACGACCATGGTTTCTATGCAGCGCATCATCATCAGGTGACCTATTTAAAAAAAACGTGTCATTTCAAAACTCTCAGACTGAAGGGATTGCCAAAATTCCAACTCCTCTAAAGCATTCAACCTGTGTCCTTTCATCTCAGTGTGACGAATGTCTGCTGTGAAGTTACTGGTATGATTCTTTCCCAAGAGGTATTTGGCGAATTGGGATCTGTTATCTTTCTTTGTGACCCCGCTTTGTTGCATTATGTCAATTTTGTCTTTGGGTGAACCCATTATGCTTTTTAAAATGTGTGGGTGTGTCGTAATACGCTGTCTTGATTTTGTTTTTGGAGAGTATTTGTTGTATCCTGACTGAAATGTGGCTAAGACTCGTAGCACCGCATTGCTCTAAATTAACGCAATTTTCCATGCAGTTAATTAATGCTCTCATCACCCAAAACTATTGGTATAAGCTCTAAATTTTGCCTCTAATTCAATGTTCTACCGTGAATTGTGTCGCAAAACTCAATTCTATCAGAAATGACATATTTTCCTTAGAGGTTCCAGAAAGGTTATAATGGCATTAAAATTTTGAGCAATAAAATAATGACCAAAATGTAATTTGGTTCGAAAAACTATTTCCTCTCTACAAATGGGCATGGCTATTTACTTTCTTCTGGCACACGGAAAAAATCTACTCATCTAATTTGCGGCGAGGTAACAAGAAGAAAGCTTATGTGCTAATGCGTAAATGGTTTCAAACGCCCCTGATGTCATGCTATTGTTGGATTTATTTAAATGTTCCAAATTGACGTGTAACCAAGTGGAGGTTAATGCATTTCTTGATATTGACAAAAAAATATAAATGTTTTAAAAAGAGACGGACATAAACTGAACGCGATAATCGTACATTAGCCGGAAAACTACAGAACATACACGAAGGGATTCCCTTATTCCCTGAGGGGTGTGAGAGAAACAGAACCGCCAAGGGTTAACTCAGCATGACATCCACAACTGCACCAACTCTCCCTTTCAACCTCCGGAGGAGATGCTGCCGCTCTCCCCGAAGATCGCTGAGTCCGAGGCCTCACTCGAGTCCGCATCTCTCCCTCAATTTCCACTCCATCGCCCTCACCCTCTTTATAATCCGATGAAATCTCGGTGCTTGGCGAAGGAGCCCTCACGTAGAGGAAGAGTGGGGCGGAGACGGAAGGGGAGGGGGGAGGAGGGAGCCTCTTGTGGGCGCACTTAATCCATCTCCCGGCGGAGTTCCCCATTGTGATTGTGTGGCCGAGCTTATCTTGCGTCTCGGACGCTGCAAGAAGCTTGGCTCTAGTTCACAGTGGCCCTTTGCGAGCAAGAGGGGGAGGTGGGCGGGAAGAAGGTGAGAAAGGGGCGAGCGAGAGCAAGGAAAAGTGGAAAGGGATGGAGGGAGGGACACCGGGAGACGGCACAAAGTTGCTTTTTCATTCTCAACCACCGCTCGCCTTCCACAATAGTTACCAACGCGATTTGAATTACCCACATGGAAATTTATATTCACACCAAAAGCAGGACATAAATTCACTTATTTGGCAGAAAGCGCGTTGATATGGAACATTTTGCGAGTATTAATACTCATAAAACCTCCCCTGGATATATAAATAATTAAAACATGATTTAGACCACGAATTCTTTTGCAAAAAATCGCTCTCAGATACGATCCTGGTATTCAAGAATAGTACGTAAATGGCAATGAAGGTTCAGAAAGATAGCACTTCGTTTATGAGTAAAAAATACGCTTAAATAGTTAAAATTGCAGTTTCCTTGACGGGTAGGTAGACCTTATCATGATGAAAATAAGATTAGAGGGATTAAGAGTATAACCAACGGATTTAGGATGTCATTTTTTCTGCGAATGATGAGGAATAACTGCAAATTACTGCAAAATGGGGGAAAACGTTTTTTTAAATTCTAACATGAGTATCCTAGAATGTTGGTATTGTTTTGTTGCCCTTATTTTATTGTTGATCTCAACATTAGCAGTTCGTCTCACATCATATATATGTATCTTGAACTAATATTTCCTAGCGCATATATCTGTGGTTAACATCATCTCTGTTAATTTCAAGAAACTGCGGGAGATGCCGCAACAGTAACTATTAACGGAGTCATCCGCTATGTGTGTATTATAATGCAACAATTTCAGAGAGTAAAAATCATTCCCGGTCAAGGCGAATGATTTTTACTCTCTGAAATTGTTGCATTATCATCTCTGTTAGTTTAAATGTTTTTCATTTTTATTGGTAGCTAAAATTTAGGTCAAACTTCATATCGATGTTGCATATCTTGTGTAGAATCGCCCCCTGCCACACATCCTAGTTGTGACCTGTAGGGTACCTTACAGATGGAAATTAATAGAAAGGAATTTCATCTTTTCTAACCAAGAATTTATTTGTCGTATTAGAAAAATTCAGATAAATTTTCTGAAGATGCCCCAATGGAAACGCATTTTTGTGATACTTATTGAATATAATTTTAAATGCAAAATATATTATATACATCTATACTCAAAGCTTAGTATAAGAAATTATGGTAACAAAAGCTCGAAATATCGGTATCATAAGATAGAAACCGAAACTAAAAATCGGAAGGATATTTAACTGGTTAGTGAAGAGCTCGTCACTTCTTATTAGAACAACGGCAAGTTAAATTCCATATGTGAGGATCCCATGCATCCCAGTTCATTTCTCTGGACATCCAGAGGCCTGACTGATGTTCTGTTTTACAAAAATTCACACAAATTACGTTAAATTCATGGGTTCCAGATGCACTCACTCAGTAACAGGAACAAGTAATACACCACGAAATTCGAGTAGCTTCTTCGATATAGTCTAAACGAAATAAGATGGAATAGAAAGCGGCAAAGGAGTCACTGACGATGATAGGGTGGGTTTTATTTTAAATCGGTTTGTACCTTTCGAAATCTGAGCATCCTAGGACTCTGGCCGACATTTAAATCATTCGGCAATGACCTTTACGCTTCGGGTAGCTCTCTCAATGCTACTTTCATGTTTCCTTGATAGTCAATGTCGTCGTCTAGGATGGCTGAGTCTATCATCGGTCCATGAAAAAGGGCAACCTGTGAGATATTTAACATTTTTTTCTATAGGAATCCTACCACAGATAAGGCAAGACTTGGAGATTAAGAAATGTACACAAGACCTTGAGTTTTCTTGCGACACCGAGGGAACTATTATGATACCAAATTATATTGGTAGATATCAACACCGAAAAAAAGTAATACAGATAAGGCGCCGTCACCGACAGTATTCACTCTGGCCTCGCATGATTAGCGAACAGAAAAAAATCGACCCCAACAAATGTACTTGATTTAGCCATTTATCGCATGACGGACGGGGGAAAGTATGTGTGCATGTGCAAGAGTGTTTTTGTACTGATATATGCGACAATAAATATTCACATGCATATAAACTAATAGTTCTCTGGCTGGTGCCCTCCAACATCCGCTGGGGTGGATTATGTGCTATTATTATGTAATATGCCTTTCACAAAAATTCAATATTGTTTCAAACTTTTTTAATTAAATTAGTGATTATGCGTTACTCATTGAAATAATGGCCCCGGGATACAATTTTACATTTTGAGAAGACCGATTCGAGACTCATTTGTTTATAAAATACGGTACATCAACAATTCCTCAATATTGCAATTGTCTCAAGTTGATACCATCACTTGGGATATCCATCCATCTAGTCAAGGTTGACTGAAAGTTCATCTGGGTCGAGAGTGGAAGCTCAACTCGCTTATTCAGACGCGGTCTGTTGTTCTTTAATGGTCGAAGCCCCCAACCTCATTTCACTTCGACTTCCTCCATCTCTCTCTCCCGCGATTGCTTCGGAAAAGTCCGCGCGCGATGCCCGGGAGACCACGTGACAGGCTCCCGCCAAGATCCCGCCACCGAACGCCGCCCGCGAGTCCTACCTCAACACCTTCCCAGCGCTCGACTTTTCCCCCCACCCTCCCTCACTCTTAAACCGGCCGCAACATTATCTCCATCTCTTTATCCCTTTCCCTCTCTCTCACCAACACCGCCTGTTCTTTATCGCTCCTTCCCTAACCTCATACCCTTCCCCTCAATCGCGCCCATATATATTCACCTATCATTCCCCTCCCTTCTTTTTAATCTCTTCACTCCCTCTACCTATACTCACCCCTTTTTCTCCTTCGGACCCCCTTCGGTCTGTCTCACATTTTACTGCTTCATCTGCTACAGCTGTTTCTCTGTGTCCAGCGGGAACGATGGAGGGCGGGCTTCGTTGCCACAGAAGGCATTCGTCCAATCTCGGGCCTGTACAATGGTGTTTAAAGAGATGTCGATTTCAAATCTGCTACAACGCTGTCTGTCTCCGTAGCGCACGCTATCCTCTGCGCAAAAACTTTCCTATCGTTGGCCGTAGACAGTTCCCTTTCCATTATCGTCCATCCGACATCGATCGATGGAATAAAAATTCTTAGTTTTCTTCCACAAAATAAAATATGGGATTTTATATAGGATTCCAATCTAGGAAACCATCACAATCGTCACTTTAATAAAATTTCCCCCAGCCATATTGGCGGTTTTCCTTGCTCTAAATGTTTTAAAATATTAGGTATAGGATACTATTATTAGCTGCGAGAGAAAGAAATAATGGACAAAGGTTTTTGATTAAAGATAGCAACGATCCACAATTCATCCATAGAACTTGAATACAATGAACAGGAATAGATAGGCTTCTATTTCAAGCCGAAGTTGGTCATGGATGGAAAACGAAGATAACGCTTAGAGTAAACACCCCTCCTTTATTTACTAGAAACGAAGGGGCATCAACTTTCATCACATAAACGTAAAAATAACGGTCTGAGAAGATAATACTGACGGATAAAATGATGCCTTATTTGTTTTTAAATATAAAAATTGGCTTTTAAAATAGAAATATGATCTGATTACAATGCAACAATTTCAGAAACAATCAATCGCCTTGACCGGGATACGAACCCGGATCCCTCGATATCCGGCCGAGTGCTTTAGCCAGTTAAGCTACCGAGACGTCCTCTTACACTCTGAAATTTTGGGGGCTTTAAAGGAACAAGATGTTGTGACGAAATACCGTACATACAATGTCACAGGCATTCGTAGTCGTGCGCGAGGCGCCACAGTCCACGAGGTTAAAGCTAATTTCAAACACTTAGGCTGTTCATACCTTAGACAAATTTCAAGAAACTGCGGGAGATGCCGCACCAGTAACTTTAACGGAGTCATCAGCTATGTGTGCATTGCAATGCAACAATTTCAGAGAGTAAAAATCATTCGCCTTGACCGGGATTTGAAATGATCTGATTCGTTGTAAAATATAAATAATCTAAGGCTTGAAGGAATGGATCATGTGTCAGCATTCATTATACGTAGCTTTCAATCAGTGTGCATCATTTGATCAGTATAGTTCGATTCCGAACAATTACCCGATAAAATTTCTTGCAAAAACATATCATATTTTAAGTATAAAGGGATGAATTTCTGTTGAATTATCTTCAAGGCATTATGACCGTAGAATGAATAAAATGATTAAATTTTACTGGCCGGATTTTGACCGGTGCATAATTTTCGTCCATATTTCCAGAAACAAGGCTCGGGAAAGAGAATCGTTACTCCTTAATCCAACATGTTTTTTAGGATTTAAACATCAGTCGAATAAGACTCATGAAAGCAATAAATCTTGCTTCGTCGGGTGACATATTTCGACCTCACAAGATATTATTTATTATGAGACATTAATCTCATTTCCTAATCGAACGTGAAATGATTTCTGTCGAACAGATTGTGAAAGTGTGATGTATTGTCAATTCTGAAGTGGATCAGCGTAAGATAATGAAATATCAAATTGGAAAGCACTTTAATATCCATTGCATCACGCCTCCATCAAATGAAAATTGAAACTAACCAGCTCCACTCCTTCATAAACATTTTCATGATCTGTCAAACAAATCCGTTATTTTTTTTGATTTTTAAGGTTACAGATTATTTTAATAATTATTATTTGACTGTCCCATCTAAGAATTTTTCTTTCTCACTTTCGAAAACTTCTATTCTGAAAGTACTTATTTACACTTCAATTTCTTCTTACTTCACTTCATTTTCATTTAATATTTAGCCCATATTTCACTAAAAACAAATATTTATCCGAACTAACTGATACTTATGTGTCAGGAACCATATCAATAGAAGGTATAGCAGCAGAAGTTTACTCTGTCTACTGCATAAGTTTATGTTGAATTTCATACGAACACTATGTTAAAATATTTACCTAACTTCTTATTAATTGCTTGCAAAAAAATGAAACTGAAAAATCAGGTAACCATATACATTTAGGGCCTTAATAAATCATTTTTCAAAATAATAACTTTCCGAAATTAGATTCGTAATTGACGTTTTAAACATTTGTTAACTCCTTTGCTATTTGTTAATTATTTCTTAAGAGAAACATATTAAACCTTAGGCCCAAGACATCCCAGCTCTGAGATAAGCGGAAGGGATTTTGAACGATTGTACCCACAGAGGGAAAAAGTACGAGGAATTAAGAAAAAATATAAACAAAATGGTAACATCCTCGACCCCAGGAAGATGATAGTAAAAAAGCGGCTTCCTCAAGGCTCAAAAGCGACAGCGAGCAAACCGAAACGCTTTACTCTCTCTCGACTCGCACATCGCATCCCGCACGCCTTGGCAATCTCCTCGGGGCCTCCGCCACTCGCTCAACCCCATCCCACCTTCCCCCAACCCCGTCCTCGGCCCCGACTCCCCTCCCGCCCCTCCGGCGCGGCATTTCGCTCTCCCTTCCCCGCATTATAATAGCGCAATCCTTGGAAAACAGCTGTTTGCAGCTCGCGGGACGAGGTCATGAGCAGATCGCTCTTCTCTGCACGCTTCTTTTTGTTCTTGCTTGCCATGGGGACGATGCGCTTGAGGCAGCGAACGTCCCACCCACCTGCGCATGCGTGATTTACCCAAAGTGCTCCGCATACCTCCCTGCAAACCACCCCACCTTCCCGAGGGTCGACAAAATCCTTCACCATCATCCTGATTGAGTGAACTGACGAGAGCGTTGAAACCGCAGCTCTTCAACGATATCTAGAAAGGAGGCTAACTAAAATCCTAATATCAATCGTTTCTCTCGCAAATGTCTCTACCACAGGCACACCATTCCTCATAAAACGTAAACATGCTGATTACATCCTGAATCCTCTTTCAGACTCACAATATGGGTCAGGAGTATGTTAACTTAATTGAACAAAATATAATGAATTCTTTATTCAATTTTAATAATTGATTTCATTATCGTTAGTGCTCTTCTCATGGACTAAAACCTTGAAGTAGTGGAAGGGCTTGTGGGTTGAGATGATCTCCAGACCTGTGCTGGCTGGAGTAATGATAATTAGGCCTGGTAGGGTCACCTATGCCTGATGGGTCTAAGATTAAGAGCCAAACGAAAGGTAGTCCACGCAGCGTCTGTTCCTCAGTGAGGAGGCTACAACGGGGTCTGACCCCAGTGGGGCGGCCCTTGAGCGTTTGTGTCACATTAAAAACGCTATTGAGGAAGACAACGGGAAACCACCTCAATTATCATCCGCAAGAACACAATGAAGGACAATGTAGAGATATTAGTCCTGGCAACTACGTGACTCGACCCAAATGACCGTCTGTCGTGCCCGGCAGCGGAATAGACAAGGCTTCCACTGTCATCATCTCACGAAACCCTTGGAAAAGAAAACCGACAGCAGCCGGTCAGAAGACGCAGAAAAAGAAGACGAAATTAGTTAAGAATGGAATTTGAAACGTTAGGACAATATTGAGGACAGGCAAATTAGAAAATTTTAAACGATGGATGGAAAGAGGAAAAATAGATATTTTAGGTTGATGCGAGATGGAAGGATAGCGGGGATTACTGAAGTGATAGTTATAGAAAAATATTCAGTGGCGGGGACGAGAGCCAACGAAGGGTTGCTAAAATATTGAATGAAGAGGTAGGAAGAAGCGTAGTCAACATGGAACAAGCATCGGATAGAATATTACTCGTAGAGATTAAAGCAGAACCGACGAACTTGGTCATTGTTCAGGTATACATGCCACCGAGCAACCATTAGGAGGAAGAATTCGATAGGATATACGATGAGTTAGAGGATGTGAACGCATGTGTTCCTGCAGGGAAACATTTGATAGCGATAGGGTATTGGAATGCGAGGGTAGACGAAGGAAGAGATGGTGATGAGTTGGGGGACTACGGTTTAGGTACGAGGAATGACCGCGGGGAGAACGTAATCGAGTTCTGTGTGAGACAGGGGTTAGTCATCACCAACTTTTGGTTTGGACATCAGAAAAGGCGTAGGTGTACATGGAATGGATTACTTAGGGGATGATCAGTTTGGGTTTAGGATGGGGAGAGGTACGCGTGATGCCATTGCAGTAATCAGATCACTAATCGAAAGGAATCTACATCTACATAATACCCCGCAAGCCGCCGCAAGGTCGTGTGACGGGGGGTGTTAGGTCACCACCCAAAAAAGGAAAAAAGAAATACCGCATTCAAAACCACCACACACATGCAAACCCCAATCCACAGCAGTGCACACATTCATAGTAACATCCCATCATTCGACGCGCATGCAAACACACATCTACCTCCCTTCACCCCACAAGCATGCAAGTACATACGCTTAACTACAACAAATAATTTTACCCTAGGATGCAGCAAGAAATTTATCAAATAGAATATAGAATACAATCAGGACGTATTTGCCTGTTTCGTAAATTTCGAAAAAGTGTTTGATAGAGTGAACTTCGAAAAATTAATGAGTGTATTGCAGAAAATAGGGATAGATTGGAGGGACAGGAGGCTAATCCGCAATCTGTACATGTCTCACACTACTCAGGAGCGAGTGGGGAACGGGGAGTCCGGATGGGCAGTGTAGGGAAGAGGTGTAAGGCAGGGTTACCCATTATCACCAGTACTGTTCAACGAATACGTGAAGGAAATGATTAAAGAGGCATTATGGGAAGAACTGTAGATGATAGCAATGAAAGTCGGCGGGGAATACAAAACATTTACAATCAGTTAGGTTTGATTGGATGACCAATCTCTAGTTTGCCAGTCAGCAAAGGGGCTGTAGGCATTGTCGAATGAATTGGAAATTCAATTCGATAGATATGGGCTAAGAATCAATATTAATAAAACAAAGGTTATGCTGTCTTCCGGAAAGAAAAACGCTAAGCTTAATATTAAAATCGGAGGGGGAAAAATAGAGCAGCTAGAACGGTTTACATATCTCGGAAGTGTTTTGGACGAATACGGTCAAAGTGGTAGGGACGTAAGGAGAAGAATTGCGATAGGCAAGGAGGCTTTCTCAAGGAGGAGGGAGTTGATGACGGGGACGTTGAGAAAGGATGTTAAGAAAAGACTCGTGAAAACTCTGATATGGAGAGTAGCTATGTACGGTGCGGAAACCTGGTCGCTGAAGCAGGAGGATAGACGTAGATCGGTGGCTTTTGAAATGTGGGTGTGGAGAAGAATGGAGAAGGTAAATGGACCGAAAGGACAACAAATAAGGAAGTACTAAGCACGGCGGACAAGGAGAGGGGATTGTTGGGAGAAATACTAAGGAAGCAGGAAAAATGGATGAAGGGCGTATTCATCGGCAGTGGGTTGTTGAAGATAGTAATGGAGGGGAGAATGTTAGGCAAACGAGGAAAGGGCAGGCATGGAATAGGGATATCGGTAGGAATGAAGGGAGGAAGGAAGTACACAAAGATGAAGGACTTGATGTAGAGTAGGTTGCTGGATTGTGTTATGTTAGGAGTCACAAAATATTTGTTTGGTAGTTGTGCCTATCCAAAATCTACCTTAACCGGTCGATTACTCAAAAATAATAATCGTTTGCGGACAGATTAGGAAAAAAAGGAAACTCTCAACGAAAATGAAACGTTTTTGCCTACATTCGTCTACTGGATCCGGGAGTTACGAGACGTGTTCATAAAGTAAGGCCCGTTTGGTCACAGGAAAAAATATACTCATATGAAACACATTTTATTGGCACTTTTAGTTAGCTACAAACCTACTTCACTTATCTACATAATCGCCGTTCACTTCTAAGCATTTTTCGTACCGCTGCACCAGCTTCTTTAGCCTCTCTGGATTGAAACTCGCCGCCTGAGGGTTGAACCAATCGACAACGCCATTCTTGAGTTCCTCTTCGGTTTCGAAACGTTGTCCACCGAACCACTGTTTCAAGTGCAAGAAGAGGAAGTAGTCGCTGGGTGTAAGGTCAAGACTGTACGGTGGGTGGTTTAAAGAGTTCCCAACGACCCAAAAACTCTCGTCCACTGGACATTCTTTGCTCTTTGTGGTGGTCGGTGAGCATTTTCGGTACCCACCTTGCACGCAATGTGTGGTATCCGAGGTTTTCCGTAACAATATTGTAGACAGTAGTGCGTCCAAGTTGAGGAAATTGTTCAGCCAGACCATTAATTGTCAATCGACAATCACATCGCAGTTTTTGTTCCACTTGCGAAACAATTTCACCGGTCAGAATACTGGGCCTACCACTTCGCTCTTCGTCATGGACATTTGTTCGTCCATTTTTAAAACCACAGCACCATTGTCTAATCTTTCCTTCACTCATAACTGTAGGTTTATAAACTAGGCATTATTCCCGATGAATTTCAGCAGCCGACAATCCTTTTGCATACAAGAATCGTACGACAGAACGCACTTCACAGCTGGCGGGATCAACGAGTGTCGCGGACATTGTTGTTTGTATGCACGGACAAGCAAACGACTTCTGAAACAAACGAAATGCTGCTATAGCTTCTCAATGAATCAGTAGATGGCGGTGCAGGAGGAAAACTGTGTTCTGAGGCGCCAATATTTAAATATAAGCAAACGGTACTTACTTTAAGAATACGCCTCGTATGTAACGATTCCTCAACTGGAATGTGACGGCACTGAAAGCTATATTGTTAGCTATATTTATCAACTATTTACTTTTCCTGACTTATTTTACCCTGATAAATGATCGAATTAACAAATAAAGAATAAAAATGCGCCTTTATTACATATTCAACTTTAAAAAGATTTAGACTTATATTTGTTTTTCAGTTAGATCATGTATTTTTATGAATTTTATGCATTTTTTACGATTCTCTTCAATTATTTCCTTGTTTTCCGCTAGCATTGACACCTAATACCGGTAAACCCATTTGGCTGGCAAAGTAAGAATGCGGTCAACCAATCTAAGAACTTCGGTGCTCGGAAAACAAATAGCGTACAATAATATAACTATCACGAACGACATCTTGAGGTCCCGCGGGCATTACATTTAACGAATTCTTGTCCAAGGCTATAGGTACAGCGAAGTCACTTGAACTATTTAGCGGCACGTTATTTATCCTTAGTGACAGTAAATTAACACCTGAATCGGAGCAAACTTGGAAGCAATATGAACTAAATATGAATATCAAACACAAAGTTTGACTAAATTTCAACTCTCTACTATAAAATGATCCAATCCGATTAACAGTGGTTTCTTCCTGCTGGGAATGTGTAGTTTTTGAAACAATGTCTGGGACATCATAAAATACGCGATGACTAAAATACAGAAAAAAAATGTTTTCTGCCAATTTATCACTCAATATCTGCCTTTAGTTTCAAGAGATGACGTCGCTCAAAACATAATGAAAAAATTCCTCCAAATGCAGTCAGTGCAGTGCAGTCAAGCACACATTAAAAAAACATGAAGGTAATAAAAAAATCGGTAATTCTCTTTGTATTTCTATAATTCTAAAACGGGGCACAGATTAAATGAAAGTATAAATAATTAAGGCAAGGAAATGGTCAACATTACAGAAGGAACGACTGACCATTGGAAAAAATAAATAAGTAACTTGGAAAGGTCCTTTATAATAGTCTCTCTCACTAATTGACACGAATACTATAAATAATCACAGAGTTTTCATACTCTTAATTCACTGTTCCTAAACGCCTACTTCAAAGAAATATAACTGGAGATGAAGGGATGAGTCTTTTTTTCGTCGTAGCAGAACCCCTAAGCAATTATCCATCAATTTATTAAAATTCAATCTGTAAAAAAAATTAATAATCTAGGACCCTCAGAATCTAGAATAATGTAACGCTTCTAAAAAAATTGTTTCTGAATTTAAGAAATTACAATTTTGATTTCTTGGGTAGCAAAATAACTAGTAAATATAATTTGCATGCATTCGTTATGCATGATTTAAGAATTAAATTTCATTTTTCCCAGTAGAAATTGATTTTCACATACCGTCGACCTCGGCTACAATAATTTAAAATCTAATAGTTTTTCTAAAAGAGCAGCTCTTGTGAAGGAGACAAAACGGGACATTCTTGGTTGCCATTGAGTAATTCCACATTAGATCGCAATTAACACCAAATGATAAAAGTGAATGATAATTAACTAAGAAATAGGACATAAATAACGTTGCACTTATTGCTACAAATACGTGAAATTTATCGCGATTACAGTAGGTTTATAACGAAAATTAAAATATTTTAAATACATGTATATGAAGTAATGAAAGACGAAAAAAGTCACAATATTGAAAAAAATACACTTCCTTAGGAGAAGGGATGGTGGCAGTGGTATTCCAGGGAACAAAGCTCTTGGGTACTGGCAAAAGGGCCCGGGTTCGATTCCCGGATACGCATCTGGACGCTCTCAGCTTCGCCCAAGCTGTGTGATTTTTCGGGAACCAGATCTTCCTGGGAAACCATAGGTGGCAGTGGAAAAGGAACTGATCCCTTACCCTGATATGTGAATTTCACACACCATTGGGCTCAGTACCGGGTGAGCTCTACCCTCACCTATCAAACCAACCTTCGGATTGAGTATTGTCTAAGATGAAAATAAGTACACTGCAAATGGAAAGTATTCTAGTTCATAAGCCTTCTCCTATCAGTTTCAGCGAAAATAAAAACCTAAGACGATGTTTATGGAGTTCCTAGGCGATAAATCTCACCGCAAAAAGCTTCGAGCCGACACCATCACAGAGTTCCCGCCAAGAAACCATGTGGTGTCCTGTCGACGCTCGCACCATCTCTACGCTAACTCTGGAACCATCGCTTCTCCAACGCGACGCACTGCAGTGGCGAACGCACCTAGACATGGGCAATACTCAACCAGCGATGTACAGAAGAGTCTGCTCTTCAATGTTGAAATAAAATTTGAATTGCAATGGTTAACATCAGCAATGTCGCAATTATTGCTGCGGCACATCAGACGAAGTATTTTGAGAAATTTGAAGACTTTCACATCCGATCCAGGTGGCTGGTTCATTATTTTCCCTGGAATTGTGAACCCAAAAGGGAATTGTGATCCCCGTGTGACTCTTAGGGAAAATATAAGCGTTATTATGTACATTAGCAGAATGAAAAGTTTTATTTTCGAGGACAGAATATGGCGCATATGCAGTCGTAAAAACTTAAAATGCCTCAATTGAAAAAGCTATAACACACAGATGTGTATCACGATTAAGTTAACTTTTTTTTTTGATTAATACTCAATTTTTTAGAAGAAGAAATACATTAGCAAAAGAGGAATTTACAGAAAAAGAGAAAATATGAATGGTAAACGAAGTAAAGATGTTAAGAAAAGATAGGTAAGTACTAAAAACTGAAGCGTAGGTAGTGTGCTTTATGCATGTGACATAGGGATTTTGATGCTTGTGAATGGGAGTATATATATTGGAGGCTTTTGAGATGCTATTTTGCGGAGAATGAAGCAAGGATATAGAAATCCGAAAAAGGTACAAACTATGAATTGAAGAAAATTGAAAGGCGGTTATATGCTAACGCTAATAGAAGGGTATAGGAAAGAGAGTACGCTTTTTGGACAGCATGCAATCAAGTAGAAGTAAGTAAGAAATAAAGAAAGAAATCATGGATGGAGAGGAATGAGGCAATTACTACGATGATTATGAGAAAATAACCGTTATTGCCAATGAATTTTGCTAATGCATTATCTTTTAAATAGGATGAGAATTAATATTAAAAAAACGAAGGTTTTGCGATCTTCCAGGAAGAAGAAGGCTAAGCTAAACATTAAAATAGGAGGGGAAAAAATAGATCAGGTAGAACAGTTTACGTATCTCGGAAGTGTTCTGGACCAACACGGTCAAAGTAGTAGGGACGTAAGGAGTAGAATAGCGCTAGGTAAGGAGTTTTTCTCAAGGAGGAGGGAGTTGATGACGGGGACGTTGAGTAGGGATGTTAAGACAAGACTCGTAAAAACTCTGATATGGAGCGTAGCTATGTACGGCGCGGAAACGTAGTCACTGAAGCAGGAGGATAGACGTAGATTGGAGGCTTTTGAAATGTGGGTGTGGAGAAGAATGGAGAAGGTGAAATGGACCGAAAGGAAAACAAATGAGGAAGTGCTAGAGATGGTGGGGGAGGAGAGGGGTTTGTTGAGAGAAATCCTATGGAGGCAGGAAAAATGGATGAAAGGCGTCTTGAGCGGTAGTGGAATGTTGAAGAGGGTAATAGAGGGGAGAATGTTGGGCGGGTGAGGAAAGGGCAGGAACAGGATAGGGATGTTGGACGGGATGAAGGGAGGAAAGAAGTACACAGAGATGAAGAGGAACCTGATGTAGTTTAGGTTGCTGGTCTGGGTTTTGTTTGGAGTCATAAAATATTTATTTGATGGTTGTGTCCATCCAAAAACCTACCTTAACCGGTAGATTACCTAATAATAAATAATAATTATCTTTTAATTGCTGCAATTCCGAATTGCGGACATGACTGAATCAAACTGCCACCTCAAACGTTTACAATTAGTTTTACCCGGCCTATACTCAAACGTATTGTACAATTGTAAGTAACTGGAGCTTTAGAAGTCGCTATGAGTACTTCGTTAATTTTTGCAATTGGTAAGTGAACTTAAATGGAGAGGACCATATTTGATGTGAACATTTCTCATCACTTTAATTTCTTAAAGCAGACCTGTTAAACTTATTAAAAATATTATTTATCGGAGGGTGAATTCACGTATGCATTTAAGGCGATTCGAAAAAAATCATCATATTCATTTCCATTAATACTAAAGTTTTAAAATCAAATAAATATTTTCAGCTTGATAAACAGTATTTTGAGTACGTTAGAGATATATTTTCGTCTAAAAAGTACTTGAGTCCATAGGGTTAGAAAAATACAATTTGTTCTAATGCGCACAAAATAAAATATTGAGCTCAGATAAAATTTAATTGATAAGCCCTGCGGTTAATGTCACTAAATTTTAATTCAATTCAAAATTAAAAGTATTGAGACACTTCGAGGTAGCAAAAAAAAACAATTCAACACGGCTCAGTCGTCGGACTGATTCGCTTAAGAAGAAATGCTCGGTAAAACAACTGTCGGCACTATCAGGTTTACGTTAACTTGAACCCTAAAGGTTCAGAATGCGAAAAACTACGAGCCTCTACTCCACTCACTATGAGCCTCTACTACAAAACTCGTAATCAATGCGAAGGTTGTTTTGATAAGCTAAGGAAGAGGTCAACTAATACTAAGCCCATGGGCGCGAAGAATTAACGCATCAGGGTAGGGGGAGCAGTTGCTCTCCCTTTGCTGCATATAGTTTCTCAGGAAGTACTGGTACTCAAAATATCACAAAACCTAAATAAAGCTGAGGGTACCCAGAGGCGTCACCTTAGCGAACCTAATTATCCGGCCGATAGCCCAGTGATCAACCCACTGGACTACTACCTCCTCCAATTCAATCGAATTTTTTCGCTTTACAACAATATTCTAAATTACCATTGGGCAGATGAGCATATGCAGCCCAGGATGAACTTAATTAGATAACTTGGCCACTCATTAGGAGACTCATTTTGTCAACAATCAGAAACAAAAACCGTTTCGTCAATGGTTTTCATATTGGGATCGACAAATCCACCCTGGAAATATTTATTCTGGTGCTAAAGGACTTATGGAGGACGGGGAAGAGGGCTGTGGAAATAGGCTTGGCTTGTTTAAATCAGCGCGCAGACAAGTGTATCCACTTGCACGTGTTCCGAGAGGGTGGTGGATGAAGGCGGGGAGACAAGAGGACGGCAGTCCGGGGGTGGAAGAGCGAAGTGGGCCGTCGGGTTGGTTGTGGGTGGGTGGGGGGGAAGTATGGGTATCCAGGGGAATCTCCGGGCGAGGCACAAACGGATGGACTGGTAGGAGAGAGAGAGAGATGGAGACATTAGTTATGCGAGTCAACGGCGTTTCCTAAAGGGTCCTAAAGCGAAGTGGTGCCGAACTGCGATACGCGCATGCCCTTGGGTTATTAGAGGGGCCGGCTCCCCGGGGTTGAGGGCGGGCCCTCGTCTCGGAATGTTTTTGCGACTCGGTTACTCGAGTGGGCAAGTCTCAGCTTCGTAAAAATTTGGAACGAGTAGCGGAGTGAGGACTGGTTCATGAATAAAAAGGATTATTTCTATTTCTGTTTAAAATATAATTAATCTGGCGGATTAAAAAAATAAACACGATAAGAGTGTACGTGACCTGGCAACAGTTACACATTGACCTTAATTTTCCGCAGGTTCAAGTTCACTGTCCTTGACAACACTAGCGGTGAATGTCGCGATCATATTACTACAATGTTAAATGGGATTGCTGTTCCAAGACATCGTACTACATTGTCAGTTGAGCCATCAACACATCGATACGCCATCAATTAAAGTAATCAATGGATGGAAAGGAAGGTAAAAAAAGCTGACAACTCACTCTCCGCGGAAAAATCTTGAGTTATTGTAAAGTAGAAAAAAAGAGCCGTATCCCCACGCTATTTCAAAGAAATGGAATCGTACTCTTCTTACTGTTTATGCCAAACAGAACAATTTTACCACAGAAGATAGCTCATAAGAGATGGTATATATTTGTAAATCTGGGATGCTTGTTCAAGTACGTCGTCAAGTGTACATTAGAAACCATAGAGCACATTAGAAAATTAGCGTGATGCACGTAGTAACGATCAAAGTAAACATAACTAGGGTTAGTAGTTTTTAAATAAGAAGAAGGGTGGCACCAAAGTAAGACTGGAGGTTAAAAACTCGAACAGTTAGAAAAGATAACCTATCTTGAAAGTGTTTTGGATCAAGATGGTGAACGTTGTCGAGACATAAAAAGGGGGATTGCGTTAGTTAAAGAGAATTCCACAACGGCGTTGAGTAAGGATATTAAGAAAAAATCGATGAAAAATTCTATAGGGAGAGCTGTTTTGTACGGCACGGAAACCTAATTATGGAAGCAAGATTATTGGCGTAGATTAGACACTTTTGAAATGTAAGAGAGGAGAGGGCGGAAAAGGTTAAATGAAAGGAAAGGAAAACAAACGAAGAAGTGCTAGGTATTGGGGGAGTTGGTTTTTTGAGAGGATTTTTGAGAGAAATCCAGAAAAGGTAGGAACGACGGATACAGATCACTTTAATAGGCGATGAAATGTCAAAGATTGTGAATGTGAGGAGGTTAGGCAGGTTATGTACAGTGAGGTAAATGATATGCATATTGGACGGAATTTTACGAGATAGAACGTATGCCGAACTAAGTAAAGGTTTATTGGGCTGTGGAGATATCAGATTGTGCCCTGTTACGCGAGGCTAAGATGCACAGGGGTTTGAGGTTGTACCCATCCAAATCTACCTTAAATGGTAACAATCACAAAACCAGAGGGACCAAAACGAAGTTCGGTTTGAAAGTGAGGGTAGAACTCACCTAGTAGGAAACCCAACGGTGTGTGAAATTCACACATCAGGGTAGGGGGGGGGGGGTGGCAGGTCCTTTCCCTGTGCCGCCTGTGATGTCCCAGAAGATTTAACTCCCGAAAAATCACGTAACTGGGTAAATGTAAGGGTGTTCAGAGGAAGTACCCGTAATCGAATCCGGGAGCTTCGGTCAACAGCCATATCATACATTTTTCCTCATAAAGAAGAATACATTTTTTTAATTTGGTATTTTTCCATCCTTCATTAACTCATTTATTTAACAATCTTATTGGGTCCTATTAAAGAAAATTAAATTGAAATGGAAAATTATTAAAGGAACTAGATATCTAAATCAAGTGTAACTTCAAGAACAAATTGTATGCATGTATAATCTAAAGAAGGTACACGAGAATTTTCGAATGTAGTTTGTACGATAAAAAAAGTTTAATGGAAAGTACCAGAGGGGCACTAAGAAATTTTTAATGGTAAAAATTCTTCTCGATAATACCTGGAAATGTTATGGGTGAATGAGTGTTCATGTGTGAAGGACAGAACTCATGCGACTCTATCGGAGGTTGAGAGATGCGGATCCCTGTACAAGTAACTATGATTTCTCTAGGTGATTCGGTAGCCCATTTGGTGGCAATTTTTTTGTCAGCCACATGTCTAAAGAGGCACTCGGTGAATACATGAACAAGAAAATATACAGGATCCTGTAAATCGGTAAAGTACGATTTTACCCTAAGACTAAACATCAAATGCATTGGTAATTTGACATGTTTCCAAGTAAACACGAGGTCGGATGGGGACAACATTTTCAATAATCAATAAAATTGATTAACGCATTTGAAAATACGCTAGAAATATCAAGAATTACCAATTATGAGATAGTGGCAACGTATTACCTCTTACTCTTTATTTCCTGAACTAAATAAAGTAAAAACATGATGCATTTTTCAGTAAACCAAAATAAAATAGGAAAATTACTCCCCAAGGTTGAGAAATACTATAATGACGGAGTTCGCGGGAACAAAAGATTCTCCATCAAGCTACTGCCTCATTAGTTCAAGAACATTTATACATGACTAAGTACACGAGGCGATTTGTTAAACATAACCTGCTTCCACCACAGATGCAATCGTCATGTTAGGCAATAACTTCCGCGCAGAAATAAAAGGCAACATAAAATCGTAGGAAGGGCGCCCTCGTCTCCTATGTCCCAGGACGCACGGCCACATTCTTTCGGGCTCCCGACCTTTAACCTTCCTTCGGGAGCCCCCCTTAATTCTTCTGCCGCTCCCACTCACATGCGTCTTTTGCTCCCCCGGCGGACAGGGGGTGGGCACCACGACCACCGCCTCTCGCACCCCTTTTGAACGTCGAACATGTGTTCCTGCCTCCTCTTGCGAGGAGAAAGGGGATGCGGGCGCCAGTCGGAAATATAAAGCACGACCTTCTCTTCCGAATGCCCGACCAGCCAGTGAGTGGCGTGAAAAGCCATTAGTTTTGTGCGCGGACAAACTCTCTGGAAGAAATAAGTACGCGTCAAACCCCCAATGAATCCGAAAAGCACCAGGCGAAGAGGAGACTCTCGCTCGAAGGAGTAGATAGAGAGATTCTCCACATATGTCTTTGATGTGTATATATATATAGTATATATATATAGCTGATTTCGTCGAAGTAACACGGAAGAAACAGTAGTACTTAGTAGTACTACTTCTGAGGAAGTGAAGAAATGACAGCTATTTTGACTTGACACTCTATATAGAATATTAATTTCTATGAAAGGTGCAAAGCCACCTCTGACTGTAAACGCTCCGGGATAATCCTCCGAGGCTTTAGAAAATTCTATTATGATTTGGTAAAACGCATTCTGTTCTGCGGATTCTATTTAAGAAAAATGATTAACGATCTTCACCCACACGTAACATAAACGTAGCTGTAATTGATGCCTGTTAAATTGCGGCCGTGTTATGCGTCATTTCGGTAAGCAAGACCAACAGAACAATAGCGATACCTCAAAAGGCGACAGTCATATAGGCGGAGTGCAAAAAAATCCATGCCCTGGAGAAAAAATACATCTCCAAATACTTACGAAAGCCTTGAAGAAAACTCTGATTTACAGCGCGGGGACGGAAATGAGGGAGGAGGCAGACAGGCGCACATGACTAAAAGGCTCCGCGGGAAAAAGGAGCATGGCAGTCGCATTGGGTGGGGTAAATAGGAAGAGGAAGACGGAGAGGTGGAGGAAAAATTATAAGGGTAGAAGAAGAAGGATGCATTTTTTCTTCGCTTCTCTTGCTCACTCTACGGAAGCGAAATTTATTGCGACAGTTTTATAGCGATATTCTCTTAAAAGTGCAGAAAGGAATCGTAAGACGCGAATGTGTGATTGGGAATAAGAGCCAGGGCAGAGGCAAGAAAGGAAAGAAGAGGCGAAGGAGATTCAAACAGAGTAACGCAGAGAAAACCGTTACTCCTTTTGAGTTGAGGACATAAAGAGCCTGAGAGGATAAAGTGTAGAAAGGTATTGCGATAAAGATATGTCATTTGATAGATGGAGAAAGTACGCAATTTGATTTAGCTCCAAGCTGGTAAGTTAGGAGTTAATTCCATGTCTAAACTTCAATGTTAGTTATTGAAAGACGGTGTAATGCAATTTAAGCGCAAGTAGAAGTGACCGGCTAAGAATAAGCAGCAAAATAAATTAACCTATTTTGAGGGATCCATCGGTATCATCCAACCCTCACCCATCATTATCCATCCAATTATCTGCAATTTATTTAAAGATTTTATTTATTCAAATAATGCACGAACTGTTAAAGGTGGTGTATTCATACGAAGAATGATACTTATAAGTTTTTTATCCAATTATTAAAGTTATCACGACATTTGAATATAAGACAGATTAGGAATGCCATTTTAAGAGCCAATTGTATATGCAATTTAATGTTTTCCAGGAACACTCAAGCCGATTATTTTACAACTACAAAATTATTTCATTAATTTCGATATTATTCTAAGAATAATTCGTACATTCAGAAATAACCAGATGCAGAGTGTAACGATACATGGGGAATAATGAAGAAAGATCAAACTCAAAAGATGAAATTAAATTAAAGTTTACGTAGACCTTTTCCCCATGGTTTTTGCAATCATAGTCATCAGTCGTCATATTTCCATGCTTCCTAATTATATTCTTAAAAAAGATAAGCGTATTATAATCACAAAATGATAAGAGTAATAATCGTTGGAACTTAACACAATGCTCTCATTCCTACGAGCGTCCTGAATGTGCATATAATTTAAGCACCACAATGGCCAATCATTGGCTTCAGTTTTGCTTTCCTTTCAAGTAGACGCATTCCCATGAACTTGGCGGGAGAAAATTAAAATTTCAGCAACAGTATCAGAAAAAGGAAGGAGAAAAGGTTGTGAGTGAAGACAGTAAAGTTAAGGGAACGATGTCTAACACGAAAACCCCAACCGCAAAATCAAATCACCGGTCCCACTTTATGGCCTGAAATTTGTAAGGAAAACTGTAAATGGAAATGGATTTCGTTCAAATCACACCTTCCCTAATGAGATATAAAGTTTCAACTAGGAGAAAAACAATTGAAAGGGAGTATTGTGATGCGGTGAGATACAGTTTTCTTTCATTTTCATAGGCACGCATGCGGTTAATGCAAGTGGGAATGCTTAGAACTGCTGCGACCGTAAAAACACATTTGATTCGCTAGGGGAGTTTATCTCTACCCAAAAAAAATTACTAGCAAAGAACGCGAGGTGGACAATTAGATTAGACTGGAGTTATTGTGGTTGGTAGGATGTAAAATAAAGGAGAAAGGAAAATGAGAGAATAAAAATATAGTATAATGAAAAAGAATGATACTGGGTACAGAGAATAGAGTCAGCAGATTACAGATATTGGGGTCAGCAGATTAGTGATAGCCATTAATCCATTCCCTTTGCTAAAAAATAAACATTTTCGTAGTGTTTCATCTATGTTTTTCAAGCCGCAATTGAGCGAGAAAAAACATCTCTTTAGGTACATTTAAGACAAAAAATTAGCTAAGTTTTGTCTGCATCAGTGAATGACGCAGAGAGGTAGCGGGATCGATAAAAATATTTCAAAAAGGTTTATGGAACTAAAGTACGCAATAGATGAGAAAAGTAACAGAATAAATTACAAATTAAGGTTGGACACGTTGAATTAGCAAACAAGATTGCTTTTCAAAGCCCGAGTAAATCCTTCAACTTTTGCAAGAAGCCTTTTTCATTTTTAAAACGTCAGATGTTTTGAAATTTCAATGATAGCGAACCGCTATCTCTACCGCATAAAAATAATTGTTAATGATAACGCTCTGAAGCACTACATATTCCAAAGAGGAGAAATATTTGTCTCGCCATTGACATTTTTGGCGTTACCACCAGCAAGATGTGAACAGTTAGTACCAAGGTAGGAGAAAGGGCAGATGATTTAAGCGATGCAATAGTGTGTCTTGTGCAGTATGAGCCATTAATATACTTGCGAGTGCGGGGAGAACAGAGTATTCTAGCAAATTGTAATTTATCACTTTTCAAGTTTCACCATAAATTACTTTAAAAATATTTTTAAAATCAGCCTCAAACTCGGTGCTATTGCGTTCTTCGTCAAGAATAAAATTTCACGTCGATGGTGCATTTACAGTCAGTCACCCTGAAGTACTTTGAATGAAATATGACTTCTTTAATGCATCCGGACGGAAAATTAAATAGGTCCTTGAGCATGTCATCCGAATTTGAGCATTTACCACCCGCATTATTTTAATGGGCATTTTAAAGAAATTGAGAACATTTCAAATGGCATTTTGTTTATAGACGAAAAAATGCATTAAATTTCATTTGACTTTTAAAAGATCCGATTCAAAGAATGGGTAGATTTTAACAAATGATTGATCATGTTGATTTTAATATATTTCCTCCACGATATACGACTCTGAAACGCAACGCGACTACGAAAAGTGTAATGGGATAACATTTTCGTGCTACAGAATACAATCATAATGAGTAGTACTCAAAGGGAATACCACCACGTATTCACAAATCGCCTTATTGTGGTAGATGGGAATAGACTATCACACTCTGTAGGAAATGTAAGAATGTCTCTCAAGTAGCTCACTAAGAAAGGTATTAAAAATAAAATAGCCTTATATATGTATATATTTCTTTTTGTGCTTGGGTTGTCAACGAAGGAGTTTTGGGAATAACAAGGGATCTTCACGGGACAAGAGGCGCTCTCTACTCGTTAGCTGGAGAACTCTACCTAGCTCCGTATTTCCACTAATTAAAACCTGAAAAGGGGATCCCTTCTGGATCCGTATAATAAAATGAAAAGCGAGCTCTTGGCAAGGACTACACGTAATATGAGGTTGAAATTGTCATTTTCATTGAATTAAGGACTACATGGACTTGGGGACTAGGAGTTTGCAATAAAATATTTTGTTAAATTCTCTTTACATGGAGTTTTTAGTCAAACAGTAGTGTGTGTTTATGTTTTACCAAGATGTGGGGGCTGTCGACTATCAATAAGTCGAGTACCGATCATAGATACTAGTAAAAAAAATGAAAGAAAAGGAACAATATGGTAGGACATAACTTGATAATGATCAGTGACCTATCATTAACGTACTCCGCTGTGGAGTTCTGTTTTCAATCGCTTAGAGAAAATATTCGTGTAGGAATTTCCAGTGACATAATTTCTTTTTAGGTGGTTTTTACAGTAAAACATACATGACATTAAGAGAAATATTGCCATTACGAGTTCGACGCATTATTGAGCGATGTCTCTGTTTAGGAGTTCCAGCAAACATTATTTCTTTTTTATTGCGTTTCACGGGATCGTAGTGAAAAATTAAGCAGATTAATGATATTCCAACTACTGATGAATATAATGGACGTAAACGATCATTTAAGATGCCTCCAGAATCTTAGTCTTGCGAAGAAATTTCAGGATGATATTTACTTTCCCGCGGTCTAAATCTAAATGCATACATTTTTCCTACCCCCCAAATCTTTCTTCAATCGATATGAACACGAAAATCCTTTTTGATGTCACAAGATAAATTAAAGAACGATAAAAATTATTCCATTTACCTAATCAATTCGGACGCCAACTATCGTCTAACACGACCCTGAGATCTGTAAATACATAATTGGTATTGAGATAAATAGTATAACTAGTTAGCCAAGATCCCAGGATTCCATTTATGATTTAAATCTTCGGTTTACATTTCACTCATTTCATTCCTGTCTCTCTCTCTCCTCCTCGTTCCCATAAGAGCTTTGGCAAGTAAAATGACACCTCGCAATCGCGCACTGATCATCGCCTTGCAGACGGTCACGTGAGTGGATGTCCACGCCAAATTGATCGACGCCCTTCACGAGCAGCGTGGGGATGTGACTGGATTTCGCATTCGGAAGCTTCCCCTGTGACACGTGAAAGGAGAGCGCATAGTGGAAACGGGAGGGATGGGTTTGAGGGGGCAGAATGGTATACAGGGGATGACGTCACGTCCGGTTAAAGGGCGAACGCGGAAGGGAGTGCGCCGCGGAACCAGAGCAACGACGAGGCGAGGATTGAAAGGAATGGAAGGGTCGAGAGGGAGGGAAAGGGTGGGGGGGGAGGAGTGGATGCGATGCGGAAAGAAGAAAAGGACGGTTTAGGAGGAGGGAGCAGGACGATCCGTCGCTGGTGATCGATCAAAATCAGGAAGGGATTTGTTTGCAGGGAAATAGAAAGGGTGGGTCAAACGTTTGGTGGAAGGATGGCGAAGGAAGACGAAGGATAGGGTGAGACGGAAAGGGAAGGGTGGAAAAAGGATCTGTATGTTGAGCAGGAATGGATATAAAGGGGAGAAATGAATTCCCGAAGGACGAATCCGACTGTGACCCGAGGAACTGCAAATGTTTGGATGGTCGCCCAAAGGTATCACGCGCAGTAAGTATGGATTACCATTGTTACATTATGCATTCAGTCTAATGCTGTTAAAGCTAGCTCCTTCCTAACTTATGTAAACGTTGACTCTGCCGAGACTATTTTGCTCTCTCGATGAAATTACGTCCTGCAGAACAGCAAATTAATTTCGTAACCATGGGAATAACAAAAGGACAACAACCTCAAGAGGTTTGGTTCATATTGCAAAATGTTTCAAGGTACAAGAATTACCACAATAAGTCCTAAAACGTCAGTGCAAAAACTTTTTTCTCCCTTACGAGTATAACTTACATTAAGTGCTAAAAGTGGTAAAAAAAACAACTTATTTGATCCTTGGTCAAATAATCATAGAAATTTCATATTGAGAAAAATTATTTTTATTATTGTGGGGAAAGTTAGTTATTTTTATCGAAAAACTGCAAATTTATGCCCATTAATAGCAGTTCAAGCTACTGGCACGGTACGATTTCAATGGGTATGCCTATCTGCTTGAGATCGAAATAAATACTTCTTTGGGACATTCGCCCAGAGATTAGTAACGTCACATCTCTCTCAATGTGGCTAGCATACTATAAAATTCCTAAGGATTTTGATTTAAAGTCGTCTTTTATCCAGGGACTGAAGGTTGATACAAACATTTTAGTTCAAAAGTGGATTTTTTTAACCTTCCATGGTCCATGTACCACAGCACCCCATAGAGTTGGCCATACATTTTCCATGCTTTTTCAAATAACTTCCACTTGGAGTACTTGACGACGTATTCAATGGGAAAACTTCGAATTTTCAAGTGATGAATGGATTACGAGCAAGTGCTCCAAACCAGAACTGAAAAATGTGATTGCATCAGGAAAATTGTTATTTCCGGTAGTGAAGAGTTAAAAATGTAAGTGTATGAAGAGCAGCTAACGTGATGCTAGCTAGCATTACGATATCCATAATTTTCGCATTATTTTAATCACCAGATGAGCTCATGATTATATTTTTTCCTCGAAGTTACATGAAAACGCCTGACGAACATAGTTGATTTTAAGATAAAAGACGCTGCTTTCTACAATTATTCACTCCCATTTTTCCATGAAATGTGCTCTTCACACCAGAACCCAACAGCTAAGAATGAGTATCTAGTCCTAAAACATGAGTGGAACTTCCCCTTTTGGAAATTTCCACCATCAAATGATGCGTCCCATTGAGTCCTTCGCGTAAGATATACAAAAAGTTACATCTAAACCCGATTGGAGAGAACAATAACGAAATATCCGGCACAGCTCATGTGGCCATATTCTTTAAGCAAAATCTGATAGTGGATATTTTATTAATATATGTGGTATTAATAGACGATACCTTTGTTGGCAGAAGGTTAGGATATTCAATAAAGAGTTCAGGATCACATGCAAATCAATGCCTTGCGAAAACTTTACCCTTTCAATATCTAAGCGGTTAAATTTTTAGGGGGTCAGATCTTAGGGAGAAACCTAATGGTTGCTCATGAAGAGAAAAATTGCCCCCTAAGGTTGTGTGAATTTTACACACCTAAATGCACAATTCAAGTATCAAAATCAATTTTGGATTTATTACTGAGTTAGGGTGAGATTGGCAGATCAGGAATCTCAATTATACTTCATTAAAGGCTAGTAACTAAGGTTCAGGAAATAATTAACTACGGCGCGCGAAGATATTACGAATTAGTTCAGCTCACGAGAAATACTTTTTTCTTGACGTCTTAGAACACGTCATCCCAGTAATATTCATCCACCATTTCAGATATACGGTACTCATATTACTAAGTAACTATTCCAACGTCGCTATATGATCCTGATGGATATTCGTAGCACTAAAACAAGAAAAGACGTGGTAATATGAGGAAATCCAACAAAAAAATCACGTTCGTTTACCTCTGCGTATGCTGTCATGGCGTGAGGAAAGAAAGCCAGGTGTAATGAAATTTATTTTATGCAACGTCACATAGCGCTCAATTTGAGCAACGGCGCGAGAAGTAAGAGGTAATGTTAGCTACAAATCATTTCGTTCATTCAAAACAAACATGAATTAAGGTTAATACGATTCTAATGTCCTCTTCGTTATTTATGCGCATTCTGAGTTCTACTCGGGAGTCGTCATGTTAATTGCCGGCACGCAATGGCAATGCTCCCAACAAATGCAATGAAAATGGATCTGCAAAAGAAGAAAAAAAGGAGAGGGTCTTGGTATCATATAACTGGATAATCTGCCAATCAACTGCAAATTTAGTCCGTGATTACATTACATCACGCACTGCGAATGGCAAAAAATTGTCTTTTTTTGTATGTTCTGACTCCCTCATTCGTTAGATAATGAAATCAATTTTCAATTTCATCCAATTAGTATAACCGCAGTTAAATTCATTTTAATAATTTTTCCATAAGTGGAATTCTCAAAAGTTCTGGTCTGCTAATTATTGAAATTTTGACGCATGAAAACTTGTCAAGGGGAATGCCATTGACAGCTGATATTGGTGAAATTTTTTGGACTTTTAATTAGATGAATCGTGTGTAGAGGAGCGGGTGCAGCATTTACCAATTTAGAAATGGAAATAAACTTAATCAATGATACTAAATTCTTCAATTTTGATAAGTCATTAATTAATTTGGGCAATCCATATATCAATGGTTAGTAGGGCTGAGCATTAAATTATACGAACCACAGAATACAGAACATATTTTCCGAGATACTACTGTAAGAGCATAATACTACAATATTCATTGGCGCAATGCATTTATCATAAATTTTCCATCCATACTCATAGTATAACCCAGCAATTAATTATCAGGGGCTATCAATCCTGGAAACGACTCGATGAATCTTTCCTTTATTTCTTTCCCCCACTTCGTTAAAACACACGGGCCGATAAAAAAAAGATAAAACCTGCTGACTTCCTTTATCTATTGTGAAATCTAGTTGGATAAATCGTTACCATTTGTAATTGTCGGGTCGCTTCCTACCCCTACCCAAAACCCAACCGACCCATCCGCCTACACGCAATACCGCTGACTGCGCTGCCCTGCGCGCGATGGCCAGGGTCATCATCATTTGTGCCATTTCCGCAGGGGCAGCGGTGGCGCTGGAGCTTTGCGGGAGTAGGGAATAATAAGAGCCTTGGGCATCGGCGAGAGATGGAGGAGGGGAAGGTTGGCTGGATGGGTAAGGAGTCGAAAACGAGCAAGAAAAACGGGAGTGAAAAATCGAGCGGGGAAAAGGGTGAGGGTTGCAGTAACATCCTGACGGGGAAGGAGGAGGACGTAATAGCAGAGGCAAAAGTTTGAACGCAACGGTTTTGCCGGTCGGGTGCAGGAAATGGGAAGGAATTCGAGAGGGGTACAAAAATGAGGCGGTGGCGGGGGAGTCCTCTGCGCTGAAGGGGAGTGGAAAGAAGGACGTTTGTCCGATGATGATGATGAAGCCCTGTCAGGTGGCGGCGGAACCCTTGAATACCCCCAAGCCCGTGCTGGAGTGCTTGGCGCGTGAATATGAACCGCCACCCGTCCGTCCTCCCACCCTTCCTTCACCCTTTCAATCCATTGTTTCCATTAGTGTAAGCGTCGGCCGTCGTGGAATTGAAGGCAGCCGCCATGCATTCGAGGTCCATTTCCCGGGCGCGAGCGGCCGTGTCTACGTGAATAATCGTCGATAACCAGTCAAAGTCAGAACGCCACATAAAAAAAATGAAGATAGCTTTATGCATCTCCCTCTCTCTCTCTCTCTAGCGCACGCGCAGTAGTGCATGATTTTGAGTTCCCCTGGATGGAGGATTTGATCTGTTCCCCCACCCGCTACTCGTTACAATTTAAAAAAATGTATGGAGAATTCAAAAGGATTATTGTTTCTCGACTCCTTGGTAACGTGATTATAAAAATCAAACACAGTCTCATTAAGGGTCTGGTAACTTCAACATTCGGAAAATGATAAACCGGATCAAATCACGGAAGCACAAATATGGAAATATCCGGACAGTAAATAATATTATCTCATTACTGGGAACATAGTTTTTATTGGATCCGAAAAAACTTCACCATAGATAATACAGTGTCCCTGTTTATGATGCGCTGAATAGATAATGTAATGATGCTGGTATAAATGATATGCTCATCACTTATAGCCTATTTTTCAACTATTAAAACCAGGGCCAGGAAAATAAATATGGTGAAAATCAATTGGAAGAAGACTACAATATAAATTAGCGAAAATTTCATTTTAAATATATTCATAATCTGGAACATGAAATAATTATTTCATTTAATATACTCCTTAAAGTTCGCTTTCAGTGCTCCAGAAAGCTACAATAGGGTGTAATTAGTAGTAAATTAGTAATTCCACGACTAATGGTACTCAATTTCCTCTTGGAATCTTCTTTCAATTCATGCATTATTATCATTAGACATGAATACCCAATAATGGTTTGTGCCATAAATTAGTCTGAGGTATAGAATTTGAATATGTCAGAAAATGCTATTCATTCGCAATTGTTTAGACTATTTCAATTTAAAGTTGAGGTAAAAATCAAAAAACATTTTCTAACAAGAAAATATTTCCGTCCAGAAATAATATCTAGTAATATACTTCGGCGTCAGATAAACGCTTTAGGAATAAGAAAGTCGTGCATTACAAAACCACTACTACTATGCTAACACAAATATGCCAGAATCAAAGTGCGTTTTTACTCTACACTTAACTGTATTTATTATTAACTTTTGCCAAGGTTTCAGTTCTTGTGACGCAAGTTTAAGTTTCCTTTCTAAGCTTGCTACATAAAAAGTGATCCTAAACTAATCATTTGCATAATATATCGTGCAAAAATGATATTTGATGCAATATTTTTAGTTTGTGTAATATAATACACACATTTTGTTTTTGTTTTATAATACACATATAGCGGATGACTCCGTTAATAGTTACTGTTGCGGCATCTCCCGCAGTTTCTTGAAATTGTGTAATATATATGTGATACAGGTATTCTAAATTTGACTTCAGTATTACGTAAAAGCAGCCGTTGCAATTTGAAACATGCCCAGTTCAACTACGGCTACGATGGAGGTTCAGGGCGAAGAGCAATACGCTTAATGTAATTTATTTCAACTGCACAAAATAGTCAGCCATGACCAATGTAATGGAACTGGGGAGTTGGTGTTTTCTTACGGAGGAAAGCACGTGAACGCTGCAGCCAATGTGACAAAAGACCATTGTATTTCGACAACATTTTGTCATCAGAAATGCCACTTGAAAATGTCACTGGATGAATTCTTAACGTTGGATACAAAGATTGAACATTAGATTTTGCACGCGGTAGATACCGCGGAACGCACCCAGAGTTAGCAACTATCTCACTACAGCCAATGTGAAGTTTGTCCCTCATCCTCTCCTTAGAGACTCATTTGAAGAACTGAAAAAATTCAGGAACAGCATATCATCCTACATATCATCTTTAGAACCAGCTAAACTTTAATTCTAAAGAGGTAAGAGATGTCAGCGAATCACTATTTGCAGAAAATTTTATTATTTTTATAGGCAATCTACCGGTTAAGGTAGGTTTTGGTTGGACGAAACTACCAAATAAAGATCTTGTCCTCCTAACAAAACACAACCCAACATCTTACTCTAAAACAGGCCCATCTTCATCTTCGAATACTTCCTTCCTCGCTTCATTCCGTCCAACATTCATAATTCAACTTCTGGCCCTTTCTCGTTTCCTAACATACTCCCCTCTATCACAGTCTTCAACATTCCATTGCCAATCAATATGCCTTGCATCCATTTAGGAAATTTAATGAAGGTTCGGAGAAATACTACTCGTCTTTTATCAAAAACAATTTACTAAAGTTAAAATTCAAAGAAAAAGATAAGGGAATAAGAAAAATATCCAGCAGATATAAAAATAAATATGCCGGGAATTAACATTGATATCTTTTAACATATGTGGGTGGTCTGAATAGTTTCCGACCTCAGAAAATTTCAGAAAAAATGTCTTGTATCTTTGTTAGGTCGGAAACTTTTCAGAAAAACCTTGTACATGTAACTTTTCAGGTATGTCTGACGAAAATATGGAATGCCATCACATATCATTACAACATCATGCAGAAAATTGCAAAAACATCCATTAAAACATCACGGAGGGTTTCATTCGCATAAAAAACACACTTTTTACGTCAATGATTTACAGCAACTGAATATTCACATTACTCTTTTCGCTAGAAAAATTGGTCATTCTAGAATGAATAATGAATGTTTTTAGTCTATTTTCCAGTATGAAATGAAAATAATAAGTTCACAACAAAACGTGAAAGGAATTAATCATAGCTGCTACCCATGCGCTGGCACACGAAACGATCCGCAGTAAGCACAACAAAGCGTCCAGCGGAGAACAAAAGAGTGAATGAATACGTAATCGGATAGCGGAGATAAAACAGAAAGGGTGGAACGGACACAATTTTTCGGACACCACCATCCCGATATTTCATTTAACCTCGTAGGGAATATCTCCACGATGTCGGCGGACAACCCTTGCGGTACAACCCACCCCTCAACCATTCCCTCTTTCCCCGCGTCATTTAGCAAGGACCCACCGCCCACCCTTCCTTCTCCCATACACCCCCCTCAATCATTCATCCCTCCATCCCCTCTCCGCGCGCGCCCTCTATACACCAGAAATCACTTCTCGACTCGCTTGCGCCCTCGGACACCTCTTCCATTCTTCCAATTTCACCCTCTTTCCTTCCTCTTTTTCTCAGTCCACTCTTCTTTTATCGGGATCCCTCTCTCCCCATCCCTTCATCCATTCAATCGCCCTCCTCTCGTCGTTATACACTGCTAAACCCACTCAGTCTCCGTCCATTTTCAGGAAATGGTCCACGAAATCCAAGCCTCTCGTCTCACAATGGCCAGCCAAGTGAGGAAATACAAAAAAATTGAACGTCCAGGAGTTCCCCAATGATACAGTTTACAGGACAAACGATTTGATATTTATTTTATTTTACGCTAGGTTCTTCTGTATACACTCTTTTTGGTGATGATGATTATTAGCTCGCCTTTTCCCTATATCAAACACGAAGATGCCCAATTTACATTATAATGCTATTTTTGCGTCGTAAGGGATATCTGTGAATATGCATGAGGCAGAACTGATTTTTTCCCGTACACGCACTTTTCGAATACCAGAATAACCAACACATATACTGGCAAAAAATTCAAGGTATGTAATGGTTTGACAGGAGCATTAAGCTATATTAAACCGAATCTGATAGCACTCTGAAATGATCATAAGTACCTGATTTTATAAATAAACCTAAAAACATTAAAACTTTCATTTATCTATTATCTACCACAGAAAACCACCCTTACCACCACCTAATGGTAACCTCCTTGACTGGAGCTTGTGAGCGAATTACTCTCCATTGATGTAGAGCATTGTTCTTCCAGTTCAGCCCTAAGTTCCACACAAGCTATGTGATTTTTCGGGCACAAGATCTTCCTCGGAAACCATAACCGGCACAGGGAAAGAAACTGGCCCCCCTACCCAGATGTGTGAATTTCACACGCCGTCGGCCTTAGCACTGGGTGAAATCTACCATCACCTACCAAACCGACCTTCGGGTTGATTACTGTGTTTACAGTTTATATATACGTGTATATGTAGGGGACGTGGTAATTCAGAGGTAGGGCGTTGGACTACCGACCGAAGGATCCCGGGCCTCTGGGCACCCTCAGCTTCACCCAAGCTGTGTGTATATATGAATATGTATGTATACATGTATCCATATACGATACTCGTATATACATGTATGCACAGTCATTGTATATCCTCACAAATTGATTCTTCTAGGGTCGAAATGTCCGTGAACTTAGCGAAAATCTTATATTTATTTAACTGTATCATAAATTAACTAATGCACTACCAAGTTTTAATTTTTAATTAATGATTGATGAGTTGTGCCTAGAGAGGCTTGCCCGGGAATCGATCCCGGGCCCTCCGGTCAGTAGTCCAACGCTCTACCCCTGGGCAACCAACACCCCTATATACACGTATATAATTCTAAACTGAAATTGAAAAAAAACTCAGTAAACTCTAAACAATTTTTTAAAATTTTAGTTCCTATCATGACAGTAAATACGAACTCTAATCTGTTCTAATAATCGATTATGAAGGATTTAAAGTTTTTGAAAGCTAGTTTAACGTTAGAACTCATAGTTTGTCTGCTAAATGCAATCGGTCAATAATATTCACCAAGCCACACACAGCAGTATTTGGCAAACTACTTGAAAAGCTTATTTGAAAACCTCTAAAACCTTAAGACAAATGTCATGTTAAGGGGCTCAGAAACAAACAGCATGTAATTAATAAATGTGTCATTGTATGGTTAAATAATACATATATATATATATATATATATATATATATATATATATATATATAGTTCCAACAAAACCTAGCAAGTTGTCATATTTTTCGCGAAACTTGGCATTGAAGGAAAAAGACTGAATCCCTCCACATTTATCGAGATAATTAAGTTTAATTCCCAGAGGCCATCCTTCTAAACATCAGCGTAAATAAATAAATATTATTAAATACGCTGATCGTATAATCCACGAAAACTCAGTGAATATACTCCATATTCAGCATCATCAATTATTCATGGACCGCTGTCGAATACGACAGACGCGTATACATCCCAAGTGGGGAGGCTTAATGTCACTGCCGAAGGCAAACCCTTTCCTGATTTCCCTCGATTGAAAGGACCCCTTAATTGAATGGAATCGACCAGGACTATAGTATGCGTTGTTTTCGACCAGGGAAACATGCAGCAGAAGCAATCATTCTGGATACCCCGACAAGTGGTTGTCTTGCGTTACAAATGTGGGGACTGTGGCGTCGCTCATATGAATTCCGTAAAAGCAGTGTAAAGGGGAAAGCTGGAGCGAGTATGTGGAAGATGGAAAGAACGGACTGAGAGGAGGGGAGATCAAGACGGTGTAATGGGAGAGAAAGACGAATAGGGAGGAAATTAACCAACTAAAGGGAAGTGAACTTAATTTCCTTTAAAATATTTTCTAGTGTGTAAATGTTCTTTTACAATAATATCGTGTCTACTTCAGAAAAAAAGTTGAAAAAATTGTCACAATTCGTATATTAATCAAACTTATCGATATTTTTAAATCAATCAATAAGGTGTATTTCTCTCTCGTTTGTGGACCCAGAAAGAGAATGCCATGTAATTAACTGGGAAGCTCCGAAATTTTACATTAACCTTCATCACAAACAATCGACCATAAGATCGTCATCTTTTCTTAGAGGATTAATCTGGTAGGAGTAGTCAATTAAATAAAAAAATGAGTATTAAACCCTAAATGGAAGTTTTCAGATGGACAAGATACCACGAGATAGACGGTTAAAGACTTCAAATGAAGAGGAGATATGACCCATAACTGAGAAACATTATCTTCAAATATGCCATCATTATTGAAATTCATAAAACCTAAGCAACCGTCAAATGAAGACAATTATAACGATTTTAATGCGATGAAATAAATTTACTGGAGGATCTTTAAGCGTTTTCAGAGATGTAAGAGAAGAAAATGTTACAACATATCATTTTAGAGTTTATGAGCAATTTCGGAAATCCAACCGCAAACGTACATACTACTTCTTATCTCTTTCTACAACGAATATTCCATTCATTTTGTTAAATATCGTCTTTTAAAACTGCGTCAGCATTGATATTGTCTACGAGAAGTACGTTTTAAAGATATTCCACGATACTTAATAATAAAAATCATTGGTCAAGAGTGATAGCAATATCTTTTGTTTTGGTTGTGAAAACTTTAAAAGATGTTGAAAAGCGTGAAACAAGAGTGGGCTGGAGGTGGTGGGAGAGACGGAATAGCATTATCGCCTGCCCACCCCAACTCCCTTCGATCTAATTTCCCGTTTACCCCCCAAAAAGGTCCTCACCTTCACTAGCCCTTCCGCACAACACGACCGAGAGAGGAAGACAAAGAGAAGAGAGAGAGAACGGATATGAAGTACGCCGGGGTCAACGGAGATTCCCTTGACCAAGGGAGAGCGAGTGAAGCGCGTATCCACTCCGAGGCGAATGCGCGGACCATCATCGATCATCCTTCGCCGCAATCGATCAATCGCCCCGTGACACGGCATTGACCTCACTTCGTCCGTCCTTCCTTTCCTCTCGCGCGAGGAGACGCGCGACGGAGGCGAACACGTTGGTGCCACGCTCCCTCACCCTATCCCACCCAACCTGATTTCCTTTCTCTTCTTCAGCCTTCCGAAATTCTTCCTGTAGTGTTTACGGGAACGAGGAGAGTGTGAGGAGGAACTGTGGACAGTAGCAGATCGTTCGAACCCGTCCCAACCAGACGTAAAATAATAAGGCACTCATGTTTCTTTGAGGGTGGAACAGCGATGAGAAGCAGAAATTTCACACGAATGAATTTACTGACACACGATTGGGGTGTACGTGCGGGTATGTTTATGTTCACCCCATAATGAGAAGGTGACACTCACCTTTGAAAATTATCCATTATGAATATTTCGAAAAAATATGAATATTAATCACATAAAGAAATGCTCTTTTGATAATTGCAATGTGACACGTGTGGTAGAAAATTCATTGAAACATGATTAATGACTCCATATACGTACTTCAAAAAGCAGTTTTCATTAATAATCACATAACGGAAAATAAAGCGGGATATGTGCAAATTACAGCATTATGTGTTCCACGAGGCTTTAAGCTAAAAATTCAAGTATCAACAGATATGGGAGTTAAATTCTTAAAATAACGTTTCGTACATAATTTAAAAAGATTAATTTTGTGCAAAATACCTCCCAAGAAGGTCAATAAAATTATGGTAGTAAATTAACAATTCTAATGTGGCAATCGTGGTATCACTAAAATGTAGGAGAGTAAATAGGTAATGCTTTTGGTACTTTGAACAAAAAATGAGATCATTTTCGCGAGAAAAAATTTAAAATCATAGTTATCATGACGATGTTACTAATAATTAACCGGTTCGCTGGGAAGAATGGAGCGAGGAATTCGGTGCTCTAACTTGAAACTCAAATTCTATATCATATTTAAAGCAAATACTTTCGCGATGTTTTGCGGCCCAAACTCGACTCAAATTTCACACTCCAGAATTAAAATTAGATGTATACCAGAGGTCAGATAAAAGTCGAAACTATTATTGATTTCGGTTTATTAATTATATGGGAAAGTTCTCCCATCAAATCTAATGTTTTGTTCTTGACAAATAGGAATGATAGTAAAATGAATATTCCTTTTAGTATACTCAAATGATACATCATTTTTCATTGATTTAAGGAGGTTTACGAATCTGATAAATTCAACAACCTTTCATTTAGGCTTTCATGATATTCGGGAATAAAGCCAGACAGCCAGCTCAAGTTTGCCAAGTCTCCATCACTCCTCCCTCCAAAACCCTCACTCCCGTGGTCTCCCTGAACACTCAGCTAAATTGCCTTTCCGTGTCAGTCCCCTGGCTCTGTTTTCCCACCTGCCTACGAAAGTATACGACACATAGCACACCTTCCTCTCGCTCTCCATAGGGCTCACGAAACCCTTTACACGTCTTTAAACATTCCCGAATAACGCACACGTCTACAGCACATCTCCTCTTCCCAGCGTACCCACCCAAAACCCGCCTCTCTCTCTTTCTTTCTTTCTTTCAAAAGGCAAGGGCGGGTGTGTTTCTCCTTTGCAAAAGGGGCGATCGCCTCGGGATATCTTCGCGACGGCAATGCTCTCAAGGAGGAAGGTGCGTCTTAAGACCCTTGAGGAACGTATGAGGCGAAACTTCAATCTACAAAAGGAATAGAGCGAGGGAGAGAGGTGGGGCGTGGGCAAAGGAGGAGCAAGGAGCATTTCCCTCGAGGGCGTCGCGGTGGGGGGGAGGAAGCAGGAGGGATTATTGCCATCGATGGATGTGCATTAGGGTGATGGGGTCGCTTGCAGACGGGGAGAGCGAGAGGCCCCGGGGGCGCGGTTGGGGTTCCCGCGGTGAGCCTGGGCTTCATCAGCGGAAAACATTCGACGACGTACGCCTGGAGAAGCATTTGCGGAGGGGATTTTTAAAACGCGATATGCTGATCGGATTCGCGCGGGAGGAGAAAAAAATAATGTCGAAAGCAGCGTGACGGCGAGTAAGATCGGGGTGTGGAGGAAAAGGGGGATTTGAAAAGGTCGAGAAAATGCGATTTTGGGTGCCCGTAAAGAAGTTCAGATTTCCCATTATCGTCTTTCCTCAAGGTAGGTAGCTAAGTGAAAAAATGAATAAGAGGTTTAAGTGTGCGCTGTGCTGCTACTAAATTTCACGTTACTTAAGTGGGGAGAATAAATCTCGGGAGGAGATCGGAACTGATCTTGGAAACGGAGTTGGGCGTAACTCAGTGGAAATCTTTCATCAGGGGAAGATTAAAGAAACAAGACAACATGCAATTTCTAAAATTATATTTTTTTCTTCAGGATCCTAGAAATATTGAGGAGCAACATTCGCATCTATCTTTATCATTGAAACATTAGACTTGTTTCTGAAAGCTACATTAAGTTAAAGTTGCATTTGGACATACATAATCCATGGATGGTAATTAATGATAACGGTATATAAGAAAGATAACGGTACTTAAGGTTTTAAAAAATCAGGAATATACTGGTAGCTTTACGTCAAGACGTGAGATTATTTATGACCCTATCGATAATCAAATTTTACAAAATATATAAAGACATTGATCATATAAGCGACCGTGAGAATGAAATAACCGAGTGGACGACAAAGAAAAGTAAACGAAGGAGTCAGTTTAAGTCTCGTCATTTTTTGTTGCAATGCATGACGTAGAAAAACCCTTACTAAAATTGAGGATGTAGATTTTCCACAACATATTGTTGACCTAAAAGAAATTTTCGGATAGGAGTGGATTAAATATGAAATTAAAAGTAGGATTCGATCGATTTTAACAACGTTATCGACTGAGAAAGACTCAAGTTTACCACCAAATTCGAAGGTCAGTTTTTTAATATAAAAATGCTTAATATTATTATTGTCACATCGAAATATAAAGCGAAATACTACATATAAATTTTTCAGGACCAGAAATTCGGAATTGTGCTTCCAATACGGAATTACGGTTAATTCAATCACTCAGAAAATTGATGTAGGAAATTCAGAAATAAATTTCTTTGATCATCAGCTACCTCTGAGGCTCCATAATACTTCTTCATTAACTGAACAAATAAAAATGCCGTATCAGTCAAACTGTACAATTTGGCTTAAACATATAAACAAGTAAATATGCGTTGAATGTGCAAGTAAATCATCTAATCTGTGCAATTAATCAGCTAATATTTTAAATAATTAGACTGGAATTATTATGTAATATTTTAACTTTTATACTTTTATTATTCAGTAAAAAGTAATCCTACGAGTTATCTTTTTAACTGGTTCATTTAATAAAAAAATTACATGCATAAGGATTGAAAAAAGATTGCTAGTTCAAAAGCCGTGCAGAAACATTGCGAGTGCAGCAAATATATTCTTTCGCATCCCCATCTCTTTGGAAGCAAAGATGCATGAAGATTTTCTGAAGCGGCAGAGAAAGAGGTATATCGTCTACTTTATGCTAATAAAAACATCAAAGGGATAGGCAAATGAGAGAAGCCGGGTTGTAGAAGTGGGGGAAGGAGGGAGACGGTGGATGAGAGAGGCTCCGTAAGTATCTATAGGCGCGGAATACACGACTTTGTGCAGTGGGGGAGGAGAAAGGAATTGAAGTCGGGAGATGAGTCTTTGTCATAAACGGGAGATAAAGGAAATATGATTGGAAATGGAGGAAGTGATAGCTCGGTTCGCAAGCTCGGTATTTTCGTTGCCTCCTCCACGCAATGGATAGGCGAGGTGGAATGTCATCTCTGAAAAGATTGTTTGAAGATTCAGCACAATGGTAGAGTCAGGTTAAAAATAACAGAGATAGAATGCAAACGAGAGCTTCAAGAAAAAATAGCTGCACCCATCAAAAGACAAAGTAAGGATACCATGAGATGAGTGCCTGTGATATGCAAAGATTTGCAAGCTTTGGGAAATGGAAAAGTGGCAAATTATTTATCCTACATTTCAACTCGATTTGTTTTTTTAAAGTTAGTTTTCACAATTATTATATCGAAACCGACACATCAAAAATTCATAACTGAAACACCAGACGTGGTTGACAGTACCATTCAAGATGAAAGATTTTTGAAAAAGATGCAATGCTACAGAAAATATACTATGAAAAAAATAAGCGGATTAATTCACCAACGAAGAATTCCTATGAGAATTAGGAATAAAAAAGGTATCGCTAAAGGGGAACAGAAAGTATTTCACGGAAATAATGCTAACGCCGTATTTTTCATCAGAAAAATCTATGAACATTAAGTATTTTTCATCAGAAAAATCTATGAACATTAATTTAATTTTGAATAATGTATCAATCCCTGTTGCCTTCGCATAAATGCCAAATACAGCAAATTTAACTTGAATCATAGTCATTTCAACATATGAGGTAACACCACGCAGAGAATTGAACAAAGTAGGCATATGCAAGTAGAGCAATACAGTTAAACCATTTCGATCCCAGAAAGTAGTGCGCTGCCAAACATTTCAAGATTGATCATTTTATTCAAATATTGGCTAAAGCAAAGCTTCGATCGGAGAGTTCTGTTTATAGTCGGGAAAATGTAAGTTATTACTAGACACAAAATGGATAAGTATTTCTTCTTAACGATACACTTATACCATCTAAGGTCGATGGTGGCGGGAAAGAAATTTCATGCAGATTGTTAGCATTTATGTATCTAAATAAACGTTGAGAAGATAAAGAATAAATATAAAATAATCATAGGAAACATTTAGAAACCTAGCTATTAATTAAGTCCTTCCATTTGAAATATTAGTAGGATGCGACCATTTTAAATATTTCATCCCCGTTCAATTCGTCGTAAATACTGTTGCTTTCTATTTTTATCTGCCAAATAGTCACTGGATGAAGATAAAATTCTTCGTACATCTTGCAAACTTCGTACGTTTTGCTAGCCTACTAATCACCACTATACAAACTAACCAGCCTCCGACTTATATAGGTTTGAGAAATTGTGTCTCAGGAAACTGGAGGATATATCAGTAACAGAGTAGCTACTTCTCCTGAAGGCAAAAAATGGAATATTTAAAGCATCAATCTCAACCTTCTCAAACCAAAGCAGAAAGAGCGGAAAGGCTTATCACACATTTAGTCTGGGCAACTTTAATATGAAGAAATGGGATAGGAGCTAACGACATCGTGCACATTACACACTGCAATACAAAATAATAGCATCAGAAACATGCATCAGGTTCAAACATGCAAGAATGGTTCGCTTTTATTATTACTCATTTTAATATTACTCATAAAATTTCCAAAATACTGTGAAACTTCTCACACTACGCATCAAAATAATTTTAATACCATTATAAGATTTAGAGCGTGGACAAACGGAATGTTACCTATGTCTAAATGTTTTAGAATATGCACCCTTTTTAATTCGCTCGTATTTGTATGGAGCGATATTTAGAAGGAAAAATACTTCAAAAACCTCTGCTATTAATTATAAATGTATTCGTTTAAAGAAATCATTATATTTCCGATGGGAATGACACATATTAACATTTACGGCTAAGCACCAACGTCATTTTAGTAATAAAATAAATGCAAATGTTACTAAAAATTAAATGTTACATTTACCTATTAGCGTGTTCCTAAGTTCTTTAATATCAAGAAAATTCAAGAGCATTCTAACCCTTAACGCCGAGCAGTAAAATATATATTCATATTATACAGAGATCATGTTAAAGGATTAAAAAACTAATATTATTAATATACTAATAAAACACTAATAATTAGGTATCAAGTATTACGTTGCAGATGATCAGCACCGAGATACGGAAAGAACATTAAGAATGTTTTTAATAGGATATGCTCGTCTTTTTTAGGAAAATATTCATAATTTGTTATAAGTGATTTGTATGGTTACTATGGCATTGATTTCATTATTGTGTTTAAGGAAACATGGCATTCCTGAAATCGGAAGGAACGTTGGGGATTAGTACTTTTCATCTCAACCACCGCTGAGTTGAGAATATCAAAAGACTTGGACATTACATTTTGTTTCCAACTAGTGAATCCGGAAAAAATGTCATGTGTGAAAAAATGCTAGCATGTTTTTCAAGGCTGAATGAATAATTGAATTTCTACGAAAACAAACCTCTAGGGAGCCTGGAAACCCTTAAAGGAGATAATCCATAAAACTAAATCGAAAGCTTTGCCCACCAAAGCCATCGGCATTTCGCATAACAAGCAAACATCAAAACCCACCCTATTCATTCAAACAGAAGAAGCCATCGCCAAACCAATTCCTGAAAGATGGGGAGAAGAATTCTGCCGTCGGAACCCCTTTTGATTACGTATTAATGAACCGGGAAGCTATTCATGAGATAACCGCGGGAAGAAGATGCGAGCATGTGTACAACACAAAGCGGTAAAGGAAAGCATCGAGGGGCTGAGTGAATGCGGCGTGGAGCGGGGGAAGCGAGTGAGTGCGGAGGTGAGTCGGAAGGGAAGAGCAGAGCGCGGACGGGGCGATGGGGGTTGAGAATGTAACCCCGTTGTGGCCCGAGGGAACGCACTGCCTTTCGGCACTCTTCAGTATCAATCCCCCCATCACCCCATCCCTTTCTCTCTCTCCCCAACCCCCTCCTGCACTTTAACCCGTCCCCTACCTCATCACTACTTCCTACACTCCGTCCAAAAATCGTCCGTCCCAATATCAAGAGGTGGTGCCTCGTTATAATGTCACGGTCATATTCTTCATTTTTCTTTCCCGAATGGTAGCTCTATATTCACTACGGTCGTGTTTTCCCTTGAACCCAATCAGAAGAAGCAGCAGCCTTCGAGCGGTATAACAGTAAATTCGTTATAACCGCCTATAAAATGAATGGAACAACCTTGTTTTCAAAAACCCCACCTGTATCTCGAATATTTAAATTTTAGAAATACTAAGTCTCAAAATAATTCAGTGCCATTCAGACTAACATAAAAATTTTTTTTTGATCGGAAAAGTCAATATTGTGTTCTCCTTGCCGGAAAGATAATACTAACTAGAAATTCATCGATCACACCAATGTATCTACCGTCGACGAGCACAATGTGGTTTTCGAGGATGTCAGCCATTTTTTAAAAAATCGAACTTAACGCCATATTGTGGAGTTAAAGATAAACCAAAAGTTAAGTTCGTGTTTTAGTAATAATTAGTATTTTGCAAAGGCGGCTAAACACTATAAAACATAATGAATGTACGCATTACATAATTTGACTGTGTAACCGGCCAAACTCCCTCGTTTCTCATCTTTTAGCAGCCTGAAATCATTAATTTGGGTTGGATCGTCACCGATCAGAATTATCCGACACGTATTAATATTTTTCTCATATTAAAAATCGGTTACTCGGATATTATAAATATTTAAGCCAGAAAATGGGGGTTTTGTTCAGACATCATTTCCATAGAGATCTATAATTTAAACAACTTCATTTTTCTTGACCATGTTTATAAAATTGATACATATGTATAAACATAAACTGTTACCGCCAATTAACAAATCAAAATCCTATTTATGTTCCAACTAAACGGATTGATTGAAATCTTCCGAACACGAACATGGTTGAAGATAGTCAAAGGTACATATAGTACTTGCAGGTCTCCAAAGATTTCTTGTTTCAGTTCCTACTTACTCCATCTCTTCAGCTCTTAACGACGTGAGCTCATCCATAAACAACCTACGAATTTAGCTCATGCCTTCTCGTGAGTGCAGAAACCGATAAGTAGGTTCATCATACCGTGCTTTCCTATCCTCCAAATTGATACTCATTACGTATTCTGAATCGCTGGGATTTGCCCAGGCACCATGGACACGAAGGGTGTTTGTGCAGGGATATTTGGCCCCTAAGGGGCAAGTGGTGAGAGTTTCGCCCTCACATCCCCCCTGGCTCGACCGTAGGGGTCAACAACGAAATGAAATCCGGTCTCTTAAGTGCAGCCAGCAGCTCAGTTGAATTTTGTGTACTTTGTGTACACAAAATTCAACGAAGAAGCATTTAACTCAATTTGCTAAACGGCTGCACATGAGAAGTTAATTGATTTACCGTGGAACTTCCCTAATAGCTAGAGCAATTAGTTGATCAAGCGAGGAGTTCGCAAGCTTTGAGCAATGCAATTTGGAAACGATTTGGTCAATCTCAAATATCTATCCTACTCCCATTGGATTTCTGAAGGCGAGGATCATTTCGGCTCCTATCTCTTTTGGGAATGTAATGCTGGACACAGTTCTTGTTAAATTGGACTTTCGCGAAATACTCCGATAAGAAGATACTTTATCGCTTTGCTTCTCGGATTACTTTCTCATAATTGGTGAAAAATGCAGTTAAAACACAATTGTCAATATTATCATTAAAAACAAAAATAGAATTTCTATTGTACAAAATATTAATACAATAAAGTTAAATCAAATTTTATTTGTGGTTTCAAAACATTCTTTCATGAAAAAAGACGGAAATGGCTAAATATGTAAAATGCATAAATCCGGAAATGACACACCGTGTTGCGAGCGTCAATTCTTTTGCAAAAATGTTTTTTATAATAACTGATTCACAAAATAATAGTCTTCGAGGCAATTATAATATAAACGGACATTTTCTGTCACAAAAATATCCGAATTATTCCATAAAACCAACTCCACAACAACACGTCTCTCGAAAAACAAAATTCACTCGTTTTCCTTATGAGCGTTATTACTCCAGACTGACCGTTATCTAGTGCAGACGGCGGCAAAGTTTTTGAGCATCGTTGGTAACATTAAGTCTATCGTTATCCCACTCCTATCTGAAATGCTCCCAACTGCAGAGACAAACTATTATTACCAGACGTTCTTACTGCAATCATTCCTCACCACGGATGCGCCAAAATAATGCAAGCGTGTCCCTAGAACCGATTGTAGCGCCAGGGTTATTTTTCACTATCGAGGCGCGCGAAGGAATCCCATTTCCACCCTCAAAGCCCACACTACTCCTGCACTCATCCCGAGTGGTCATTACATCGGGTGGCGTCACTCGATGAGGAAGAGGGGAGGGGCTCTCTATCTGCTCCTCGACGAGCATGCGCGACGGCTGCCCCGGAAAAAAAAGAAACATTTTTTGCAGTGTTCCGTCCTCGCGAATAACCGTCTCCTAGGAGAGCTGGATAGGCGAGTAGACGAGGCATGAAGAGATAGAGAGAAAAAAAACTGCTCTTCGCGAGATTGCTTTCTGGATTGCCAAAAAGGCCGAGGGTAACAAATTCCGGCGGTCGGAAAATCCAGCCGAGGTTTGAATAAAGAGACTATTCGCAAGAGACGACCCAAAGTCTGAGGAAATGTTTTTTAACGACTGTTTTTCTCGAAGGTCGCGTAACATTCTGTGAGAAACGCGATGGGATTGTTCCTAACGGAAGAAGTGCTCCTCTCTTTGCTTGTTCGAGCCTAGGTCAAGGTCGCTGGATTTGGTGGTGACTCAACGAAAAAAAGCAACAGATAACGGGTAAAGCGCGACACTTCCTTCGCAAGAGAGAGAAAAAAAACTGATGTTTTCAGGGGCTTTATGAAGGGATGCGCGGATTTCAAGCAAACAGTAATGCATTCTCCAACAACGACAAAAGCCAAGGTCACAAGATTTTAGATACTAAGAAAAACATCAACCGATAAAATATAAAATGCTACGAATAAATTATTAGTGAGAAAGCAAAAAATATTAAATATTTCGAGATAAAGTCAGTAAGAGGATAATAGCTCCTCGACTTTACAAAAACTGAATATAAGTACAGAATACGGTGACATTTTAAAAATATGCGCTCAAGTAGAAACTAGTTTGAACGGAAAAAGAAATCGCTGAAAAAATTAAGCTACCATAATACTCTTGTAAATTCAAACTAAATTAATCTTGAAAATTGCCGAGATCGGTTGCGAAGGCAAACAATTATTTGCACTCTGTTATAGGCCAAGTTTATTTAAATGGGACAAACGAACAAATTCTACCGGATATGAAGGAGAAGCAAAATTTTGCTGAGGAAACAGTAACGACTCCCCGAATCCTAATAGCCATCATAAACTCGGTGAAGTAAACACAAATTTTTCCTTCGCATAAATTAGAACAATCGGTCCAAAAGAATTTAAATTTACTCGGGAAAGATCCCAGAGCCCCAGCCAAAAAAATAAATACCGGAGTAGTTGGAGCGAAATGAGGGCCAACAGGAGCATGGACGATAATTGGAACCCGATGAGGACAGGCCGCATCTCCCTCTTTGGCAGTGGGGGATTTGATATCTTAATTAGATCGGAAAACTGTTGCGCAGAGGGAGGAAGCTGTTTGAGAAAGGAAAGTAGGGATGGTTTTGGAGACGAGAGCGGAATGGATGCAAAAGGGAATGGAGGAAGAATGGCGTGGAAGGGGCGGGGGTTAGGAAACTTGGGGGTTAAGGGCTGGGCATTAATGCAAAGAAATAAATGAAGTGGCTTTCTATTTGGGTTGTATTTTTTTTACGATTCGATCCCCCAGGGCAGGGTGAGACCGTCATGGTGCGGGAAGTGGATGGGATGGAATAGAGGGTTGGTGCAGGAAGGCACAAGGCAATGAGGAGAGGGAGAGAAGGAGAAGCGAAAAGTTACGCCCTACCAACGACACACGGAAAAGAAGATACGTGTGCTCTACTATAAATGATAATGAAATGAGACGAACAGGATAGGTGGTGAAGGAAAAATAGGGAGAGATTGGACTGAGAAACGGCGAGAATGTTTTTTCCCATCCGAGACATTTTGGAACAAAAGAAATAAGGCCGGAAACGTATTAACTTATTGACTACTTACGCCTAAATTGGTTCACGCAAGATATTTCAGTCCTTGCTTTAGGTGACATGTGTAGCCCTTCAAGGCAGTGAGATGTCAGTCGGACGTTTGACATATCGCAGCGACTGATAAAGCGGGCCATGGTCCCTATTGACTCATCACCCCACGTCTCAATCCCTTCCTTCTCTCCTTTTCCTTCACTTTTTTCAAAATGATCCAAAGCAAAGAAGTGTTCCTGCAAATTTGTTATATGTTTTATTGAGTTCCATGAATATTTTGGTGTCGCATGACATTTACTAAGCGTTGATTAGAAGCTTTCGATTTATGTGAGAATAATGTAAACAATAAAATGGGCATAAAGGGATCCGAGGCATTACAGAAGAGGAGAGACGGCAGTTGGAAGAAAATGAGAGAAGGCAGGACGTAGGGATGTAGGAGATATTGAGGGGCAATGAGATGCTGAAATCTGTAATTGGGTGGTATTATGCTGGAAAAGACAGACAAAGGTAGGGGAAAAAATAGGAATTTTGGGCGGACTTCAGGGAGGCGGAAGTATACACAGTTAAAGAATGAGTAATTTAGCAATGACGTTTAAAGATATTTAGTTTCTAGCCTAGGATACAGTACCTAGGATACAGTAAAGTATTGCGCCAAGGCCAATGAAATACCGCTCGTTAAGTGTCCTTATGGAGTAATTTAAACAATTTTTATGAAAAATACTCAAAAGAGACATAATAGGATACCATATGTAGGATAGGAGCATTGAAAATCATTTAATGGTTGAAAAATTAAAACTTGCGGCTGAAAAATAATTGACGAGTCCAAATTTAGTATTCAGGGATTTTAGAAACCACGGGAATGAATCCCGTAATATAGTATGCACATACTGATCTAAAAAATGTCATTTCACCAACAAAATGGTGAAATTAACTTTAAAATAAACTGGTGGTGCCCAAAAATTCTGATTATAATGGTTACTGCGATTTAATCCCATTGGTCCTCTTGTACTTTCATGTGAAAAATACCCCAAATTGATTATCCACAATTAATGTATGATGAAACATTGTATGCTATTTGCAAGAGTGATGCGTATTGTATTGGAAAAATTGTACGCTATTTCTGTTGTCCAAATTCTGTGTTGAGATGTGATAAACACTCTGAAACTAAGAAACAATATTAAAATTGATTTATAATGTTTATTTTCAGTTTCTGCAATGACAGCACCCTCTTATGGCTTTTTTCCGAAGACAATTTGATTTTCCGTCCCCTATATTTACCAATATGACATTACAACTCAAAACGTAGCAAATAATATGGAAAAGCTCAATTAGAGGGAATCGACGCCATCATCCCAAAACGTAAGATTATAAAAAATGAGAGAGGTATTAATGCGCAGCAGCAAAAAGAAGTAGATTAGAAATTTATTATGGAAAGATAAATAATAGGGGGTGGGGAAGGCCGGGAACTTTTAATGGAGACAAAAAGAGAACCACACCTTGAACTCACGCGATCACGCAAGCCTGACGTGCCGCCCTTGTCCGAGCAGCCCCCCTTCATTCCATCCCGACCCCTTGTAAAACCCCACGCCTATCCCATGCATCCACCCCCCTATTTTCCCTTCTGATCCCCCTCGGGCTCCGATGAAGTCGAGAAGAGGAGGAGGGACCGGGAAGTGCAACCTACTCACCCTCCACCCGCCCCTGCGCACCCGTCCTACGACAGAGGCGGCCCCTTGCTAAGACCCTGCGGCACTCCGCTTCTCCTGCGAGGGATACGATTGTTTGGTTTTGGAACTGAAGAATAAATAGAGGATTGCCAAAAGGCTTTCTAATTTTTTCCCCCTCTCGTTCTTTCCGAAGAGATCGGCGATGTAGGGTTTTTGGGGAGTGCCGCCCCCTCCCACATCAGAACCCTCACATCACCAATACCTCGGATGGAAACTCGGTGGAGATGAGGTAAAAAGACGAAGGGCCCTAGGGGTTTTTAAGCAGGGCAAGCTGGAGGAGTTACTGCTGGCTCGAAGCGACCACGGGCAAGCATTCGGGAAGCCATCGTCAACGTTAATCATTAACGTCGATAAAAACGGCACCGCACCATTTTTGTTTCACATACCTTACTAGCTTCTTGGTTTCTCCCTCACGTTCTCTCTCCGGGAGGAGAAGAGAATCTTTGAATTGGCGGGGATAGATTTTCTGGACGTCTCTAGAATCCAGCATCTTTTGTGTACGCAGACATTCACGTTTGTAATAAGCGATTTAAATTCGTGCTATGAATTTCAAGCTTGCGACATTCGCCTAAATTAAATCTTCCAGTTGCTGAACAAAACATTCCAGGAAGTAGGTTAGCAACAAATCCTCCAGAAGTAGTCACAGTTATGAAGAACTTCCAAAGACGTTTATTATTCCAGCGGCAACTAAGGAAATAAAAACGGCTCCGGCGCAGCGTTAGAAAAATACGTCCTCAAAATCCATTGTCCTTAGCACTTGAGAAATTTTATGGCAAACTGACCTTGGATATCCTAGGCACATTCATCGCCTATATAGCCCATTCAACCCGGTCGAATAACAGAACCCAACGAAGGTATCTGTGGTCCATAAATGTAGATGTCTATGCATCTTTTAAATGGGACCGATGCAGCATTAAAGCAATCCCTGTCGAGACAAGATGAAATCTAAAATAAATAAATTTCCTCTGTGAAATCAGAGGAAGTGGATTGACTCAGCAAAAACCATAATTCTTTTCGCAGCCTCCCGAGCAACCCATTACCGGATAATATAATTATATCGGAGTGCAGAATTTACGATACCGAAACAAAAGTTGACCATTCATTACGTCAACAACAAAGTCAAATGGTTTTCCCCTTTAAAGTTTCACAGTCTGATTTAAAATATGGGGAGTATATAAAGTCTTTTCCGTTTAGTAAATAAAGTTTCGTAGTAAGGTTCTATGTCAAGAAAGTAAATATCTAATAGGAGTAGTATTAAATAGACGATAAGAATTTTACTCATAATAGTCGATAAAATTTTACTCCTCATAATTTTTTAATTATTTGGTCCTCGGCGATGGAGGTGCGCCATTTAAATGCCGAGGTGAAAACGAATACATGAATTGAAATTTCCCACTCGTTTCTACGGTAAAACAATAAGGAACACAATCATAATGCAGTTAGTTTAAGCGAAGAACAAATTGAAAGACTCAAAAACTTTCCACAGCGATACATTCATGCAACATCAGAAATGGCAATTGGCTCAATAGGGGACAAAGAGATTACGATGGAGACTCAAGTTAAGCTCTTAGCACGAATGCGGCGACTGAGAACCATTGGAAACGCGGAGACATTAGACGAAATCCGAACTATTCCGGGAAACGTGAACAACTCGGCGAGAAAATATGACGCCATTACAAAAGAGCGCTTCAAGTCTTCGAAACCAACGATTGTAATAGCAATTCCCCAAACAAATGTTTCCTCCATTTACGAAAACCGCTAACGGCAGCAGCTCTGCCTGCACAGAATTGGTGAAATGTTTTACTATGGATGCCTACTTTAACACAGATTTTTATCCGCCATTAAAGAGACTGAACATTTTGAATTTCCATAAATCGTACGGACATGAAGTGGAATATTCAAGTACTACTATCACCGCATATTTAGGGAACTTGACATATAAATCGCAAAAAGATATTACCAACACCGACCTCCGCAAAATTGGAACGATAGATGAAGAGAAATTTATAGGTAACATTTATCAAACTTTCAACATGCCAAGATAAATATCACTCTGATTTCTCGATAAATTTGAGTCCCATTAATGGAGTTTGTCAACGTTATTGATTCGTTTTTACGATAAGAAAAATTAATGTGGAAAAATTATCAATTAAACTCACCTTTAGAGGGATTTATGCCTAGGTTATACAGAAGGAAGTATGAAGAGGAGGAAGGCACCGAACTTACCTGAAAAATACGAGAAAATAATTAACAGAGAGTAAAAATTTAAACCGCACAATATTAACACATTTACAAGTACTTGATTAGATACAATTTATTCTATAACAAATACGTTTCAGTGACCAAGATAGTTTTTAGGACAATTAATTATGAGTGAAATGAATGCTTGCGTAAATAATTTAATTTCCAATCAAGAGACGATTACAAAATAAGCATTACCTAAATTTTATGGTTTGTGTGAAAGAGATTAATGATAAATATGAGCATGATATTAGTAGATGGGTATTTTTTTATTCATAATTAAGTTTTAGAATGTAATAGGAACTCATATAGATTCGACAAAGGTTAACAATAGGATGGAATGCTTACTGCTGAGCGGATTTAAATGGTACGTTCAAGGTAATTCTCCGAATATTCAGGAGCAAAATACTTACGTAAAGGAATATTTGAAACATACGAAAAGGTGATAATTCAAAGTAATTCAATGAATAGGTGATTAGGTTTTCATTTTGAAGACCTAAGCTTAATAAAAATTTATATTTAAGTATGTATTCATCATGATTACTTAAAGATTTCACAAAAAAACTTTCGGACCTTCTCTCGTTCTTTATCCAAGAGTTACACCAACCCCTTTGCTCCGGCTATACGGGTGATGCACCCTTTCTCTCCGCAACGAGTATATACGCTATTACGCACCACCCTTCCGCCCTACTATGGACCACCACACACCAATTCATCATTAGTCTCATTGAAAGCTGAAGAAGAGAAAGAAGATATACCGTCAAACGGGAACTGGAATTCATCTGCGTACATTTTTGCCCAAACCTTACCGTTGCAATGGAAGGAGTCATGGGTGTTAATAGCAATCAATATGATAAACTTGGAGGCTATGATATCGTTTTCAATAAAGGAGATAATTTAAAGCATATTTTTCGAATAGGTAATCTAAATTAATAAAAGTATATACGACGATGCTTTGGTGAGAAAATTCAGGATTGTGTCACCAGTAATTATTAATTTTATCAAAAATATTAGTGGTTTTTATTTCATGCCAGTGGCATGAAATAGGCATGTAGTGGCATGAATAGTGGCATGCCATAGGGCAGAAAGAGAAATTTTATTTATGAAATGAATAGCATAACGTATGCTTCCAGTAGTCATACACAGAGTAGTCCACAGCACATTTAAGCTCCGTACAAACCATAAGTTTACGATTATTGAGGGGAGCTGAGCGGTGAGTGCATGACCACAACTAATAATGCAGTGGCTGTCTACTAATAATGCATGGTGAAGATATGGTCAAGGCTCAGAGATAGGATGCATAACTTCAATATGCACAAATCCGTAATCCACTATTAACTGAGATAAAGAAGGGATGGGGGAATCCTGTGACAGAAATTGAAACGGGACAAAAGAGAATAATATTTCCACCCGCAGAGTTTTGACTTCGGAGGCCACGCGACCTCCAAAGAGCAAGGGGAAACCAATCATTTCTCGTTATTAAAAAAGAATTCACTCCCTTTCACCCTTACCTCAAACCCGACTCCCTAAAAAAAAACGCCTCCTCCTCTCCATGCCATCATTATTACCGATGCATGTCATTCAGATAGGTTGGATGAAATGAAGGGGAAGGAGACGACACCTCATAAAAAAACTGATTCCCACAGCGACCGATTCCCCACTCCTTTACCCCCGCCGCGACGCGAGCGACGCTCTCGAAACCGCCCGTCGTCCCACCGTAGACCGGCCGCCCCACGCAATGCACTTGGCCCAATATTGGCCCGCGCAGCCCAACAACTAACATCCTACCCCGGCTGCGATCGACTGTCAATCTGCCGAATAAAGGGAACTCCTCCCCCAAACCCTCCACTGAGAGAGAGAGAGAGAGGAGCGGAGCGGGAGTGGCATGGGGAAACGAGAGGCTTGACGTCAAGTACCCGGTAATGGGGTCATTGAAGGACGCTGGAGATCGAAATGGCTGTCACCAAGTATTTTTCCAATAGACCGAGGGGATTAAATGGCAATGCCAGGCGATCAGGGTATCGCGCGCCTCATAAAACCAACCACCACGCTTATCCCACGCGATTGATTTCCCGTACAGCATTTCGATAGGACTAAATTATGAGGACGCTTCGGATTTAAAACATTCAAGATATGTCGTATTTACTAATCAAAACTAACACAAATGTATTAAGTTTCAAGATTATAGCGAAAGGGTATGAACAATAAAGGATTATTTCAATTCCTGTATACATTAGAGATAATGATAATAATTGATTTACTGAATCGTGAACCTAGCGCGTTTAAATATTGTTTCACTGCTAAACTTCTCGTTAAATAATTTTGAAATTCTGCCCAGAGCTTTTATGCAACCCATGAGATCGACGCAGGGGAAGGACAAAATTCAACCGCTACTGGTAGCATAGAATTAATCAGCTCATACCACTACATGAAAATGCTATCTCTCTCGAGATAGACAGAGGGAGCCCTGATTCGAGAATAGTTTACCTCTGTAACGTCTGCGTGGGAAAATTCGAATTTCAATTTAAGGGAAAGGAGAAACAAAAGAAAGAGTAAAATGACAACCTTGAGGGACTCAGTCCACGAGAACGATAATAAATGGAGAGTAAATGAGAAAGAATGCGCATTTCTAATTCGCAATTAAATATGTTTGATGGAAAACAATGTGTGTTCATCGAAGTGTAAAAGAGTTTTAATTTTTCATGTATTAATGGCGCAGTAATTTGAAGAAAGTTCAGCGGATGACTCTAGTGTAAATATAAAAATTTCTAATGGCTAATAAATATAAAACTGAGAGTGCATACAAAGTTACATTTTTCCCTACTAAAATTGATTGTTCTACTTACGCCAACGGGAAAACCAACATTACAACAGAGTAAATAATTATAGCTAATTATCCAAAAAATGTGAGAAATAATTTGTGAAATTTTGAAAATCCCCAAATACAAAGTCAGCCCATTTATTGAATATATTTTAAAGATATTCAATAAGATGCTATATCTTAACAAGTCTTTTTCGCAAAGCTCAATGGTGACTGCCTTATCAAATATACTAGTGAATAATGGTATAGTTGTGATCTTTCACCTTACGAAGCGTAATACGGAATGTTCATTCGCGAAACTAATTCAACTCATAATCACCTTTTATACAAAGTAAACAAATGATATTTCGCTTTTCGGTTTCAAAATTAACCTCGATATGCCATACATTTTGTTGGATTTATAGATTAATTGAGAACTTTACTAGATAATCTAGCGGTTAAGGTAGGTTTTGGATGGACACCATTACAACATAAATATTTTGTTACTCCTAACAAAACACAACCCAACATCCTACTCTACAACAAGTCCCCCTTTATCTCGGTGTATTTTTTTCCTCCCCTCACCCCGGCCGACATCCATATCCTAATTCCTGCCCTTTCCTCGTTTTCCTAACATTCTCCTGTCTATCACAGTCTTCAACGTCCTAATGCCGACCAGTACGCCCTTCATCCATTTTTCCTGCCTCCTCATGATATTGCCCAACAATCCCCTCTCCTCGCCCATAATACCTAGCATTTCCTCATTTTAATTCAGAAGATTTATAATGAATTAACTAGGCATTTTTTATTTGCACTCTGTTCCTTTTTGTTAAAACTACAATAATTTAGCCAATATTTAGCGTTTTTATGCCCAGAGCTCTACTCTTTAGTCAGATGGAGATTTGAAATGACCAAATGACTGAAATAATTCGGAGAGGGTTATAAAAAAAATCGATTAGAATCATAAAAATTTAGCGTTAGTAAAACAATTCATTAATCCTTTTTTATTACAGTTAACATGAAAGTAAGGAAAACAAATTTATAATTGTAGTTTCAAATAATTAAAATAAATGTGTGGACACGAATGTGGGCAAGTGAAGAAGAAATGCAACACGGGCTGAAAAAATGAAAAAAAATACGCAAAATGTTCAGTAGGAATGATATCATACGAATTATCCCATGTGGATCGTAATGAAGCCAGAGTGGGTCAACCAACTGAAGTAACGTCTTCATCACGAGGTCGCCGACCTCTGCCACCAATCGCGTGGGGTCTGGGAAGGAGCGAGAGAACGGCCATGAAAGCGTATTCCGTAGCATAATAGGGGAGAGTTGAGGGGTCAGGAGTGGAGGAAAGAGCGGAGTGGAAAGAGGAGGAGGAATAAAGAAACTAAAGAGGCGGGAACGATAAAAGAGTGGCGGGAGGAGACCGACGAGAAGTTTGTAAGACTTGAAGAGGTGTATACAATCACAATATGGCCGTTCGATGAGGAGGCAAGAGCGATGCTTTGCAACGATGCGGGCGTACCCTTTGAGAGGGGTGGGCGACGCCACACTCCCACTCCACTTGTGAAAAGGACAAGTGTATAATGCAGCGAGGTTTTCTTTTCTGCTCTTTTTTTTGTCCCTCCTAAATCCCTGAAGCTTTGAGACGGCTTTCATTTACGCGCGGCCGGCAGCATTCTGCGTTTCTCGTTTGTTCTTTTGAGTTGCAAGTGAGGACAACAAAGCGCGAATCGCCGACGTACGCGGAGACGAAATTAAATTTTCCCGCGGATTAAGTTTTTTTTTCTACTTTTTACTGAAATTCCTTGGGCAGTGGTTCCTCCTAGCCGCGTTCATTGGAATGGAATCGCGGAGAGGTCATTGTATCCCAATGGAAAGTCCAAAAAAGTGACCGATGCTTTCTCGTGGGAAAGTAACGAGAAAAAGACAGAGCGGTGAGAGCGCAACTAAGCCGGATACTTTCATGAGATGCCACAATGCCACGATGAATCTAAGCTACGGCTGTGCAACACTTCGATATGTACAGAGAGTGGGTGTCAATATGAACTTCGATGTCGACTTGTCGATACTGATTTCAGGTGACGTCAAAATATCGTGGGCGATATTGATGTCTAGTTCAATTGTTATGTCAAAGACGATATTTATATCAGGGGCTACTGAAACTGAAGTCAAATTTGAAATTAGTCGTCACGGACGTGGTCGCAGACAGCCTATTATGAAACATTTCATAAACGCGTGAAAGAAACTAACTCCTCCGCCTGTTTCAAAGCTAAAAGTCCATTTGTTTCGTATTTATGAATTACTCCTAAGGATCGAGGGACTCTACGTGCTTCAATAATGACAGTTTAGTAAAAAACGTACATGATGTATCCATTTGTACACATAAATGCAATCAATTCACCTTCCATTTTATTAACTGATGGGAAACTTGAACAAACACCGGTTAAAAAGTCGCACATAATTAGGGTGACGTTTTAACCCCGTTTTGCAAAAGTTTGCAACAATGAATAATTTGCCATGAATTACCTTAGTAGGTTTTCTACAAACCTAGCATAATTATTGCACAAACCTTGGATCTCTTAGGAATATAGCATTACACTTCTAGGCACGGATTAGCACGCTATGAAATACTCTAACGGCCTGTATTACAATCTTAATTGGCTAAACATACGTACTTTCTTTCCCTCCATACCGTCCGAAATGTCTATTCTATGCCTCAAATTCCCCATGAGAGCATTTATTCGTTTGTCGTTATTACAGTCCTATTTACTCTTCCTACAGCTATTGCCACCCATAGCGTAGCAATTTTTCGAAAATAACTTATTTTTATTCATTTACACTGCAAGGCATAGTTACGGTGTGTGGCAGAGGGTGATTACACACCAGACTACTTTTGACTCCAGATATTTTCCCTCCTCTCGTGGTCGAACAACATTATTCGGATCCTTTATCGCTAGTATAAAAAATGACATCTTGTATCTGTTCTACGCAATATATCCTACCGTATATTAAATTTTCAACACCTATGCTAATGAGACAACATTCAAATTTATGCAAGAGATTTAATTAATAATCTAACCTTTGCTCTTTATGTTTATCTTTTACCTTTTTTTACCCAACTTTATTGACTGGTGTCTACCAATTTGAAAAGAAGGACTTCAGACCAAATAGCGACGGGAAATCACTTTTTAAAAAATAATCCCAACTGAGCCTTAGGAATTGATGGAGCATTATGGAATAATATATATTGTTCGATATGACCTGACCAGCTAAAAAAAACTCCAAATACCTTGTAAAAATACTCCACCTATTAAAATAATTAATAAAATTTAAAGGAGGGAGAAATGACGGCATGTCCATCATTCGTTTCTCCTTCATTAAATGTTAAAATGTAATAAAAAAGAAGTTCCCAAACAACGTTAAAAATAGCTCATAAAAAACCCGCCAAAAATTACAGAAGAAAATATCGGAAGGATAAGGTACCACCGAGAACCATGATAACCACCAAAAACATGAGTTGAGAATGAGATGAGAAATTTAGGATCTCAATTTGTTGAAAAAATACAGCTATATGAATTGCATTGAAAGGGCTGGATATTAAAAAAAAATAATAAGAAGCACTCGAACTCTATTTTCGGTAGTCACTCCATAATATGGAAAATAAACTGTATTGAAAAGGAAATAAAATGATTTCATGGCTGATTAATTACCTGAGGTATGGAAGATATGAACCTACTCATACCACTGGAGGTTATTACAGCCAATTCTATTCCGAAAAAAACATCTTTAGCAATTTAGAGCCTTATCTGAAGTACCGTATGCCTCCCGAATAAGATGACATACTTTTTTTCACATGTCATCTAACTATTCCGATAAATTGTGACAGTCGTTTTTCACCCCGAGTACTGATTTATAAAATCTCTACACGACATGCCATTCCATTATAATTCGATCCTTCATTCTTTTTTGTGTATACTATATGTCTTCCAGCACATACTTTTCATTACTTCTTCTTCACCTTCCTCCGTCCTCATTCCCTTACATGGCCACTTTCATTACCGGTTTCATTATCGTCTCTCGTTGAATTCAATTAGCGCCCCTCGCCTTCTTGTGGTTGTTTCCCATTGACTTATCCATTCTTCCCCGTTTCGAAAGACTTCTTCATTATTCACTTGGTCTGTCCATTGAATTTTCATTATCTTCTAAAGCACCGCATTTTCATTCACTCTAATACTTCCTTTGTCACTGTCCTCAAACACAGGGTTCGTCCGGAAGATAAGTGTACTGAGCTCAGGGAAAAAAATGTGTTACACTTTTACATATCTTAAGCTAATATTCCTCAAAATAGGACCCTTGTTAGTCGATACACTTGTTCCAGCGGCGTTCCCATTCCTGGAACGCTCCCGCGAAGGCATCATCGGGAACCTCTCGAAGACACGTCGTCACGGCCTCTTTGACGGCGTCCAAAGTCCCGTATCGCGTTCCTTTCAAACTCCTCTTTATCTTCGGGAACAGAAACGTTCTCTAAAAAATGTGGATCATTTTTGCAGTGATCCGCAAGTTGTGTCGCGATTTCCAAACGATTGAGTCTTTGATCATCACTGAGCACTTTCGGCACCAACTTTGCACAAATTTTTCGCATCTGTAATTGATCCCTAATAATCTCGTGTTTTGTGTAATCTCGTAACTATTGTTTTTGGCACATTACACTGCTCTGCTATCATCCGAACAGTAAGACGACGATCAGAGTTCCGTATATCGCGAACTTTTCGCACATTTTCGTCGGTGAGTGTCGTTGATGGGCGTCCAGGCCGTGGCTCGTCGTCGACCTCTTCTCTGCCCTCCACGAACATCTTGTGCCACCGAAAGATCATGTTTCTGGACATGGCTGACTCCCCCTAAGCCTGGTTAATCATACCGACAGTTTCGGTAGACGATTTTCCAAGCTTTACCGCAAATTTGATGGAATAACGCTGCTCCAAAAACTTCGGCATCGCGTTCCGTGACGTGGGTCGAGCGTGGAGGTTCGCGTTAACAGAGCTCCTCACTACACCACAGCTCAGAGCCGACTGCCTTTTTCAGCGTCGCTTGCCAACATACCCCCCTCCAATCGCAGCCCGTCAGAGCGGTGCTGGGCGCGCCTGGAGCGGCGGGAAAAAGTCAGTACAATTATTTTCCGGACGAACCATGTACATCTGACGTTCTAGCCTAATATGCAGATTTTAATGTACCCATGATTTAAGTCTAATCTAGTGTTAAATTTGTATTGAAAAAGAAATGTTTAAGAACTATCACAAAACCTTTTCCTCTTGATCGTATACCCTCCCCCCTTTTACTACCACAGTCTTAATTCTACCACCAACGAAGATGCTGCTGTTTGATCAGAATAATCCTAATACTAGTTTAGCTGTGCTCTTTATACGATAATATAATGATTTCTAATTTTCTTCTTTTCTTTCATCATCCTATTTTCACATCTTTCTCATTCTGTATAAATACTTTAATCTCTTTTATCCACGGAGTAGTAAGTACCACTTTCACATCTTATTTATTCTACGCTGGCGTACAATAGAAAATTCGGAACGTATTTCATTCCGTTTCTCAAGTTGGGCAAGCGTAATGTGAAAGAGTACGAATATAGATTTAATATGACTTCTCATGTGTAGCCAATATGCATGCTCACCCATGCGTTTTGAAACTCAAGATAGTACGTAAAGTGCCTTTCGCCATTCCAACTATTCTCCCACCCACCCATCGCCCATCTTTCCTCCACTCAATCGCACGCGCGATAGTTCATCCAAAAACCTGTATACGTGTGTGACGCAAAATGCCACTTAAAGTGGAAATTGAAAGATAGAAAACCCAGAAGGAACATTTGGGTTACGTTTGTAACAGGAAAAGGGCTCGCGAAACCCCATTAATCCTCATGTGCACGCGGAAAAATGTACCCATACAATATATATACCATCTTTTTGCTTGTAAATCGTCATTTAATTTTCTATTTCCGCCACTGCACCCCATCCTTTTTTATCCTCTGCCGTTCCATATGTTTACCCTTCGACCCCACTAGAGAACCCTCGAGTGCCTTCCCATCCCCTCTTTCGCTTCATTTATCAGGAGGCGGTAGTGGAATTCCTAAAGAGATTTTCAAATACAGGATTTATTGATTCCTCTGAGGTGTCCGTTCATCAAGAATGTAATATTTCAGCGTTAATCAAATCTGATGCATACTTTTGTTTCGCTCGGTTCCTAACTTAAAATGAGAGCTAAGATAAATTCGCACTTTACGCAGTACATGTGAACACTCAGCGATGACAGTTTCATAGTTGTTTATGGGACAGGAGACATTGTAAATGAAAGGAAGCGGAAGATATTCGATTTATTTATCTTTGTAAAATCAGTCCGAGAACATCACACATCAATCCACAGCGGATGAACATTATATAAGTACCCTGATATTTAAATATATTTAAGATGCAGAATATGTATCACTCCAGTCTAATGTTTTAGGTATTTTCATCATTCATTTCATTCATTCATTTTAGGCATCTCCAATACCCTGCACCAGTGGTAAGATTATTTGGACGTATGCATTGGAAAATTTTAGCATTTCAACCAAAAATCAAATTAAATTACTCACCATAAAACAGTTTCTAATTAAAGGAAGGAATTCCTGGAGTTCTGTGAATCAAAATACGGTGTTGCCGAATCATCTCCCACATTATTCTTGGATTCTATTCATTTCTAGAGAAGATTGAGCATTAAAACAAGATTACATTCGCCGCTTAATATTATAATGGAGAGATAGAGAGAGGGTCTGGCCGAAATTTTATTTGAGAATTTCTATTTTCCACCGAACTTCATTTCTAAATTTGGCGTTAATGTTTCCAGTAGTGTTTCCGTTAGTGTAGTTTGAGGATTTCGTTGTGTTGGTGCATGTGGATCAAATCCAAAGGATGGCAACAAAAATATACAACAATAAATTTTGTCTAGTCATGCTAGGGAAACACCGTATTCCAGTCCTATGCGCACGGTGACAACTTGCAAAAATGTGAGAAACAAGGCGATAGAAAGATCATATGAGAAACGAAAGAGAAACACATACTTCTGGGTGGCTGAAAAATATATATATTGTTCGAAGGCGCTTCACCTAAAAAGATCCAGATGCTGTATCAGTTTGTAGTTTTAGAGGGTCCTGGATTATCATTTATAGTTTTTGCAGGAGAAAATGATTTACTACCCTCTCCTTACCAACGGGCTAGCTAGATTTTTTGAGAGGAAACATGATTTACTGCCCGCATTAATGGCCTAAGCCTTGCGCAGACTCCACGAAACTATGCATGCAAGGAGAACGAATCAAGAGCTCCCTCCATCTATAAACACTTTACGTTCCACGCAGAGGTAGTTCCCATCTATCGTGAGCAGATAAAACCATCGCGTTTTGGAAGGAGCTCGGGAAATCTCAAGAGATACATAACAAATCTCTATATCCCACAACTAACCAACCCACCCCCTCTCCTCCTCCTTAAGGGCCTGTTCCTTCGTCCCCCTCACAAGTCATACGCCACCCCACTTTTGAGACACTCCCCCCTTCCACCCGTTTCCCACTCTCAACGCTGTTTGGTGCGAGGGGAGGGGGGAGAAAGGAAGGGAGAAGGTTTTTAATACATATGTATAAAAGGACCTCTCTCTTAATGGGAAATGGCCATAAAAATATAAAGATATTCCCTACACCCTCCCCTTTCTCCCTGCTCCCTCTTTCCCCCATCCCTCTCAGATCTTCGCTCTCGTCGCACCCCCCTTGCACCACTGCCATCTCTTACCTCCCCGCGCTCGCCATGCATTTCGACTGCAAGGGGATCTCACTCCCTTTACAGAACCCTCACTCTTCCCCTTTCCCCATAAAGGGCCAACACTTAAAAACGCTCAAGTTATTTATGCCACCTCAGAAGAAGAAAGGGGGCATAGGGAGAGGCGATGATGCGACCTAAAATGGAAGGGTAAGCCTAGGGAAATATGGACTAAGCGAAACGAAGAGTGAGTGGAAGAGAGAGAAAGAGGAAGAAGAGCCTGGTGGAGGAACTAGTCGAGGGCTAAAAAGGACGCGGAAGTATATGGGATGTGGGGGCGAGGGAAGATGTTTTCGCACCGTCGACTCATAGACGTACGCTCGTCCTTTGTTCGGGAACACGAGCCGGAAATATTCGTTCTGACGACACAACGCACGATGGGGCGGGAATGGTCCCTTTTCATATTCAATGCTTTCATAAGTGGCGACCACTTAAGGGGGAAAGCAGGTAGCGAATTGAATACATACATCACCGTGGGGTGTGACGAAGACGTGTGCTGGAGAAAGGACTTCCCTCTGTGCCTCCTTGTAGGAGGTATTTCCCTCGCGTATCAAAAGAACATGTACCTTTCGGTTTACTTATCATGTGCTCTAAATTCCATCAAAGAACACTCAATTCAGTCATTCAGAATCCCTAAATCATTGAGTTAGTTTTGGAGTCACTAACTATCGGGAAAAAATCATTTTTTGGCGTCAGCATTAAATGGTGAAAGTCAGGAAAACCAATTTATTGGAAGATGTTGATCACCTTATCTGCGGCTAGACCCCGAAACAATGCTTTGAGGTATTCTGACATAGCTAAGTTTCTAATACCCTAATGTTTCCTTACTAACCAATAGTGTTCATTAGAACTATTATGAGCTAATTCTTTGTGGTATATAAGATGATTATTAAGTTGGATTAGGGCGTCGAATGCGTGGAAGCATTGTCCAGTCGGCATACAGCACATACGGCAGTCGGCCTGTATATCTGTGACAGAGAAATAAGTGAATATCATTTTCTCAACATAGCATTAGAAACAAATTATTTTCAATAAAAAATTTCATTTAATTTTCTGAAAATGTCCGTCATATTTTTCTTATCCTCCGTACTGAATTTAAGCAGTTAAATGGTTAATGTATTGCATCGTTAATTTAAAACAAACAATAGAATGGCTTCTACTTGCTGGGGTATTCCTGATATTATATGATACTAGAAAATAATAATGATCTCGACGACTTTATCAATTGAAATACGGTAACTCACAGTAAAAAAATTGAAATTGACATTGAATTGAAAACACTAATAGCAATAATCGATCATATTTGTTTAATATTCATAGGATTTTCGAGAGCAGTTTATGATCAACGGTTCCATATATAACGACATTTTTAGGAATGTTCCAGGTCAACCGATGATTTTTAATGTCCTAATTGATTCGAGGTGACTGCACCCGATTTATGTTTAAGAAATTATTTGCGTATGCAGCAGGCGAAAATTGTCATTTAGAAGACGAGTATATAATAAAAATAATTCAAAGATGGTGAAAATAAACCCAATTGTTTAAAGGACTGAATCAGTGCTAATCAATTTTTAAATTACATTCTTTAAGTATAGTCAAAAATAAAAAAATTACAACATGGCTAATGATGAATTTGTATCTTCTCATCGCAAATTTATATTTCAAGAAACTTCTGGATTTTGTCAAGAAGCCAAACATTGACTTGATGTTTCAGTTTTTTGGTATAACTGTATTCTCCGAACGGATAAGATTTAAGGAATCTTTGATGTAAAAACAAAAATGACTAATTCTATGGGATTCATTCTTGGCTAAGCAAAATTCATGTCATTTAACTAAAACCATCCGATTAAAAGGTTTTAACAAATGAAAAGGTTACAAGGAATGTTGACAGATAAGAAATGGATTTAGATAAATCAGGAGATATCAGCTTTTACTATTTTCATAAAAGCGGACAACGGAATGTGGCAAAACACAGCATAAATCAAGGGCGAGAATAAACCTTATTTTCTGAAATTATCCGAACATTTTATAGGTACATTTAAATTATTATATTGACGAAACGGATATTTGTGCTAAGAAATTATTCATTAATTGTTTCTAAAATGGCGTCCAATGAACAAATAATTAACTTCCATCGGTTAATTAAGCCCGGCCTCTTTTGTATCAATGAAGGTATCCCGCCTGTGATCAGATCTTCTATGTCACTCACTCGACAGTTCCTTCAATTTCTTCCTTACACCCTTTGCCCTTAAGGGCTACCCTGAATTAAAGAAAAACTCCCTTCCGATTAATTACACGTGAATAGATCGCCACGTTCCGGAGCTTGTGGCGAACAGGCATTTTTCGTCCAATTTCACAGGCATTCATAAAATTAATTTTATCGCGTCAGCGTCCAGAAGTCCATTTCTGCGGACCTCATACTCTCTCCACTTCCACATCTATATATGAGGCACAATGGGGTCCGCAGAACCACGTTACTCCAAATAATGAAATGACATCTCCAACCCTTCCCACTCGAAATCATATCACCTTTTCAATTCAGCCCTCACACTTGTCTTCCTCCGGTATTTTCGCCCGGAAAAAAAAATTAGGGAAGAAGAATCGGCCGCATTCAGAAGTGGAGCGAACTCTCGTACACGAAAAAATAAAAGAATAGGGGAAAAAAGATGAAACGACGAAAATGTTTTCCGCAACCCACTCTTCGGTCGCCCGTCCTCGCTATATCCTCAATAGGGGTGGGAGAGAGAAATTCCCGTTCGAACGGACAAACACAAAGCAAATTTTCTTCCCGGAGTTCTGCTGCGCAGGGGGGAGGGGAAAGAAGAGAGAAACGGCGAAGGTCCAACCCGTAACCCATATTAAAAGTTCCACTGCTAAAATAAAAAAACAAGCGCCCTTTCATCCCGAGGTGAGCGGTGGTCTGAAAGAGTTGTTGCTCTATAACGAAGAAGGAATTAATGGTGGCCGAATTATTCCCCCCGGTCGGCCGATCCGATGTCATTAGGATTTCTGGGACACTGGGTAAGGAGGTACGCGCGAAAGGGTCGTAGTGTGGGATTCTGGTTTATTTTGTCGCTCTCTCTCGTACGCAGTTTCGTGTTTTTCCCACACATCTCGAAGTCGGAGAGAAAGGCAAAGATGGGGGAGGTTCGAGAGGTCCTTACTCTCTTCCCCTCCTCCCCCTCCCTCACCGAATACTTCAGTTGCTCCCTCCTTCCCAAACAACCCCTACTCTTCGACGCACACTTAAAAAAAATTGACGAGAAGGGAGGGATCACCCCAATTCCGTTTTGTCATTAGAGTCAAATACTCAAGGGTCCTCACTTCCCTCGATCCTCCACTCTCCGTGCGTGCCCAGTCGTACGCGGCAGAGCGCGTCCTTCGCCGGGAGGAGACACTCGAAGCCGGGAGGACAATCAAACGTCTTCCGCTCTCACAGGGCTCCTCTTAACCTCCCTCCCTCACCACATTATTCGCCGTGCATCGTTCTTACGACGAGTATTATGGGGAAACGGCGGAAATCTATCGATATCAACCTATCCCATTGCGTAATACTAATAGAACTCATCCAAATTGACAGTATTTGCGATGTTTTTCAAAGAAATTTGGACTAGCGACTTACGATCCGTGGAAATTGGCTTTGTTTCGAGAGACATTGTGGCCACATAAGTTATTTTTGCGAGCGCATCCAACAATTAAAATTCAAAAAACAACAAATCTACCAAATAGCGATTTAATCATAGTTATTTTGATTATTAAGAAAAATTTGTTATTGCAGTTTGGCTTGAAAAGCCATATCAATTTATTCAGATGGAACAAATGAGCAATGCCTAATTTTTGAAAGCTTTTCGTCATAAATTAGCACAAAAATAAAATAAACATTATTACCTAGTGAGGCAGAGTTATACTTGGTTTTAAGATTCCCTAATCTATGTCAAAGAGTGAAGACCAATAATTATGATAAAATATTCCCTTAAAGGGTTAATATATTCATTTTCAACGAACTGGAGGCTTAAAGTAGCGGAAAGTTTTTAGATCTCTTTAGATAACGTGCGAATTTATTTATTCAACACACTGACAGAATCATAAACCTGGATTTTGGTGCCGAATTTGATGAATATACCATCTGTATCAAAAATTATTTTTTTTTAGAAAATTCCATTTTAGAATTTCACTTTCAAAATGATAAACTAGAAATATTTTTCAAGATACACAGCCCTTGAAGAAAAGGAATAATATCGGAACAGTCTTCAAACTCTGAAAATCTAATTAATAAATCAATATAGTTTTCTTTTCCCAGAAAAAACTTTTCCCAAGAAATATTGCCACGGTTCTATATCGCATATACACATACAAGAATACCACGTTTATTGCATTACTAAATCAGTGATACTGCAATCGTCTCTCGGTAGTCTATCATTCATTAAAATAGTCATTTCCGTATTACCTCATCGATAACAATCCATCAGGAATCCTCATTCAATGGAAAGAAATATTTTTCGTCGTTGTTTATTTAAGATTTTAGTAAGAATTACTCACAGAAATAAAAAAAAACTAACAATTGAGCAGTATTAATACAAGAAATCGTATTCTTGCGAGAAAAGTCTTCGTTAAAATATTCAACAAATTCTGTAAGGAAATTTCTAAATTCAGAGAGTAAATAGTTAATCCGTAGTGTTACTTATTTTCCAGATATAGAGAAAACCTAGAAGTCGAAATGCTATGAATTTTAAACACCGGAAAGATGAAGACACAATACGTGTATATACATTTCATTAACTAAATCCACATTCCATGTTGTTTATATAGATTTACTAATGTGAGAAAAAATTGCATAACCTTATTTTTAATTAGTAACATTGCCATAAAGACGTTACAGTTATTTTTCAAACCACGCCACCTACTGGAGCCATTTCTTTTTCGTCGTGTACATTGTTCGGTATAGATTTGTTCCTTCTTGAAATCCAAGCCATTAAACATAAGCACTTTTCGTGAAGCTAGGATTTCTCCCTACCCCTCCATTACGTCTTTTCCACCGCCCCTGTCGCGCTCCTTCTGTGACCATTGGTTGCCCATTGTTTGACACGCTTGCGACTATTGCCATGGTCACGTGACAAACCGGCACCATCAAGTGCCTTCCCCGGTCACCTCTCCCCCTAATACGGTAGGCCCTTGGAGCCCTAAACTCCTCCAACAGGACGGACCCCCTAAAGTTACTACCCGCGGAGTTTTTTTTCTGCACCCCTTAGGTCTCCCGCAGCTATGCATCCCATACACATATTCTCTCGCGCGCCTGCTCGCACTCATCTTTCCATTGTTCGCTCTGCGCGTGTATGCTTGTTGCGATTCTCCACAATAAGGGACTGCATTTGTTTTCTCCTCCTGAATCCCGCCGGATTCCGACTAGGTCCGATTATTGTCGTTCGGCCTTCCCCCACCCCCTTCTCCCTCCCGTGCATCACTCAGTCGCCCGTCGTCCTCTCCATTCGCGGGCGGTCCTTCTCCAACCCCCACTCTCCCACATCCCACCCGCGGTTACGTCACCGACGCTAGATGTCGCCACTCTCGTCGGCCGCGTGGTCGCGTGGCGATGTCAACGCGCGTCGTCCCCCAAAGCGGCGGGAACAAATTGCGCGGCAAAAAACCTCCGTTTGCCCGGCACTCCGCCGCGCCATTGTTTTCATCCCCTCGCTGTTGCGTTCCCCACTTTCCATTCTTTTCGGTCAATTTTTCGTCAACTTCTGGAGTTAATTGGACGAGAAGAAACAGTTGACTGTCCCTTAGAGTAGGCGAGTACTCCAAACTCTTCCCGCCGATGCTGCACACCGTGGGAGAATTTTCCGTGACTGGGCGCAGAGCAGTAAGAGTTAGTTGCGTAGAGTTTGCTGCTTCCTAAACAAACATAAACTTTGATTTGGAAATTTGTCAAGTGAAAACCTTGTTAAAAAAAAGACTCTTGCAGCAGTTATACTTCGTCATTCATTCTATTTTGACTTAATAGGGCTATAGTATTTTTATCCAACTTGACAAACCACCGAAGTACGTGTAATCAACCCGAAGGTTGATTGAATAAGTGAGGGTAGTGCATACCCAGTTCTAAAACCAATGGCTGGCGAAATTCACGTTTCAGGATAGGGGGGCTAGTTCCTGCGTGGTGCTTGTATTATCCCAATAAATTATGTCACCCGAAAAAGTACGCACCTTGGACGAAGCTGAGGATGTTCAGGGACGTATATTGGAATCGAAACCAGGCCGTCCGGTTAGTAGCAGAGCATTCTTGCACTGAACTCTCACGTCCCCTTAGTTTCCAAAGCCGAGTTCATATTTCCACGTCGTCTTATGAACATTAAATCGTAATTAAGGCGTAATTAAATCATTCCACAATCATAAAATCTGAAATCTAATTATTTATTAATGGAATTAACCACCATCTCGTTCTATCCCAGTCATTGACACCACTAAAGTGTTTGAACCATTAATCCCTTTATCCTCATTCAATTTTTGTTATGGACATTGGGATTCCTATAAGATAAGACAAGGCGTAAACTCCACTGGAAAGCATTGGGTAACCTTTTGTCTACCACATCAAGAAGGAAGTATTATTGTACTTTCAATCATTTCTGATTAAATTTGAAAACCGCTGGAGTAAATGAAAGAAAATTGCTAATTACTTCTTAAAAAAACACATGTGTCAAACGGTGTCTTCAAGAAGCTGACAAAAGACCACAGAATACGAAAAACATTTCACGAAATTTAATTTCTATAACACATGTACAATTTCAAAAGAGGGAGTGAGAAGAAAGGGCCAGTAAAGCACTCAAAATTCGTGGAACGGATCGTAGAAACTATTAGGATTAAGAGATCTAAAGACATAACGGAGTCTTTAAAAGATTGCCTCTTAAAACCAAGGCGTATAAACGTTCAAAGCAAAAATGCTGCCTCCCGTGAGGTCTACGGGGAGTGGAGTAGTTTTTAAAAACCAGGAAGACCATTTCAGTTCTCTTGCATTAAGTAAACACGTACACTCACATAAAGTAGCGTAGGAAGTATATCGACGTATATACATTTTCATAAGAGAGAAATGAGTTTCACCAACGATTGAAGGGTGCTGAGAAATTCATTGTGTTCGCAAAGGATATTTTCGTGAAAGAATATATTTTTTTCCTTTTACATAGAGTAATACAGATAATGCAGCATTCAGATTAAATTAATATAAAATCATTTATATTGTTTAAATCTTCTCACTATTCTATATCACATCCATATTCAACCATATTTTAACTAATGCAACCATGTTAAAACACAATTAATTGTAAACAGGAAAACATTTTTGATGTCTTCATTTGTTTACTGCATGTACGATTAAGAAATCACATGCGAAATATAATTAAAATCAAAATCAAAATTACACCAAATCTATTAAAAACTGAAGTCGCATGCTTAAACCTTTTTTTCCATCCAATCAAAGAAGTTAGAATGAAATGCATGCATTCGACCCCGACTTAACCTGATTTAACAGAATGAGGTTATTTACTGGGTTTATTCAAATTCTACTGTTTCTCCGGGAGCACTTCGTGGGATGCAACTGTTTAGAATGGCTCGCGACATTGTTCACATAGCCCACGCAGTTATGTTTTATAGAAGATTACTCAGTAGGAAAAAATAAATTCAATTTCCTGGTGGTCTTGACACAAAAACGTTGTAAGTTTTTTAGTATGTTTCCCTTTTTTATGAGTAAAGCCCATATTTCTCCTTGTTGACAGATTACTACCGATTTTTCTTCGAAATTCTATGAAGTAGTTTAGTGCTTAGAAGCCTACGTCATTCCTTACTCTTTCACGGCGTGTCCAAAAGCTAACAAACACATAAATGACCACCCGGTTTCTCTTTGCACTAGAAACCCTGAGGTCACTTCCGGATAGCATTCGCCATGATTCATCTCTAAAGCTAGGCATCCATAAAAATTGTAGCAGCGAGCTTAAAATTTACTTAACTGGGATGAAAAAGGCGTTAAAAATGGTAAATTGTTGAAATAGCGTCATAAAACGGTAAGGGAACCAAACCGGCCGCAGCGTTGTGCCATGAATTTTAGCCTAGTTGCTCGTATTTGCGTGTTATGACGTAGGAGAGAGAATTGGGGAATCTTCTACTCGTTAAAGCATTCACATATGCTGAGAGGAATGGCGGAACTATCTAAGACCAGGAGTCAACCATGATGATGGAACATTTCAACCCAATACGTATGCACGGTTAAAAACCAACCCATTAAATGCTGTAACCCATCATTATAATGATAAGTAACCCATTATACACCATTCAACTAAGCAAGTAGGCTCAGTGATCAGGCCTTACGTTGTCCACCAATAAGTTTATACGCCATAATAGCAACATGCGTTTTAAAAAAAATAAGGAAACACAAACAGCACAACAAAAATTAGAGGACTGTTTTAAAAAAACTTCCCAACAACGTGAAACATTAATATCAATATGTAGTCCTATCCTCGAGGCATTTCCATATCCATCGATAACCAATAATTGCACATGTTATCAGTTTATTCGGACCAAATAAAATTTGACTTTCAACTCTCATAACTATCATGCACATAATAATTATTAGATAAAAATGCTAGATCAATGAATAAAAAGTATTTTGAAGTAGGTCACGAACTTACATGATTTTCTGCAAGTATTCAACGTGCGTTGTAATTCTGAGTCACTTATTATTTCATTAGGTGCTCAACAGGTTAACTTTTCAAAAAACCTTCCTAAAAAACGATAACTGCTATTCCTCCCTAACTGGTTCTTTGGTAAATGTTTACTAGCAAGCGAACAATATATCAGCTAGTAATGTTCATAATTCGGATTTTAAAATGAACTTTAATCTGAAAGCTTATCTTGATCTTTAATTAGATAAAGAACTCAATGCAACAGTTATATTTTAGTATCTGATTTAGTTTCAGAAGCAAAAACGACAAAATTTCTAAATTAAGTTCAACTATTTTTATGGATAATGGGAAGAGGACGACAGGTTTTCAGCATTAAAAACTGTTCATAAAAAATTAAGAGACACAAAAAAAAAATTTTACTGACCATGCGTGCAAAAAGGGACGAATGATAATACTCCAGTCTTGATTAGTCTAAAGTCTAAAAAAGAATTGGCTTCCAAATGATTGCCAGCAGCAAAAACACGTTAAGGTGGACTTCTTCCTCTCGAAAAGATTCGATCGTGAAGATCATATTTGAAATGCTTCCATTCGAGCACGAGTGCAAACTGTACTGATCCTGTTCCCATCGCAACAGAATTCAACTTTCCTTCATTTCCATTTCACCCACATCCACCCACTATTTCTTCCTCCCTACCAAGTCTCATGCACTCTCCCTCACCGCCTAAGTTAGCCCCTCTCCCTCCTGAGACCTTATTCGATCTTCCAAATTACCCATCCCCCCTGAGTCTCCATTAACTGGCTGATCTGACTTTTACGACTGAATCAGGGACGCATGCGCTTTAAAAATGCAAATGAAAACTGTGACCGCTTTATTCCTTTACTGAGGGGAGATCTCACTTCTACCCGGCGCATATCCTGAAACCCTCCTCGCTCCCCATCTATCCATTCCGTCTATCCTCTTCACTTCCATCCTCACTTTCCTTCAATTTCACACATTTTCAATCGCCCACTCTTCTCCTCTCGCCATTCGTTTCCATCTTGCCTTCGTCCCCTCCTCAAACACAAAACAGGCGTCGTTTCTCGAGTGCTTCCATCCCCCTCTTTTAACGATCAAACTGCCCAGAACTATTTAATTTTCCCAATTTCTTTTTCTCCCAATTCCTGTTAAGTATTTTTCCCATGCTATAACGAAGATACATCCGTCTAATTCCACCGTATGAACTGAATTTTCAACCGGAAACCTAGTAAAATTGTTTCCTGTGCTTAATGTAATCGATCTGAATTTTATTTATACGGTGTCCAATCTCAATGTACGTAACTGGCCATGCTCTTCGAATCGACAACTAATTTTCCGCCAGATTAGCTGCGACCCCTAAAAAAAGGAACTTTAATGCCACTTCTTCCGTTTTCCTATCACCATATACCGAACAGCCGTTTCCGCATCCCTTCACATCTCTTCAAGCTTAAATCATTCTGATGTATGTCGCGACAATGGCTTTACTTCATTTTAGAACTCTTATGCCGTGTAAATTGAAATGGGGCACAACAGTTTTAGCTTATAAGTTGGGACAGGCTCAGTTTCTTCCAATTCAACGTTTGCCCATAACATTCATATAAAAGAAAAAAAAATGTTAAAAATGTATACTTTTAATCTAAAATTTGTCTACCATCCAAAAAATATCTGTAAAACAGTCTATTATGAAATATCTTGTGGATTATATGCATGTGAAATTAGCCAAAGGCGACAATGTCAATGGTTAAGAGGAGTGCATTTAACGGTTTGAAATTTTTGCATGGCAATATTAATGTTTTACAGAGATTTTAAAATTCCATTTGATCATTTACAATTCATTCGAAGTCACAGTCTATATAAAGAATATTTTACACAAGTAATCTTATTTAACTCATTATTTAGTGAAAAATCAGCATTAAAATCTCTGTAATAGGTGATAAAATTTTATTAAGGTATGCATACTGATAACTTCACCAAAACAAAGAAGTAATTTGGAGATTTTCAGCTCTCTGCAAAGTTCGCTCGACTAGTCCAAAGAATGATGAATACTAATCAGTGGTGCAAAATTAACACAGTATGTTTAATAAAACTATAGTAAAACACTACAGACCTTTATATTACGAGTATGTAAATAAAAAATTAAATTATCAAAATATGTAACTTAGTACTTTTATTTTTTAAATGATTTCACAAGCGTCCTCTTCAGCGGTGAACTGGGACTTAATATCTCGAAAATCATTTACCTATGAACGAAAACAAAACGGCAAGAAGTTTAGCAACATGCGAATGTGGATTTTGTGCGCGCACACACACTCACATATGATATGTATATAATATGAGGTCGCGGTAGTTCAGGGGTATAGCGTGCCCGAAGAGTGCCGGTTCTATTCCCGAGCAAGTCTCTCTGTGCACCCTCAGCTCCACCCAAGCTGTGTGATTTTTCGGGTACCAGATCTTCCTAGGTTCTCACCGGCACAAGGAAAGGCACCGGTTATATATGTATTTTACCGGTTATGTATGTATATGTATATATATATATATAAAATATATGTATATAAAACACAGTAATCCACCCGAAGGTCGGTTTAGTAGGTGATGGTAGAGCTCACCCATGTACCAAGCCCGACGGCGTGTGAATATTCACACATCAGGGTAGGGGGGGCAGGTCTTTCAGGCCTTTCCCTGTGCCGGTTATGGTTTCCCAGGAAGATCTGGTACCCGAAAAATCAACAAGCTTGGGTGGAGCGGCAGGTTGCTGCCTCGCTCGGGAATCGAACCCGGGACCCTCTGGTCAGTAGTCCAACGCTCTACCCACTGGACCACCGTGACCCACATACTACCTTGAACAAAAAGTTCCCGGAATAACCACCGTGTGGCGCTCCCATCGTTCCGATTTGAGTTCTGTTTTTTTGTTAAATTGGTAAATCTGTTTTTGATATTCCCTTTAAATCTTAGTGTCATAACTTGACATTTGCAAAAGTTACGTAGCCAAGAGTACATCTATCTCTGTGTGTGTTGGCGATTTTTTACAAATGCAGAAATGGATTTAAATTTGCAACAACGAACTTGTATTAAATTTTGCGTAAAAAACGGATTTAGTGGCGCACGGACGTTGGAAATGTCGGAAAAGTGTTTCGGCAACGATTCTCTAAAAAAAACGGTCGTTTACCAGTGGCACGAGCGGTTCAGAAGTGGTCGTGAGTCAATCGAAGATGATGAACGCAGCGGCAGACCATCGACATCGAAAGTCGGTGAAAAAATTGATAAAGTAAAAGAAATGTCGGTCAATAACCGCAAATTAACCATCAGAGAAATAGCGGAGGACTTGAACATTGCCTATGGATCCGCCCAAGACATTGTGGTTAATGATTTGGGTTTCCGTCGTGTAGCAGCAAAGTTGGTGCCAAAAGACCTCAATTTCATGCAAAAAAGAGACCGTGTTGACGTCGCAAAAGACATGATTTGCGAGGCTGAATCCGATCCCACATTCATCAAAAGGATCATTACTGGAGACGAGACGTGGGTTTATGAGTACGACACGCAATCCAGACATCAGGCAAGTGAATGGCGTTCACCAAATGAGCCGAGACCAAAAAAACCACGTCGTTTTCAGTCAAAAAAGAAGGCAATGCTGACGGTTTTCATGGATTACAACGGTGTAGTCCATCATGAATTTTTGCCAGAAGGCCAGACAGTAAACAAAGAGTATTTTTTGGGCGTTATGAGACGTTTGCGTGAAGCAATTCGCCGAAGAGACCAGAAATCGTCGCACAGTGCGTCGAGACCGTCGCACAGTGCTATCATTATTCGTAATTTTTTGACGAAAAATGCAACAAATACCATCCAACAGCCACCGAATTCACCTGATTTGGCTCCCTGTGACTTCTTTCTGTTCAATCGAGTTAAAAAACCATCACGGGGAACGCGTTTTAGCAGCCGAGAGGAAGTAATGGAAAAATCGCAGGAAGCACTGATGGACATACCGAAAACCGAATATAAAAAATGTTTCGAGGATTGGATCAAGCGCTGGCATAAGTGTGTTGCAGTCGATGGGGATTACTTTGAAGGGGACAATATAGATTTAGATGAATGAACTTGTATTTTTAATTTTCTGAATAAATTCCGGGAACCTTTCGATCAAGGTAGTATGTATACTGATACTGACTGAAAGCTGATTTAAGCTTTCGGCCTACTCCGAGGCCTTCTTCAGGTCAGACTCACCTTTTACGTGTTATCTGTTTTATTCTGTATTCTATATATATATATCCTTGTATTCGAATCCATGGAAACAAATGTACTAGGCTTTCAATCATTGGAACGGTTTAGATAAAGACGGGGAGCATTGCACGTTGGAGTTTGAGACAAAAATGGCCAAGGGTAGGTTATACGTATTTCCCTCTTGGTTTCCAGTTCTGCATGGCCTATCTTGGTTGTGGTGGTGGTTGGGTGGTTTAGTTGTAGTTTCTTTTTGTTCCCTCCTTCTTAGGTTACCCAAGAACTTTCATAAAGGGTGAAACTGTCATTTGCATTGAATTGGGTTTTTCGGTGGCATATACTGAGAGTTGCATGTCTACTCAAGAGTTTTTACTGAATGTTTTAATTCCCTTTTACAATCCTTTAAATGCCCTTCCTGTCCCATATTCCTTACCCACCCCACTTGGTGGTTGCACTCCCTGACACACACACATTTTTGGTGGAGCCCGAGAGATTTTTAACAGCGTCCGTGAAATTATCGATTTCCATGGAAATTTGGAATTATAAATGAGAAATGACTTGCACATCATCATTGATATCCTAATTCTAAATTTCTTATCTCATCATCGTTTTCACGCATCCACAAAAAGCGTGCACTTTATATATACGTATGTGTCTATGGATTCTACAATTTCCTGACTTCAATTTAGTGTAGGTTACACGACACTGTGCCATTTGAAACTAATTATTGTAAACCGTGCTACACTAAATTGGTGAGGTGACATCATGAGAGATGAGATTTGGCCTCCTATTATACTTTCGACCGTACACGAGAGTGCACTATCGCCCGCCGTCCCTTCCCGCTCCACCAATTTGCATCACCTAAATCCTCCCTCTGGCCTCCCATGTACCTCTCCCTCCTCCTTCCGCTCTCTTGCTAATACCGTTACAGCCACTGCCTCAGCCACCTTCACCCCATCCCTTCCGCTGTTTCCTAGATGCACACCCGTGAACTGTCAAGTACCTTACACCACACTCTTCCTGTGCCCTACTACGCTCGCATCATACTTCAATCTGCGCCGAAACATCGCACGCCCCCCGTTCACCTTCGCCTTTGTCATCAAATTACTGACGCACTGATGTACCAAGATCTATTTCGTAAGTGGCCGTTCAATATTTAGCAGAAATTGTAATGGCATGTTGTCTAAATAAACTTCGAGTCATATATCAATCGCATTTGACTTCGAACACAAAGCACATCGGTTAGATGAATAAGAGGGATTGCGTAGACTGCGAAGAGAATGACAAATTATAATGGTGAAGAGCAGTAATAATCAACGGCCAAATGTCTTATGGAGGCAACGTATTAAAATAACTATGCGGATTGATTTTAACACTAAGCCAAGTACAGACAAACGGAAAAAACCATCCCAATAGTGTCGCTGGGACGGCGCTGACAAAAATCAGTCATCAGACAGTTACTCACATAAAATCTTGTGTTTGAAGGAAATGATAACAGACTTTTAGAGATGATGTTATGCCCACAGCGACATTATTTAGAGCAAAAGAGTGGCTACCGAAAAGGCCATCAAATTTGAAATGAAATACAAAAACTTTTTCTCATTCTCGCATTTAATTATAAGGTAGTCTACCGGTTTAGGTTAAGTTTTATATTGACCTTGGCACAACAAACTACTACGATCTAAATCACACAAAACAAAATTTCCTTAAACGCCATATTAAAATAATTCATTCTTAGTCCGGCATACTTTCACCTCCCTTAATTCAATGCAAAATTCCAATTATTTTCCTCCCTTTATCTCGCTTTCCCAGCAATATCTTCTCTATTACTACTTTCCTCTCTAGCGTCTCCAGCATCCACTGGTCCTGCCTTATAATTTCATTCAACCGACGTCTATCTTCCACAATCTCGTTTTCTTTGTTCGTACAACACACGAACAAATACGCGCACCATGCAAGAGATACAACTGTAGAAAACTATTTTGGCAAGCAAATGAACTTGCAACTACTTATTAGACTCAAGAGGAATGCACTTAGTACCATTTCTAGCAAAATCATGCAACAAAAGTTATGTTTATTGTTAAATATAGCCTTGACCACTTCAAATATATTTTGACATACATGCATGTACGAGTACATAGACCTTTCAAGTTAGTGTTCCCAAACTAATGTTTATTTTAACCTTCCTAGTTTTTGACAGCTCCATTACCATTGATTTCTTATGATTAATTCTCATCCCATACCTAACCTATTACACTGATTCTGCAATGCATTAAATATGGATCAATGCCCTCTGGCTGACTGACTATCTAATGTGTAATCATCCGCAAATTTGTTTGATGAGTTCCCCACCATTACATCCAATGCAACCTTTCAGTCTACTCCTAACGTCTGCATAATTTATATTGTGGCTAGTACACTATCAAACGTATGCTCACATGGAAATTATAAAAAATATCGTACGTTATCTCCGTTAATCAGTATATCTGTTATAATAGAATGGTGATATTAAACGCAGCTTTTTATAATGGTAATATTTAACGCAGACTACCAGGGAAACATTCATGTACCTAAAGTATTTTTGAGAAGATAAGATTTCAACACAAAATGTGATTCTCATTTAACATAATTGTAGAGTAGTACTAGTGACCCAATAAGACAGTGCCATTATCTGCACATAAAATTCCATCACATTATCACGTTAAGCTCGTTCCCAAAGAAGATTATGAATCCACGAATGAGTTACTTCGCTTAAGTTAGGCCATATTTGGAATACGTTACGATTATTCCGGATTCTAGAGAGAAAATATCAATTAAGTATTGAAACAGGGCCAAAGAATATACGCCATACTTGTTAAAAATTGCTACGAAAAGCGAGAAAATGTGACGAGTATGTTTAAATGATTAGATTAGAAAGGCAAGAGAAGACTTTTAGAAAGGCAGCGGGCACCTAAATCTTCTTTCCACACCGAGGGAGTAATATGGAACCCAAATACATTGGTAAATTGGACTATCGAGATAAAATAGCAGAGTCATACTAGACACCGTCATTGAAAGATTCATGTACTCGTTCATACCTCGCGCCTTAAGCATAAGTGGACTTTACGAGTGGTGTCCTAACACCCCTCCAAACGCCCTTCTGACGGCTTGCGTGGTTTACATAGGTTTAAGGATTCTGGTTTATGTAGGTTTAAGCATTCATAACAACATCGAAGCCAATAACTCGAATAAGTTTTATTTAAGAAAATTACTCAATGATTTAGTCAATTAGTGCATGATGAATGTAGAAATGTATGTATGTACTCGAGGGATTGTGCTTGTCAGTTAACGCATATTCAAATGAAGTAATACTATATTTCATCCATGGCTAGTACCCTTACACGGCCCATTACCATCGCCACATAACACTACGGTGGTTTTTGGGGAATTATATAGTATATTATTATTAGGTAATCTACCGGTTAAGGTAGGTTTTTGGATGGACACAACTATCAAATAAACATTTTGTGACTCCCCACCTAGCAAACTAATCTATATCAGGTCCCTCTTCATCTCGGTGTACTTCTTTCCTCCCTTCATCCCGTCCAACATCCCTATCCTGTTCCTACCCTTACCTCGCTTGCCCAACATTCTCCCCTCTATTACCCTCTTCAACATTCCACTACCGCTCAATACGCCTTTCATCCATTTTTCCTGCCTCCATAGGATTTCTCTCAACAAACCCCTCTCCTCCCCCACCATTTCTAGTACTTCCTCATTTGTTTTCCTTTCGGTCCATTTCACCTTCTCCATTCTTCTCCACACCCACATTTCAAAAGCCTCCAATCTACGTCTATCCTCCTGCTTCAGCGACCACGTTTCCGCGCCGTACATAGCTACGCTCCATATCAAAGTTTTTACGAGTCTTGTCTTAACATCCCTACTCAACGTCCCCGTCATCAACTCCCTCCTCCTTGAGAAAGCCTCCTTGCCTAGCGCAATTCTTCTCCTTACGTCCCTACCACTTTGACCGTGTTGGTCCAACACACTTCCGAGATATGTAAACTGTTCTACCTGCTCTATTTTTTCCCCGCCTATTTTAATATTTAGCTTAGCCTTTTTCTTTCTGGAAAATCGCATAACCTTTGTTTTATTAATATTTATTCTCATCCCATATTTATCGCACTGAACCTCCAATTCACTCAACAATGCTTGCAACCCCTTGGCTGACTGAGCAACTAATGCTTGGTCATCAGCAAACCTAACCGATTTTACGAATTCCCCTCCGACTTTCATTCCTACCTCCATATAGTATATATATGAACGTTTTCCAGAAGGCACTTGCCATCGCGGGTTGGCTGGAATGAGACTATGCAAGCATTATTTTGGATTGAACTACGTGTATTTATCGGTTTTAAAAAATTAAAAAAGGTGGCAGGTTACTCTGTACTGACATAAATAGTACGCAGGGTTTGTGTACAGCCTAATTCCGAATGCCCTTGAAAAACAGCAAGCAGTTCTTCCCATTATAACCATTACAGCTCCCTTTCTAAAGCACACTTTCGTTTCTATGTAGCTTCTCTTTCTCCTCCCATCACTTCTCTCTTAACATCCCACCGCCTTCTTTCAGCGCTGGCCATTCCTCACGCTACCACTTCGTCGCAGCAAGAGGTCCGGGCTGCGTCCTGCTCCGGATCTTTCTTCGAACGCCCACACCGACCTATTCCCACTCCATACGGCCCGTCTGAAAGCCCTCCTCGCGTACCATTCTCCCGCCCGTCCACCCCCTCGCCCTAAGCCACCCGCAGACGCTCGACGACGAACGGCCGCGATTTTATGGGGACACTTATTGTGGATGAGGGAATATATAAACGAGGTTTCGAGGGGTGGGTCGGGATGGAGGAGATTTGAGAGGGAGAGAGATTTGGAGAGAGAGGATGCTTGGTTGTATGCATTTGTATCACTTTACGTAGCCGAGCAACGTGGAGTGGTGCCGGACCACTACGGGATCTCTCTTTCAGTAGATCCAACGGCTCACGGTCAAACAATAATTTTCTGAAAATTCCAAAACGGATTACGTCAAATCATTAATGATGGATTGGTATCCTGGATAATTATGTTATACAATGGCTCTGAAGCTCAACTTTAAGAAAAATGTCAAGAAATTGCAAGACATTACGTTTTGTAAAAGTTGCTAAAATCCAGTAGAACGTAGAGGTGGAGCTTGGCATAAAACTTACTGATATGAGTGATGAAAAATAACCTAAAATTTATATAAAAATTTGCTCCTGAAACCTATATTTCGGCACTTATTCTAGCATGTGTCTTAATGCTTAGAGACATACGTTAGCAAATATAAAATGTAATACATTACCTTCAAATCATATTGAAAAGTTCTAAAACATTTTCTTCAACATGAAAAATATTTATTCACAAAATATCACTTGTAATAGTGGCATCTAAATTACAAAAATCCTTACGCTGAAACGATTCGTAAAGTATATTGAATAATAGTGATTTTATGGTAATTGCATCCCATGCATTGCATAAAAAAGATCGCCTATGGAGTTGAAAGGCAATGGGTAACATTAATGCAGGAAAATAGATTAATCAAAAATAATATTTTTATAAATGCGAAGACCAGATGATTCAAAACATTTATAACTGGATGAAATATTAACAGAGTTTTAGAAATAATGAAATATAAAACTCATCGAAAAATAAAAAAATATATTCGCCCGTGAATGATTCTTTCCATTTGAATTCATAATCAATTGGTGAATGTATAATTGTTTTCGGTTGATACAAATCCAACCAAGTGATACTTGTTCTCGTTATCAAAAATATTTCCGAAAATTAAATAATCTCCATGACTGGTATTATTTTTAAGCATATAAACTGTATTTTACAATAATTGGCATCCATGCTTGGATTGTATTTGAGGCAATTTAAGAATTCTAGTCGATCCATCAAAATATCTCATGCAATACAGGTAAAACAAAACTCTAAGTTAACAGAAAGTTCTTAATAATTGCCAGTTTGGTAAAGTACGTATCACTCATCTGGGATGAATTTTACCGAAATAGATTCCGTTAAGAAACCTTAAATTTTCAAAGACGTACTGCCGCTAAAGAAGATGATGTGTCCCTTCACTTCCCCGTCACTTTCAGCAATTGACGTAAATAACACTTACGACTTTCCCCCAAAACGCTAAAACACAAAATCCATCGTTATTCTTTTAGTTCCACGCACCCAATTTCGCGTATTATGTCCATTCGCGAGGTGTATGTCCGTAAGGAACTAACGTGAGCACGTGACGCATCCACATAAACCGTCCACGATCATTTAATCGGACGCCCCATCCCTCCCGGGTAGAGGAAAAAAAACACGTAAAAAAGGAGCACTTATTGCGGACGAGCGCTGACGGAGAGGATTTTGTTTAACTTTAATGTCCGGGCGATCAAATTGCCAATTTTTCGGTGCGAATGTGCCTCCTTTACCACCACCACCACCCTCTTCTACCCCCGCCCAACCCCCGCAACCACTCCTCCTCTTTGCCTATTTGTTGCCTCCCCTCCTCCACTTGTCCGCCACCAAAGCCAATGCACATCCCCTTTTGCATCTCCTCCGCGCAGACAAACCAACCCCCACGCTCCCTCCCGAGTCCCCGCGCATTAGAATTTGACGAGGCATTAAGTTAGCCCATGATGTCGCCCCACGACCCTCAGGAGATACGGCTGGGAGGTTGGTGGGGGGGGGGGCGGGAGGGGTTGAAAAGGGGAGAGGGATGGAGAAAGCGGAGCACCGCGCGCTTTGGCAGTAAAAATTCGCACTGAAAATAGGTTCCTATTAAGGCAGATAGAAAAGGGGGACTGAAGTTATCGATCTTTATGTGTAGGGTATTCCGTTCTCCTTTATATTTACCCACTCCTTTGGATAGATGTATGCGTGCGCCCTCCTCTGCCGCACACATCCAGCCCTGAGAGACGCCCCTGTTTTGTGACGGGTGGGAGCGGCCGACCCAAGAGGGATTACGGATGCGGTCTCACCACCCCGCGAGTCGTTAAAAAGATGCAGCCTTACGACCTCTCCCTGCGATCCATAGTCCTGGCGATTGGCTTTCGCGGAATCATTCTGATGCAGTTCTTTTTACTGCCGTGGGGACCTGGGAGCCCGCCTTCTTGGTTATGAGACGCCTGGTTAAAAAAGAAAAACGAATAGCCGAGGGAGGCGCGGAAAATTGTAAACAGAGGGAGATTTATTTTTCTGTCTATTTCACTATAACGGTGGATATTTAACGAGTCGTGTTGTGAATGGACCCCGAAGCTAGGGAAGTGAGTGTCGGCGACATCTGCCCCAGAGCATGGACTCCAATAGAGTTTGACCCACGTGATGTAAGACTGCCCTTTCAGAATGAAAGATGAAAACAAAATTTCTCAACCAAACTTCGCTCATCTTTGGTTAGGGATAACAAAATCAATTACGATTTCAACATTCACTCTGGTCACATCTTTGAATCACTCAATTCATTCAAATAAATTGATATTTTCGCAACTACATTTTTTGACAACACAAAATTCCTACATATTATACGCGGACATATATAGAGATGGGTAAGTAGCCAAGCAGCAGAAGAGGAGAGAACTGTGAGTAATTAAACTCTTCACTATATACATGGCCATATTTTTATTCTTAATGTAGTTTTTTTGCTTGAATTGTAACAAATTAAAAACTGGAATCATATTAAATTGCTGTGGGTTAAAAATAAATAGTTTATATGTTGTTATTATTGGTATGATTCCGTATAAAAATTTTTATGTATTTTTAATTTAATGCATATTAATTGAAAATTAAATCAACCACCGTACTAACAGATTTGGCAAACCTGTATTTAAAGGCAGACGCACTCATTAAATCATAACAGCCAGGTATGGCATCTCCTTAAAAACCTTGCCATACTTTCTATTGCCAAAAATTATGGATATATACGAGATGTAGAAATCCATAATTTTTGGAAAAAGTTAAATACTAGATAGTAAGCACAGCAGGGTTTCTAAGGAGTCTCCATATCTGATTATTAAGATTTAACGAATTCGTCTGCCTTTTAATACCGGTTTGTCATGTTTGATATATATATATATACACACATATATATAAAATGTAAATTCACTAAATAGTAAACACAAACACAGAAACTAAAACAGAAAAAGAGGGACTCACTGGTTCTCGAATTTTCGGTGTATACATATATATATATATATATACACATATATATATATATATACACACACATATATATATACACACATATATATATACACATACATACATAATATTATATATATATATATGTATGTATGTGTGTGTATATATATATACACATGAATTAAACTAAGCCTTTTGAAGAGTAATAATAATGTCTACTGGCTTTTCGAAGAATGAAAATGCGTATCTATATAAGTACTAACTTTTCCTTATACTTAATATAGAGCTTCAACGCTATTTCAATTAATATGATGATAGTAATGTTCCCGAGTAAATGTCATGGAGAATACAACGTATATCCACACTTGGATTATGAAAATCATGAATGTTAATCACGTTTATTTGATAATATTTGGTTGTAACAGTTAATAAATATTAAAACATTTCCACATGATCCATAATGAATGACGCCCGTGAAGTTTAGTGAATATCTACAAACAAAAGAATGGAATTGATTAATAAATAGAGCTGGTAAATTTCACACAGATCCAAACACAATTTATTTAATTTGACACACAACAGCGATAAAGTGTTAAATGTACAGGTGAAATATTTAAACATCTTTTTTCAAGCCTGGTTTGGGAAAAAGAATGGTTGAAGAATCAAATACTGCTCATCTGCCAGTAGATGTATCTGAATTTCCTCCGTGCCTATTTACATTTTTATTCAGCGACGTAAAGAAAGAAGTTAAGTGTGGCAATAAACGGATGTTAACGTCAGCGGAGTCGGGGAGGACTGAGACCCTCTGATATTTTGGCGGACGGAAGGAGAGGAAAGAAATGGAAAGACGTGGATGAGCAGAAGCGCTAAGAAGCTGAGAGGAAATATTCCCCTCTTCCTCCTCTTTAGGATAAAGAAAAACCGGGTACGCCATTATGATAACAGCAATAATTCGTACTCGTATAACGACCACCGTCTCGAAGAAAAGGACAAACAATTAAACATAAGCCCATGAAACGACCTTTTTTAATTGGGCCCGATATTTTATTCCAGAAGCCGGAAGAGGTCGTTGGACCAAGGAATATTAAAGCGGAGAGGAGCCAGGGTTAGGGGAAGAGGACGTTTGGCGAATAGTGGGAAAAGAAATAAGAAAGAAGGGAGAGAAGATGATGCTCCCGTAAATTAAATCCAGCCGTACCAATACTCGGGAAGGTCCTTTTGTGCCCCACCAATGCAAGTTGTGAGTAGCAAAATGTTACCATGGCGTTGAAATTATTGAAAATTTAGCGAGTGTTAACATTAATTCATGTCTTTCTCATAAATATCATCTTTCGCCCAATTATTTGTATGAACATATGCATATTCAATAACTATAAATTATCATGTTCATGTAAAATTAGATCTTTGATTCCAAACTTTCAGAGAGGGATAATAATTTTCACTCGGGGAAATACCACATGTACTTGAAATGGTCTTTAGAATTGGTAGCAAATATTCGGGATTTAAGTGTAGTCAAAATGTAAAAATCAAATGATAACTTGGGCCACCCAGGAACATTGTAGCCAAATTGTTTTTCTTCCAAGCACAATAATTTTCAGTAAAACGGAACTATATTTTTGACATATTTTATTTAAAACTTGTATTGGCCGAACTACTCTGTAATACTTGTGCCATATTTCAGAATATTTAGTTTAGGGAACTTTTAATTCCTGATTTAAAAAAAAATTCTAATCGTCTTCGCAAAACTTCAAGAAAGGCGTTAGGTAACGAGTTTTAAGTGCTAGTCACTAGATATCTGTCACAAGTAAAATATAATGAAGGTAAAATATTATCCATAATGTTGGAAAGGTCTATTTATTACAGGGAGCTAATAAACGGTGACGTAGTAAATTGGAGTAAAGATATGAATTGCAAATAGTTGACGAGTGATATTAATACAGTAAAGAAATATAAACATTAAATAGATATCAAGAAGATATCAACCCCGCCAAGAAGCGACTAACAACACTATTTATATTCTCATAAACGACGTATTTTCCAGAAAGCTTGAAAGGTGACGGTAAAGCCAATTTATTTTGCCTCTTATGGCATTTTAAATTCACATATAAGTAAAGGGAAGGACGTTCCTATTCATGTATCACCTACAATCTTCGGAAATAATCGGGAACAGGAAAAACGGTACATCTTTTGTACACAAAGTCAAACGGTATTGAACCATGACCCACCGGCCGGTGGCCACTGAAGTGCCCGACTTAAAAAGTTTAATGACATGATTTCTGAAATTTTGACTTTCTTTTTGTTTTAGTTTACATTGCATTACCAATACTTAAAATTCATTGGATAGGGGTCCCTTAGGCCAACACTACTGATAATTACAATTCAGTGGCCGGAGTACTCGTACATTCATTGAAAGATGGGGTCGCAAAGTGGCGTCCTGTATTTTAATCTGAAGAGTCAAGAATTTTCTTTCATCGTCTGATCATTATCTTCATTGGAGACAACTTAAATACATCTTTGGAACAAGTGGCCATATGCTTTAAGCCAAAGCATTCAAATCCTGACACATTCTATGACTTTCGTCTACAAATCAAGTGTTTTCATCGTGGAACTGCTGAATTTGGAGTAAAGAAATAAAAATTTCCCCTACTTGATTACGTGTGTACAACTGCTCCCTGGTTGCTGCATTACAAGAATAATGGGTTTTCGAAATGTTAGACGGTGTACGTAAATTTAATTGCCATTGTAAATAAAATAACTTTTGTCAAAATATGATTGCAAGAAATAGAATTTTTTTATTGTTTCAAAAAGAAAAAATCAAACGTTTACGTAAAGAAGACGATAAATTTCCGTCATTAGGAACCAAGATCTCGTACCCTAGTAATATGTTAACTGAGTTTAAAAGAGATATCTATCATAGAAAAAGTCCATGAAATAATGATGTAAACATCACGACAAATTATTTATAAAAGATCGAATAAAGTTCACTTTTACACTCAAATTAATGACGAATTTCGAAATCTGGATAAATTTCCTACCGATAAGAAATCAGATTCACTGTAAGTGAATTGGAGATTGGGAAGATAAATCTATTTTAAAATTTGAATATACTCGATTCGCGAAAGACGTCACCTGAAGAAATATGTGGGTGGTCTGAAAAGTTTCCGACCTAACAAAGATACAAGACATTTTTCTGAATTTTTTTGAGCACCCTTGTAAAAATATACTGCTAGAATATGAATGCGTTGATATATATTCTAACAATATCGTTGACAGTTGCTAATGAAAATGCGCTCACTTCATAAGAAATGCTCATCTTCCAAATTCAGCGACTAATGATTACCCTGGTTGTGTGATCCCACTGTCTCCAAGCATCTAGGTAACATACAAGCCACGTATAGCCAACATTCAAGCGTTTACATAAATATTAATGTAATTATACCTTTGCGTGATCTCTGGCGAGAAATATTTTCTATGATGCATGAATGCACGATGTTTAAATCACCACATAATTTTAATATTACCTTCATGCCCAAATTTCATGAAATATTGCCTACTCGCTGTAAATAAGTTAACGAGCGGTTATTATCACTGATTGAATATGGCCGTATAGTAAGAAAAGAAATATATTTTAGACTCTATAGGGGAGAAAAATAAATTTAATCTTAGCGGATAAGTACGAGTATACATGTATGTTTGTTTTGTAGCTCCAGGCGGTTGTTTCCAAGATGCATTCCACTTACCTCATCCCAATTCCAATTCACCCTCCTCAGATTTCCCAGTCTTTCGACGGCTAAACACAAGCTCACAATGCCCTCAAACCTCCATCCCTTCCCCCTTCTTCCCTTCCGGTCTTTCGCCTCATTGGAATTAACGAGGTACAACAATTACGTCTCCCCGGCGACAATCCCGAGACGACTGTGAGTCTCATCCATCTGCGATCCCTACACCCCCCCTCTTTCCTTTCCAGAACACCAACCCTTCCTTCCTTACCCTCGGGTCCTTAAAATTCACGACTTCCTCCCCCGCACTCTTGACTCATTAACCTTTCCATGAGTTTGTCACAGAAGACACTCGCAATTCGAAACCTCGTCGCACCCTCCACCTCACCCGCATCCTCATGGGCTGCCCTTCTTACCCAATCTCGCTCCCTCCATCGACCTCATATACGAGGTGCTAACTTACGGATGTCTTGTATCTTGCATGGAAACACATGTCGTGGTAATTCCTTCGGTGACCGACTGAAATTGGTTACCGTCTTCGTCAGATAAAACATGCACAGTCACTCGACCTCACCAAGACTATGTCTTCAACTGGACAATTTTTGTTGATGTTACTCTGAATTTTCCCGAGAATGTTCGTTCATGAAATCTCATGCGTTTCAAGTAACCTTATTTTTTTAAAAGCTCGCGGTATCCAGTGCATTTGTCTTCTATCCTCGTGATATATAAGTAGTTGAGTCTCAATTGTATTGTGAAGGGTTACCTTTAAATTAAATCACGGTAAATGAAATATTGCAGAAAACCAACTTTTTGCAATCAAAGAACCGAAAGGGAGGAAGTACGAGTAGAGTTGATTTGTAAGATGTACTAAAGACGTAGGTATGGTATTTCTGGATTCAATACAATTATCAACGAACAAGAGCAAAATCAAATTTTTCTGGTTCCATCTTTTAAGACCTCTTTAATGGAGTCGTACACATACTCCCTGTCTTTAGATTCAAGAAATGAGCTTCAGACCTATGTATATAAATTGTGTAAATGCTAGGAAATTAACTCACCTTTACGGAGGATATTAAAATAAAGTAACATCAACCTCTTCATAATATATGTCCCATCACAAAAACTTTAACACATAAAACTATAATATAGTATAACTTCTTGAGGGCTAATTAGATCAATTTCCCTGATCAGCGAATGGTGTAATTATAATATTGCTCTTTCAACGGTAGGCATTTATTTTGCCTTTATCCTTGATTCTGTGCCGATATTTTACGAGTATATTTAGCTATATTAAAATGTATTTCGGAAAGAAAACCGCTATTAAATCAACTCAGCCCTCCAAGTTAATTAATTACTACAAAAAATACGATCCTGAAAATGTCCCTTTCCAGAATAGTTGAAGAGTATGTACTAACATTAAAGCATTAATATTGTGGTCACATAGTTGAAACGAGTTGCTATTCCATCCATTACATTATTCCGAGAGCAAAATCATCTGCTTCCAATGTGATGTTTCAGAAACGCTAAGTAGCCCAAAGGGCATTTTATAACCTTAAACTCTAAGCAAAAGTTTGTGCGCGAGAATCAGGAAGCTTGCCATAAAACAACTCCCGTCGTAAAAAGGAGAGCTGAGGGATTCTTAAAATTCAAAACAACTCATCCCACCATTCTTTTAATCATCCAGTTTCTTCGTACTCACACAAACACAACGGCGACGTGATGGTCTCGTTAAAAAAAGAAATAAAAGAAAAAAGAAGATGAGCTCAAACAGTAAACACGGGCATCTCCCGTCTGTATATTTGCCCCTCTCAATTTCAATAAAGCACTGACGCTAATTGCATGCCTAATTTTAAAAAAAGATCTCTTTCTATTACGCATAGCAAAATCTACGTCGTGCCCTTCCACTTTTGGAAAAAAAACCAGATGCGACATTTCTTACCTTCTTTCTTTGTTTCCCGTGTATCCTAACTATTTTGATCGGCTTAAAAAATGAACTTTTTCCACCCATCAAGAGATCAAGAACACGATTTCTTTCTTTTCTCCAGGAACTTAATCCCTATTTATCTCTCGGCTTATTATTCGCAATGACACCCATCCGAGCACCCGCCAAACGATTAACTCTTATCTCCTTCCCTCTCCACCCTCACTCATCCGAGATCCATCCGACCCATTAGCCTAAAGAAACGATAACAATTAAGAAGGATCTCCAACACCCCCCCCCCCGCACCGCACCCATGGCGTCACCCTCAGCTCAAACACCCCGCTGAGAGCACCCCTCGTCGATACCCCCCACCCTCTCGTCCCCCCCCCTCTGTCCACCCACCCATCTCTTTAACTAAGTCCTTTGTCTCGTTCTTATGTCTTTCCTTTTCCTACATCTATCCGCACCCCTCTCCCTTTCGCGCATACCCATCAAACCTTTTCCTCCATGGCATAAAGGCTCTTGCCTCCCCGCCCACCGCCACCCAACGACGTCCGCCCTCAAGATATCTTCCTTTTCTACTCCCAATTCCCCCACCCCACGCTAACAGGCAAGAATCAGAAGTCCTATCCTCCTCAACCACCCTCCCTCCCCGATGTTTCTCTTCCCCCCTGCCGGTGCTGAAATACCTTTAAGCATCGGAGGAATAATTCCCGCTTTCAAGAGAGCCACATCTATGTGGTTGTGGAACAAGGAAGAACGAGATATCTCACTCTCGACCGCTCTCTGGCCGAAAAGGCAAACCCCCCCATTAGCTCGAGCGGCGTCGAACAAATCGCAGGCGATTTCCTCGAAGATCATGGGAGAGGGAGCGAGCGAGTGAGTCAGTCAGTCTCGGACGTCGGTGGGGCGGGGGCTGTACGGCTGTTAGGATGCTAGAAATGCAGCAGGGCAGGAGGTTTTTATACGCGCCGAACGCCAAACTTATCGCGCGGCTCCAACGGAGTAAAAGTTATGTCGGACAATTATAAATAGGAAGTCGCCTCCGTTGGGTCCGACATGGGGCCTCGTGCGTTCGAGTTATGGGCGCTTCTCGTAGACCGGAAGGGGACATTACTATCGATGGAGTGGTACGGAAGGACTTTTATTTTCGTTCACAGATACAATAATACGCGAGCTTCCGAACGGCAATAATTTATTCGGAGTTTGATGACCTGAGGTCCTAGTAGCAATTCAAGAGCACTGATTTTTCATGAACACGGTTAGTGTCAATTTCCGCGTTCGTGAAACACGCACTTGTTCGACGTACAACTACGGGTTCAGTAATAAGAGCTCTATGACGTGACTCCTAATTTCGGCTTTGGGTAGGTATATATATTGGTGATGGAAAAATATACCTTCAAGTTGAATAAGATAATAAAACTGACCTTAAGAATACGTACATCTAGATTAACATTATAGTCAGCAACCCGCCAATCGGATATGGGAGATGGACTACTAGCACGCCAAACTCTAAGCATACAATTGCAGTCTACGCTTTGTTTTTGATGAATAAAAGACGATTTCATCATCTTTCGATAAATAATGTAGGGCTTGAAAAGTAATTAAGTTAGCATATTATGAGAGAGAACGATCGTCTATATGAATTAATGAAGTACACTCGTACTCATTTACCTCTTCCCTCCAGTTCTTCTACTTTGACCCTTTACTGTGGGTCTTTGATTATAACATTTCGTCAAAGAAGATATAGTTACCTGTGGCGCCATGTTTTTAGTTTACTCCTGCTTTTACACTTTGATCCTGTAATTATCTAAACCGAAAACTTTACTATTTGTGTATTTTTTGATTAATTTCTTGAAATTAATCCTACTAATGAGTTCATGTTTTCTTTAATGGACCTAAAGCATTATCCACACATTCTACGAGGTGCGTTTAAGTTCTAAGGCCACCCAATTCTTTTAATGAGACTGGGGTTAGACAAATATTAATGGCGAGCTTCAAAGACACCAGAATTTATTACGAATGCAAAACATTGCTGGCTGAACCGTTCAGTGCACCGAGTTCGTATGGATACCGCTAGATTGACAAGCATTTTCAATTAATTAAAGAGACATCCTCGTTCAATAAACAAGAACAGAGAGAACATCCGCTTTCTTCAATTTCGTGGTTTAACATCCATTGGCATTCATCGTCAATTGAGTGAGACATGTGGTGATGATGTTAAGGATATCATAAAGTATGCGTTCGTGGCTGTGACTGTTACTGCATGGCCGAAAGTCGTGTGAAAACGAACCCAAGAAGTCTCGGAAACGGAACATCAACAGTTTTCCAGTGGACATAAGAAACCCCTACATAAGAATAATCGGCTGCCATCCGTAAAAGAAAGGCGTCGACGTTATGAATAATATGTACGTCTATAGAAAGATCATACTGAAAAGTATTAGGAGTTACAAATTTTAGAGCATGTATTTTGTTATGAAATTTTAGAAGACTACTGAACTTCCCCGCACCTTATTAATAGGGAATAACTAATGTAAATTGACGCCTTTTCTATGCTTTCATATCAAATTAAACTACCATCTGTCTAATTAAAATCATTTTTTCTAGGACGGATTTTCATTGTCATCTCTGACATCAATAAAAATACTCCCATTATGAATGCAAAAAAGGCGTGAACTTAAATTTAATGAGCACAGGAATATTTACTATATTATTACATTTCAAATTTTCCCACGAATGAAAGACTCATTCAGGTTCATAATTTATCTAAAAAAACTCGGCTCGCCATTGTGTGCTAACAAAGCGTTTAACTCTCGATTACATAGAGAGAGAAAACATGGCGAATAAAGTGAACGCCTTTGACATTTTTACAATGCATAAGAATTTCTACAGCCATTTAAAGGAGTACAAAAATATTTAGAAATTAATTATAACTTAATTAATAATAAATCGATAAACGATAAAATCATCACTTCAAATGATCCCCCCCTTCCAAAAAAAATCACATTGACGATAATTTTCTAGCACTAAAAACTTTTAAAAACACACTAAATCTTATTAATGATAAATATAACAAATATTTAAGTTTGCTTTTGCAGCGTGTGCAAGCACTAAATTGATGTAAACAGTAAAGACTAATGAAAATATTACACAAAAATTTATGAAAATATTGGGTAACATTTCAGAAACACGAAATAATGATAGAAATCAGAAAATACAACTAACTACCACAAAAAAATTCGATCCAAATTTTTATACCTTCTAACTGCGTTAAAATGACAATGGATTATATTAATATTCTAAACATATTCGCCGTAACGTGCCTCTACCAATTCAGGGGTCAATACTTTTTGAACTCATAAAGCCATAGAACGATGGAAAAGCAAAATTTCTCGTTCGGTCGTCAGAGGTGGCAGGGGTTTATTTCCTCTTCCCTAAAGAGTTAGCCTTATCATATTCTGTATGCCAGAACAAGGCGAATCCCAGGAGCAAGAAAATGAATTCCATTTTCCTCCCCAAATGCGAAAGGTTAAGCGTCAACGGTGGAGAGGGATGAGTAAGACCAGGGTTGAGTGCACACCAGGGTCAAAAGATTGAAGAGGGCGGAGAGGCTCAGTGGAGCATACAAAAAAGGGATAGTAAAAAAGTGGCGAAAAAAATGCTAAGGAAACAGTGAATTTGATTCCGAGATCCTTCTTTTAAAACTTCATCTTTTTAAAACGAGTCTTCCTGCTTCACTCCATCTGAATAAGGTGCAGGGGCCGCGAAGGAGGTATCTCATAAAAATATCGAGCCAATAAATATTTTTATTGGGCGTTGCGTCATACCTTAAAGTTTACATTCCAATTTTCCGCGTCTTTTAGCGCCGATCAAAATAATAAAAGAAAGGTATCCTTCGACAATGCTAGAGGCAATTCCAACCCTCCCCTCTCCCAATATCCTTCCATAGAAATGATATTCCAATCTCGTGGAGGAGTCGTTATGTTTCCATTGGAATTCGCCTTTTGATATAGGTTCGCCTTGGGCGACAAGTCTTATCGGCGATATTTTGAAAGACCCTATGTGATCCGAATTTCATGTTTTTTGACACGTGTTGGCTGGGATGCAAACCTTGATCATTCACATCCATACCAGCATATCCTGTAATCAATCCGGCACGGCACAGTATAAAGTTATCCGCCGATATGATGCAAATTTGTAACTTCCGCAAAAGTCAAAACCGGTTTGAAAAGCAACATACTTTAAGTATGTTGAGTGACCAATGTGTTTTGTAAGGAAATAGTGACGGAGAGGGTATTTATATCCTTCGACTGTGTTTTAAACAAGAAATAATTCCACACAGAAGACCTGCATAAAGATATAGGTTTTCATTTATTTTTATTAACGGTATTCTACGGGTTCAGGTAGGATTTGGATGGACGCAGCCTAAACAACGGTACGACAGTGAAGTTACTTGCCTCTTATAACGAAACATAAACTGACATGCGACACTACAATATGCCCATCTTGAAATCCGCATGATAAACGATAGGCTTGTTATTATCTATTAAAAAATCAAACTTTAAGCCAATTTAGGTATTATTGAAAGACTAAATTATTATACAATCTACGTGGGTGGTCTGAAAGGTTTCCGACTCAGAAAATTAAAAAAAAATGTCTTGTACCTTTGTTAGGTCGGAAACTTTTCAGACGACCCTTGTATAAGATTATTATTTCTGATAATATTTAAATACGATTGAAGAAGTAAGAAAAAAGTAATTAAATAATTCTTCCAACAAACACAGGACCATAAAAATCAATTACAAATATAACTAAATGGAATATCTGAAAAACTAATGCAAATTATTAAATCTCCAACTTAGCATGATTGCTTTACAATGTTCAATATTAACCCAAAATGAAGTTCACCAAAACGTAGCACGACAACGCAAAAAATTACGAGACGAACTATTGCTTTTTTAATTTTAAAACATACACTTCTTGAAGAAAGAACTAATAACTTCATTTCTGCATTATTGTAATTGGTCTTCCTTGACCTGAATAAGGGCTAAATGCAAAGCATTATCAAATAAAGGTCTTACTAGAGTGCCGCCTTTAACTGCTGACACGGAATTATTCCACCGATTATATTTTTCCTAATACGGGATACAAAATGTTTAATTTCAATATTGACAAAATTGTTGAATGGTGTGAATAGCCGTAACTGATATTACGTTAATAAAAATACAAAACCTTTCAAAAGGATTCTTCCCCGATCATTCCCCCAAAGCTAAATTAGTTCCCAGTACCAACACCGTTTGGAGAGATCTGCGTACTGCGCACCTCGGTCATAAATTTTCCCTCGGGCCCAGCAAAATTTAATCACCTCTCAGTCGAGGGGAGGCACTGCATATCATCTGCTTTGAAGAATTCCCCCCCCCCCCGTCCCCCCGCTGTCCATCCCATTCCTTCCAAAAGGCTGCCCTTCATTGCGATCATGCAAACACGCGCTCTCGAGATGAAAGGAGGTGGGGAAGGGGGGCCGGGAGAGGGGGGGTGCTGAGGGAGGGTGAGGGCCCTTTGCCTGAAACCGCAACAGACCACTTCTCGCGCCTCGACACGCCGAACGAAAGCCTGGGGCAAACGATGCAGCGCCACCGACGGGTGAAAATATCCACGCATTCATCAAATACCTTCTTGCTCCCTCCCACCCTGTTGAATTCCCCGGGTCGTTTTATTCACCCGGGGAGGGGGTTAGTCGAAACCGTTCCGTCCTCAGTCGCGACTTATGGCTTGCAGAGGGGAGGGAGAGCTCGGAGATCCTTCTGCCTCTCAAATTATTGTTGAGGGGTGAGTATTAATTTCACGGAATCAACCATTCTCGACCAAAGGACATGTTAACGTAGAATCCAGCTCGTATGATAAAAATTCAACTCAAATTTTAGGCGTACACATTTACAGCTGAATACCTGATGAATTACAATTGGAAACCCTACGGATGGGCTACAAGTTGGACGCGGTGGATGAATGTAAATACAAGTGACAACTAGATGGAAATATAAAGAGATGAATAATATACGTACTGAGACGGGAAATAAATGGAGCGTGGTGAAACACGCAGTGCGACGCTATGAAAAGTTTACAAAGGAAAGGTGATCTAGGTGCGCTCTGGAGAAAGGTGAAAGCTTAGCAGGAATTAAAGAAGGGAAAATCCGTGCGTATATTATTAGCAGATTGGCTTTCAGAGAAATTGAATTAAGGCCGTGGGGATAGGCAAAAGTAAAAAAGATTTAGGAAAACGTGAGAGAAAGAGTTATTTTGGGTTTAGTCATTTACGAAGAAAGAATTTGGCCGGAAAATTTCGTCATATCAGTGTTCATTTCATCCCATAAAAAGGGAATGTAGCCATATGTGCATATATGAATAGTGTAGAACAATACGTTTGGTTTCACAAACAACTGAAGTGGTACTTCTGTGTGTGTTCTGTTGGAACATCAATAAGAGGATGGAAGCGAAGGCGAATAATTACTTAGGGGATAATCAGTATGTGTTCGGAAAGGGAAGAGGCACGCTTGATGCTATATGCAATTTACGTGGTCACCAATACAGAGTAAGAAAGAATACTATCAGGATGTATATGCTTGTTTGGAAAATGTGGAGAAGGTGTTCACTTGAGAGAATTGGGTTGAAATAACTAAGGCTCCGCCTTAGGAAGAACTACAGAAATAGATTTTTTACTTTCTAAGGCAAAGTATCCACGGACTGCTCAGGTGCAAGGGACAGATACTTATATAGATTTCATTATAACCCGTGATTTTCAACGTATACGTGGAAAATAGGTTTGGGAAGAACCACGAAAAATCAGTTCGATAGGTATGGGATGAGAATTCATTTAAACAAAAATAAGGCTACGCGATTTTGAAGGAAGAAGAGAGAGGAGTTAAAAAAAAGAGAAAGAGAAGTTATAGAATGTTATAATAGGAGTTAAGGATTGACCAGGCGGAGCAGTTTACCGAACTCTGTAGTATTTTGGATCAAACTGGTCCAAGTAGTATCGGCATAGAGTTTAAATATAGAATTGCGAGCCATAAAATATATCGCAGGGGGGAGGGAATTGATGACAGGGCCGTTGGGTAAGATAATGAGAAAATCCTCGTCAGTGCTTTGATATGAAAGTTTTATATACCTGTAGGAAGAAGGTATTATACGGAAACGTGATCGTTGGAGAAAGACGATGGACGTAGGCTGGAGGATTTTGAAATGTGGGTGGAAAGAAGAATGAAGATAGTGAAATGGGCATAGAAAAAAAGAAACGAGGAAGAGCTAGTCACGTTGGGAGAAGAGGGGAATTGCTGGCGTAAATAAAAGGAGGGTAACGCGAAGGCAAAGATTTATTGGCGACGGGATGCTGACGACTGTGGTAGAGGGGAGAAAGTTAAACAAGCGAGAAAGGGGTGAGAAAAGAGAAGTTATTTAGGACGGAATGAAGGGAGGTAGGAAGTATGCAGTACTTAAGAAAGGTTTATTGTATATAGAGTCGAATGTCGTGTTGCGTTTTATTAGAAAAGGTAAATAAGTACGTGTATCGTTGTACCCATAGTCTGTGTATACTATATTCCATACCCAACCTAAATCGGTAGAATCCCAATAATAGGAATAATAATTGAAAGATACGATAGTAGCAACATCCCATCATTTATAGACCCAAATTATGATTTCCACCCAATATTAAAAATACTTTAACGTGACGACATTCTCAGCTAACTCTTTAAATAATAAGTGATTGAGTTTTAGAAAATTACGAAGGTAGTAGTGCCAGAGTATCTGTAAAAATTAAAATGTAGGTGAGCGAATAAATTGGGGTGCAGAATATATTCACCACCACACAAAGTTTATTCAGTGATCAATTAATTTGCATTGTTCTTATTACAGACCAACAACTATCGCTTGAGGTTATGGTTTCGTAGCTTCTTTCTGAAATTTGAGTTCAAGTAGATAATTTCAATTTTAGGAGGTTTTCTATTAATGGGATATTAAGCCGACATCTGAAATGTCTAAATAACTCAGTTTTTGATGTGTTATCCACCAATATCTGGTGATTTTATAATTTAATTGTGAACTAACTCATCAGAAAACACGTTTTCATTGGTTGGCGAAAGAAAACCTTGGACTCGTTTTTGGAGAAAAGGATATTGTAGCAATAGTTATATTTTTAATGACTGCCTAGTTATGCAACACGAGCAATTTATCCGGAGAGTTTTGTCATGAAGCTCTGTGATAAATAATAGACGCCCATTCGTATAAATGAAAGAATCGTCTTAACGCACAAGAGAAATGGCAACACGCCCGAAAAATGAAAAAAATAATCTGGAGAAGAAAATCTACTGGGTCATCAACATGGTCGAAAACAAATAATATATGTGAAGTTGTTCCAAGATGGGCTTGAAATGAGAAACGGAAAGGCAAATTTAGTGCTTAGGGTCACATTTTCAACAATATTTCTTCACCTCATATGCTCATTTTCATTTCCTTTTCTTTCATATTAATTATATGCAAAGTCACTATAGACGACAAACTATGCTGAAGTCCCCAATTTTCTGCAATTTCAAAGTGTCATTATCAAATAATGCTGATGAATCTCCAATTAAAAGAAGGCCATTATAAAAACACGCATATTTATTCGCATGCAGAAGAGTAGGCCACGCAAAATACGATCTCATCATCCGGGATCCACACTTATCTTTCAACATCCAACCAACCAGATTCCTTTCTTCTCACCTTAAGTTAGGTTCCCACCCTTTTCCCTTCACGCAACACAATTTTCCCGTCATCGGCCATACCAACGGGTTCTCACCCCTTCGTCCCCTCCCCTTGAGGATCAGAGGACTCTAACCCCTTGCCCTCAGTGGCGCTTCACCTTCCCGCGTCAGAGCCGCCGCGCCAAATCCCTCCCTCGTCTCCATCCCCTCACCCTCCCACGACCACCCCAATTCCAACCCTGCCAAAACTCGTCTCAATCCACTCCCGTCTCGACAAAGCCACCCACCTCCTCCTCTACCCGACAAGCCCACACTTCACATCACCGTCCCTCCGCCTCTCTCTATCCTCCTCCCTATTCCCGCCTCGCAAATGATGATTGCGTCCTGAACCCTAGCGCCATCTCTTGATGGAAATGCCACTCCCTCCAACAACCACTCCCCCGCTCCCCTCGCCCTCCGGCGCCCCCTCCGACAGTTAACTCACTCCCACCCGGGCGTCATCGGGAGTTTTGTGCCGTTCGATCGCCCTCCTCCCACGCCACCTACGTTCACTCAACCCCGCTCCATCCCAAGCATTAACCCTTATGGCCGCGGCCCATTCCTCTCCGGATGCGACGCACCGACGCCTTCCTCCGCAACGCGCCAAATCGATTCATCGGCAGAAGAGGTGGCGCACGGGTGGAGTGGCGTGGGCGGCGGGACGGATGCTGGAGGAGGTCCGTCGCCAGAGAAAAGCAGAGAGGCCTTGCACTCCCCCAATTCCCGGTAACGCACTCCATTTGCCATGCGGAGGCATTAAAAGTGATCGCTATGGGTCATACTCCCGGAGACGTCTCCTTTCCCGAGACCTCTCGGGGGGGATGACAAGGTGGCGGGAAGGAGGGAGCGAGCGCTGTGGGATTTATTAGATAGCCGAAAGAGAGCCGGAGAAAGGAAGCATCGACGACGGAATGGCGAAGTGCGTCTCCTGCTTCCTGTCGTTAATTCCCAGGCTTAGGTGGAAAAACTTCAAAATTGGGCGATGAAGCTAACTGGATGAGAACACGCTTCACTCGTCAAATTTGTCAGCGGCACCATTAATCATTCCTTCACTTTATGCCACTCATGTAGACTCTTATACAGAAAATTTACCAACTAAATACTAATTGGAATAAGTATCTCGTATTTAAAAATAAAAATCATCATGAAAATAATCGGCGATAAAGTATTTTATGATCGTGAGAGTCTCCTTGAATAATCTAGTAAAATTTGGAGATGTAGCAAAAAATGAAATAACAACTACCAATGCGAAGTACGGAGCATCACATGAAGGCAATTGAGCAAAAGAAGAGATTTATAAGTGATTACTGACTAATATTCATTCGATTTAATGAGGCAAGTTATATCTTACTTTTCGAAAATATGCACGTTCATGCTATACGATGTGGTCAAAAAGGTTATTAATACAGGAGAATAAAATGCCAAAAAGCTTAAATTCGCAAGAATAAGATATTTGTGAGCACGAATACCTTGAAGTTGTAGCAGTTCAAATCATTCTCTAATATCCCAGGCTTATTCTTTTTATAAACACACTAGCATCGGCATTTTTATCATTTCGTGTAAAAAATATACGTAGGTGGTCTGAAAAGTTTCCGACTCAGAAAATTTCAGAAAAAACGTCTTGTAGCTTTGTTAGGTCGGAAAATTTTCAGACTACCCATGCACGATTATTATAGTATTGATTCACAAATGAGAGCTCACTTTGGACTACACTGTTCATGTAAGACTAATAAAGCCGACTGAAATCACTCGATTTGAGTCACATCCAATGACTTATTCAAACACAAGTCTCCAGCATTTATTGTTTAAATACTGTATGTTCTCAAAAAATATAAAACAAAATGAAGGTTAATTGGAAGAAATTTCTCGGATAATATTACTTAAATGTTCACTTTAAAATTTTATAGTAGAAAATGCAATTTTATGAGATTAAAACGAAAATAATACGAGGCAAAGACTTATCTTTTTATCAGAAATCAAGTGATCGGATTGTTTTGAACTAACATAAGTTCATTATTTAACAATACGCATCACAGGCAGTATAGATTACAGCCACTAAAGAAATTACCTCAAAATTGAAACCGCACACAAGAATGTTTAACATCCGGTAGGGATATCCACACCTGAATGACATTTCATAAATCATTTCATTTGATTTATATATTAAACTTGAGGTATATGATGTTTGCCAGACAGTACCCGAAATTCGAGAATGAAGTATTAACTTTGAATTCCCTACCGTTTCCGAAATCAAGTCTGTAGTTTTCCAACCCAGTAAAATGAGACCACAACCCTACTTGGATTCAACCGCCAACAAAAACAAATTCAAACCTCCTCCTTTTCCGCTTATTTCCTCCGTGAGTGCAATTGCCTTGCCTGCTCAAGTGTGGCGAACCTTGGAGACGGAGTGGGAAAAAGGAAAGGGGCCCGCTGATGGAGGACGAAAAAGGGCTGAGAAAACATTAAGAAGTCTGTGCCGAACGAGAAATTGAGAGTGAGGGTTTTCCAGTGTTTAGTTGGAAGGGACACAAATTGGGTCTTCCAAGGGTTGGGGTAGGAATGAGAGAGGATAAAAAAAACTACCGGCGGTGATATAACGGCTGGACCAAATGAGTGGGAGGATTGTTTTCACACGGCGTGGGAGTGATTCGAAGGTCGTGTCAAGTTAGTGGGGGTGAGGAGGCGGAGAAAATCATCGTCAGCGCTGAAGCGTATTCTGAAAGAGAGGAAAGTGGGGGAGTTTTATATCAAAAAGGAGGGGGGGAAGGTGAATGGTAGAGAGTTTCAAGAATGGGAGTGCGGTGGACGGTGAAGAGACCCCGCGCCGTCCTAGGATCTCCTTGCATCTTTAGTCATCAGGATAGGAGGGATAACAGACGAGTTCCGTGGGAAACTTAATGTTTACGGCACCGTGACAAAGCGAGGAGAAAAAAATTATCTACCTCTCAAAAGATTCGGCCCTGTGAGAAGAAAATACGGGTGAAAGAAACTTAATGTGTCTTAAAAAGTCTAACGCCCTTGATTGGTTTTGAGAGATCTCAAGCGAGGATCCTCCAAAAACCTGCGGTCTATGTATTAACTCTACGCCTGCACATTAGGCCACTCAATATCACCCATTTTACTTTCCCACGCGAAATTGTGTGTGGCAAGTGGTGTAAAAATAAATACAAGGGAAAATCCAATTTTGAAAGAAATGGAGGCATTAAAAAAATGGAAGAAAAAAATAAATAAATAGAACCTATCGCCGATATTTTGCCGATGAAAAACACTCATAAAATCGTGGACATCGGATGAGCAGTCAAAGGCAAACGGAATTCATAAAAAAAGGATATCATTTTAAAAATTGAAATAATTCATGTTTTCACACATGAAATTTTTTGTTCGGTTGCAATTATAACTGGTAAAGAATTTTTAAAATTTATTATTTTACGAAAATTTAGCATTTAGAATTTAAATTTTAAATAATGAAGTTTTTATGGTGGCTAAAGAGGAATGACAAGGAAATTAGCCGATCAATTGAAATAAAACTAGATTGCAACCTCATAATATTTGGGGGAAATATTGAATATATTGAGGAAATTAAGAGAAGGAAGTAATACCAAACGCAGGATTGGGAACGTAGAAGGATATGAGGATTTTTTAGGTAATCTACCGGTTAAGGTAGGTTTGTGGATGGACACAACTATCAAATAAACATTTTGTTCAAACAACTCCAAAACAAAACACAATTCAGCGACCTAATCTACATCAGGTCCCTCTTCATCTCTGTGTACTTCTTTCCTCCCTTCATCCCGTCCAACATCCCTATTCCATGCCTGCCCTTTCCTCGTTTGCCTAACATTCTCCCCTCCATTACTATCTTCAACATCCCACTGCCGATGAATACGCCCTTCATCCATTTTTCCTGCTTCCTTAGTATTTCTCCCAACAATCCCCTCTCCTTGTCCACCGTACTTAGTACTCCCTTATTTGTTGTCCTTTCGGTCCATTTACCTTCTCCGCACCCAAATTTCAAAAGCCTCCGATCTACGTCTATCCTCCTGCTTCAGCGACCAGGTTTCCGCGCCGTACATAGCTACGCTCCATATAAGAGTTTTTACGAGTCTTTTCTTAACATCCTTTCTCAACGTCCCCGTCATCAACTCCCTCCTCCTTGAGAAAGCCTCCTTTCCTATCGCAATTCTTCTCCTTACGTCCCTACTACTTTGTCCGTATTGGTCCAAAACACTTCCGAGATATGTAAACTGTTCTACATGCTCTATTTTTTTCCCTCCTGGATATGAGAATAAGAAAATCTAAATAAAATTAAACGATGATTGATCAATACTGATTGGAAGAGATGTTTTTCATGGCTTAGAAACTTGACCTTGAAAGAAACAAATGGGATATTCAGCTCACCGTTCCTTATTAGTCTAGAAGATTCGACCTGACGATGACTCATGGGGTCGAAACCGCGTCGTACCTTTATAAATAAAATTGTAGTGGAATATAGAAGTGTTTTGTCTATTCATTTTCCAGTACGGAACATTTCCTTAAAGAGAACCAAGAGACTGTAGGATTTTTGAAGAAGATTCAAAGTGCATACATCAGAGAGTATAGTTCATTTTTGTCTCATTCCAAACAGAGCCCTAAGGTTATCATGTACGCACTAGGGAGATTATTTTTATTCCTATCTTCTCAATAGCAAGGTGAAACCGTGACCCGACTCTTACTTTGCGATAAGAAGACTTTGCACAGCCTCCTGGAGCTTCGTAAAGGAAATTACGGAGAGGTATCAGGGGGTGGTGTGAGAAAAAAGGAGATATGAATCTCCAAGGGTGATTCAGGAGAAGGAAAAGAGTGGGAGGCGGTCAGGGTGGAGTTTGGGTGGAAATGATAAAAGTAGTGAGAGCGAGAAAGAGAGAGAGAGAGGTAGGGTATGAGGGAGGGAGAAGAGGGGGAATTGGTGAGGCGGGTGGGAGTGGTTGGTGTGGTCAGTGGAGGTGGTAACTCGGTAGCGGGTGGGAGATTGAGAGATAGGAAGGGGGTTGGGAGGTGGGATAAGCCGAAGGAACACGAGGTGGTTTAGTGGAGAGCTGGATGGGGTGGACATGCCCGAACCAATTCTCGCGAATGGGTCGAGAGGCTGGACCGGTGGCATCTCCACTCAAGTGGAAGGAAGCGCCCCTTTCTCACCCCGAAATTCCCTCCCGCTCCTCGCTCCAAAGGATAAAAGGTCGCCATCCCCGATCAACCCACGCCCCGCACCAACCAAGAGCATGTCTGTATGTATGTATATATACCTACACTCTCCTAGTTTCTCTCACTTTATCCATTTACTCATAAGACCCTTCCTGGTATCTTCACATGGTCCCTTTCCGGAACTGTCTTTCCTCCTCCCATTCCCGTACCCCCCTCCTCTCCTAACCCCCCACTCTCTCAAAGATATGGCCGCACCCCGAACCCCATCTCCTCCCTCCCACGTGCAGAAACGCCAGAAAAACCACCGTCCACGGTGTTTCCCGCTGCAAGTGCCGTTCGCCTGACGGAAGCCCGTTCTTACCGGCCGCCCAACCACCCACATCGAATAGGTCGTAACAGGAAAGATGTGTCCGAGGTCCCTAAACCACCCCCAACATCCCTCCTTTCCATCCCCTCCCCTCTCTCCGTCCCCCTTTTATCTCCTCCATTCCTCTCTCTCTCTCCTGGCGATGGTTCAAGCAGGGGGAGGCTGTTGGGGGGGAGGGGAGTGACTGACAGGAAGGAGGGATATAAAAAAAGGAGGAAATGATAGGGGTAGGAGGAGTGGGCGTGGACGGAGAGGTCCGAGATCGGGTGGTCGCCCTGAGGATAGAGAGGGGCGGAGAGGGGGAGGGAAATTACGGAAGCTGGCCCATGGTTCTGCGGCGCAGGGTGACAGGGCAGGGATGAGGGCAAGGAGCGAGTGCATATCTCTCTGGTGCGAAGGGGGGAACGAAGAGAGGGAAGGAAATGAAGGGGGTGAAAAGTAAATGAAAAGGGATTGTCTACCCTCTCCATAGCCTCAGGGGGTGTGAGACAGATGGCCTGAGGAAAACGACTACAAAAGAATGAGTAAAAAAATAAGCGAAAGATAAATAATTAACACAATAGCGGAAATTTACTGTTACTTTGTAGAAAGTAAACTGCATTGAATCGAACTTAAGAATTTATATTAACAGCTAATGCAAGAATCATGAACTTGATGAAATCAAATGGTATAGAATACGTGCTTTCTCTTTTCCTGTATTATCAATTCAGGCGAAAGATGTATCTTAATGTAAATTTGTTGCTTGTGATACTACTTTAATTCATCGCTGCTATAGTTGATTTCCTATCCAGTTTCATTTTTCTTCCGAAGTATAATTTGCTTCAGCTCTATTGGTATACCGCGAACAGATTTAGTAGTGTGACGAGCGGATTGATCAATCCCGCGGATTACGCGATGAAAACGATGTCCGTAGTTCCGTATACTTCCGAGTGCATGTATGCCACGTAGTAATGAAATGTTTTTTTTTAATTTTAGGAGAAACACTTATTTATAAGTTCAATCGTCTCATTGTCTGATATATCCAATCACAACTTTCAGGAATATGGCGAGAAAGGTTATTGGATAATCAGAAAGGTACACCGATCCCTATGCTTTCCTCATCGTTGGGGTAAATTGAATATTTTGAAGCTTCATATTAAATTATGAAAATATTTAATTCTTGGAGGGTAATTCTTATCCATTAATTCAAAACAATACGTAAAGGCACCGAAATGTGATAGTTTCCCTATTTATTTCTTGGTTGGGCTTCCAGTGAGAACCTGTTTTCATGAGGTAGTCTATACTATCTCCCTTTTAGCGCGACGGAGAAAATCGAAGTTTGCGTCGAATGCAATACTACATACAATGAAGTACATATTTAGCAAGTCGGTATTTCCTACTTTTTGTGGTGTGATCTCTACAGAAACTAAGATCAAAATATAGAAATTTGAATGTGGAACTTGACCAGGACTCGTACGAGGATCGTCCCAATTTTCGGCAGAGTGCTTTTACCAATTAAGTAACCGAGACGGTTCAAGTAACTGACCGAAATTAGAGGGATCCCGGTTAAAACAAATGTGTTCTGCGCTGTGTAACTTCTGATATTCTATGTCCAACACCTGAAGATTCCGTTAAAGCAACTGTCCCGGCATCGCTAGTTCTTTGCTGTTGTAAGATATTCCGACTCCTTTCATTATAAATTTTCACAAACCCTCGACAGGCAATCCCTCTATTGTTTGAACCTACAATGGGAATATTATTTCAGGGTAATACCCGCAAAATCCTGGTGTTGAGTCCAACTAAAGAGTAGTGCAATAACTCGTACACTACTTCAACGTTATATTACTCCACTGAAGTTTCTTCAAGACGTCGACATACTCATTGAAGCCCTCATTTCGAGTCCGATATGATGGAGAAACCGAGTTTTTTGCATTGCCGCTATCACTTGGAAACGTGCGATCGTTATATTGGACGCAATATCGTCTCATTTTTCAATCTATTTCATTCCGCAGATGTTTTAGAATTAAATTCTACTCTCCATTAGATTAATACAAAGTGAATATGGTGCAATTTGCAATTAAGTATTTCACAATTCTCTTTCCATCCAATCCAAAAAAATATGGAAATATCTAAAAATTTTATCATAACTCTTAATACTTTAGATTTGCCACCGATTAATTATACTAGGAAAACTAAGGGGCTTGTAATGTTCACATTGGGATCGGGATAGAGGCTGGGGAGAATATAACAGAGTTAAAATGGTAAAAAAAATTATTTAAAATAATTATGATAGATTGAAAGCAATAGGAAAATGCTGAGGTTGTATGCAAATTTGGAAAGGAGGAACGAACGGTGTAATATGCGATGTGTCTACACCGCCTCATCTTCCGTTGGCGCAAGAGATTGGAACTTATTAGTTGGGCATGAAATAGAAACCAAATGGCCTCTACTTGGAAGGGATAGGATATCGAAAGAAAACTTAGTGAATACAACTGTTTCCTGGAGAATGTATAAATATATGGGATGAATTATGTTTTAGATGAAAATGCTTTTTTTGGATGGGTTTTAGTATTTAGATTCTGAAAAATGCCTTTCATGAACAAGAAGCAAGTTGTTCAGCAGTCAGATAGCAGTCAGCTAGCAAGCAGTCAGGAATACAACAACAAATTCCATCAAACGAATTGGTATAAAATGATGGTAAATCAATTAGCGCAGTAGCCACTATATGAAATTTCTCGGTAGAGAGAATTGAAAGCACAGCACAAATTTCTTCAGGGCATTCATCCGTTTGACAAAATAAAAACAAGAGATTTCTCCATTCTAGAACAAAGTAGAGGATATTGGGTGGTCAAAGCTCTGATGCTCTTCATTTTCCAACGAGAGTAATTACCTAAGCCGATTTCAAATCTTCACGCTATATTTCCAACCCCACTTATTTTCCACTTAATCCCAATTACCCCAACTCACTAATTCGGTTATGTAACGTCATCTCAGCGGTCGACTGTGTTCGAGTGTAATTACTGCCTGCTCGAACCCTCTATGCACAATTTAAACAAATGCAGGAACTATCCAAATGTGCCGAGCATTTTTTCTACACAATGAAAAATAAACCAGATACTGATTTCTGATATGATAAAAATTATACATGTAGGTATGTCCTCCAAATAAACGACAGAAGGATAATAATCCTACTATACTTATATAGCCGCTTCGCGAAGCTAATGCATGCTTAACCTTTAATACTATGAATATAGTAAGGGTAAGAGTGATTATACAAATTTACAAGTATGGCTAAAGCTCATTATTTTCTTTATATGCCTGTCTACTCTTTAAGGTAGGTTTTTGATGAACACACCTTGATCATTTCTAACTTTCTCACATTCGTTTAGTAAAACAATCTAATATCTAAACAATATGAAATTGCATACAATGACATATTAAAAAACCATATTACTTACGCAAAAATATTTAATGCTAATTCATTTCAAAATTCAGAAAAAAAGAGATAAATTCAAAATAAAATCACTTTAGCGAAAATGTGGATTGCCAAAGTAAAATCAATATTTTTTTCATGGTATCGGGCTCAACTTTGTGAACATTCATCTTTAATAATAAGACCGGCAGTACCATATTAATAATTTTTTTGTGAATCTAAAAAGTTTGTCTTATTCCTCAAAATCAATATTAACCAAAAACTAGATGTTGGACTCTTAAATATCGTCGCGACACGTTATGAAATACATATTTCGGATGCTCCCCTCCACTTAGGTGTTTGACTATGAATGCCATTCCATAGTGGAGCTCACGTAAAAACTTCAAACGTTGAACTCTGAAAATGCCAAGACACAAAATCTCTCTCGAGTGACAAAATTCTTAATAAATTCCATAAAAGTGTCACTTCGAGAAATGTATTGGGTATAAATAGTGCACCAAGATCATTTCCTGTTTCACCAAATCAATTACTCCTCGAAGTTGACGACCCTTCCCTCTATGGCAAGCATCTTTCTCCCCACATCCCCCCTATGCAACCCACTCCATTACGACGGACATACCAAACATGTCTCCCGATACTACTCCCCCCCTTTTTTTCTCTATACACGCACGCATTTCTGTATCCATCCTTCACTAAACCAATCAATCAAACAAGTGGATTAGTGTGCGAGCGGGGGTGTCAGGGGCCAGAGTGGGCGGATCGTGAGCAACACGGCAGAAGAGTCGTCCCCATTAATCGGGCTAATGGTGGACTCGGGACCGAAAGGGAGAAGGAAACGGAGGGTGGGAGAGCGGTGGGGAGGAAATGAGAATAAATGTTCCCAACCCTTTGAGACCGACGTCTTTTCTCTCCTATGGCCCCAAAGGAAAAGCGCCTCCGCCCCCACACCTCCATCAAACCTCCTCGACTTCCTCTCGTTTCCCCTCGGTCCCTGCAGCTTCCGTGTGCTCGCCCAACCATCCCTCACCCACCCCACCCGAGGCAAAACCAGAGAAATGAGAGCAAAAGCAATGTAAGGGTACGAGAGAAAGTGATGACTGGAGGGGTGACCTGTACTGAAAGAGTTGAAAGAGGAACTGATCCTTACCAGTATCCACCATAGTGGTCCAGGAACGGATGCGGTTAGACAATTAGCCATATCTCCCCGGCTTAAGGAAGTACAGGGATACAATGCAATCATCCTAACGATATAGCACGCGATATTAGCCTGGAGTATATCAACCATAGGAAAGAAATTGGAAAATGTGTAGAATAAATCGAATGGTACCATGAGGATTACATGTGAATAATGCATTTTTGAATAAATATATTTGTGATTCGTTCAGATTACCTCAAATAGATATTTGTTTACTACAATTGCTAGATAGCCCAAAAAAAAGTCCTTGAATTCGTTGTTCTCGACGTTCATCTAGTTTGGTATCCATAAGTCGATCCGCAAAAAGCAGGTGCAGTATTTGATAATCGATTGAATTCATATGGTATCTCAAATTTTTATTTATTTAGGATTATATAAACTAAACTGCAATATTTCTTTCACTCGTGTCAACATCTAGCGATCATTGATCCACTGTTGTCGGGTCACCACAAATGCTGATATTATCCTTACACCTAAGAGTACGTAATTGAGTAATTAATTCTACATTGAGAGCACAGTAAACTAGGTGAAAATAATGTAAACGAAAGAAAAATACAACCTCGTTGGAAATTTTCAGGCAGCATACCGAACAAAAGGCTTATGAAAAAATCGTTGGCACAAAACTCCAATGAAAGTTATATTATAAAGGGCACATGAATAAATATTTAGATATTAACATGAAAAAATTCCTTCTTGCCATATTCGAGTAAGAGTAATAACATTCTTGTAATTTGCCAACAAACCTCACTCAATATTATCGATTTATGGAAGAATATTTTTTTAGAATCCTCCTCAAATTAGAAATTGCGCTGTGAAGTTGACCAAGCTTTACTACATTTTCACAATATAATTATGTTAGTTTGTTTGAAAGAATAGTGTGTTCTTGGGGGGGGGGGACATGTTTTGTTGGGGGACAAGACCATTGTATGTTACATGCCCATGTGGCATTGGAATTTCGCCTTCTTCCTTTTCAAATTCTAGCTTGCACGTTATTGGATAAGTTTTTACCTCATTCTAAGATGCAATTGTTTGTTAGTTGATAGTACGAACACGCATGAAAATACATATACTAGTATATGTATTTGCATGCCTGCAAGTCGAAAGGGTTTTTGCATGAATATTTACGCCACTGTGGGTATAGGTTTGCATGAATGTGTTGATTTTGAATGTGGTGTTGTTCATTGCCATTTGTTCATCGTAACCAACCGTTCGAGCGCATGTTTTCACGTAGATATAGGCGCCAACCGGTGTTGCGACAGGTAATAAATAGAATTGGGTGTGGGTACGTATTTCGATCGAAGGCAAAAGTGAACTGAAAGAGGGAGAGAAGATAAATGCACTTCGAAGAGAAACAAAAAATAAAAGAAGAAAAATAAGGTGCAGGAGGGGAAAGGAGATCTCCCGGAAAAGGAAAGGGGTCGGTTCCTGTGGGACGAAAAAGGGGGGCTTGGAGATTAGGAGCAAAGTGGACAGCTGAGAAATGCATCGGGAGGGCGGGAGATATACGGCGGGGAACCCTAAGGGTAGAGGTTGTGTGGCAAGGGACGGCGGTCAGTATACCCTTGAATAAAAGAAAGGTCGAGGGGAGAAGGGGACGGGAAGGAAAAATGTGGTGGGTTGGTCCAAGAACCGCGGAAGGAGGAAAAACAGGATGGGGAGGATGGGCGAGGACTTGAATGCAAAGGGGTTGGGAGAGGAAGAGGCTCTCAAGGATTAAGGAGGATCTACAGGAGAGGGAAGGAGAGAGAGTATTTGAGATAGAAGGGATGTTGGAAGTGATATAACGGCAGGATAAGGATTCTGAGGGTATCTCCAGGATGCAGACGTTTTGTGAAGAGAGACTCCATTGGGGAAGAACCTCCCGAAAAATGGTTGACATATTTGTCAAAAATTTAAGTAAAGCTTATGCACATTTATCAAAGTGAAGTGGTGTCAACGGTGACTGGAAACGTTGCATGATTCCAGCACCGTTTTCTTTCGAGAAGAGTGGTTGTGAGTGCTAATATTTCAACATCTATTCTGACTACCAAAGTAAAGTGATTGCGAAGTAATAAAAGGTGATTCCATGAATCAAACAATAACCAAATCGGTTCATGAAAAACTACGCTATTTCCAATTGTAAGTCTAAACAGTTTAAATTTTAGATAATATGCCTTGAAATAATTATTGGTACTGTATCGTAATAGAGTAGTGGAAAAAAATAATTTGGTATGTATCCAAAATACTCAAAGGAATAATTAAAAACTTTTTATGACACTCAAAGGACAGAATATGAGGGTTGCAATATTAAACACTGCCAAATGAACCACAGAAACTTAGCAGAGTCATTTGAACGTGGATGGAACGTATTTATAATTACTCGAATATTAAATAATGTCAAAGGATGAGAAATGAGTTCAAGCTACAGGAATAAAGGGTGGAATAAAATTAAAGAATTAATATGGAAAAAATGTATATATCAAGCGCATTCAGACTTTAATAAATAAAGATTCATTAAAAAATATAAATCAGGATAAATGCAGAGGTTTATTAAGTAAAGCAATGTATTAAATTCCACTCGTAAAATTAGAATCAGGCTTAAAGAAGAAGAGGATAAAGAATTTAAGAGACAATCATATGTATACTAGGTTTATTTCATCGGAAAAATGTTCGATTCTCAACCTATCTACCTATGAAATGCAAGTAGGTATTTTTGATAACTTCAACTCGAGGCATACATTTGAATTCAATAAAAAAATCAATCGGAGTTAGATCGAAGCAAAAAATTAATATGTACAAAGTAAGTAAAAAAAAAGCGTAACGCAAAGGGAATATCAAAATCAATAAAATATGGTCACAGGACAAGTAGGGGAAATTATATTATTTTGATTATTTTATGAAAATCAAAGTTTTAAAACAAGGTGACCATTAAAAGTACTTATCAAAAGAATTATAGAAATTAGATGAAAAATTGTTTGTGTACAATCCTCCGAAAGGACCTAGATTCAATGAAAATCATCGTATGTGTGATTGAAAACATCGCTCAGAATCCATAACGTGTCACGTACCTTATAATTTTGACAAATCGTATTCTGGAAATGAAATTTTAACTTTTTCGATAATAATCTAGGAGAAATTAAGGACCATTCAAAACGTGCGATATTAGAAAAAGAAGTCACTCGCATATTCTGTTCCTAGAATAAGTTAAGCAGCGTTTATTAGAGTACGGTTGAAGCAAGGAGCAAGAATCCACCTCCGACGCATATATTTGAACATCACACCGGAGTGGCATATAATAAGTTGAAGAATACGGCCGGGTTATTCGAAATGTAACTCGCACGTTATTTTCTTTCGAGTCATTTGATGTGGTTAGATTCCTGGAGGGTAAATATGAACAAGAAGTATACCAAATAAAAACAGCACATACTTGTATTGGGGACAAAATGAAACTTGAAAATAGATGAGAGGGTTTTAATCGGAGGATTGCGGTTTAGTTCTGAAAGAGTGGGAGGCAAGGGAGAGAGATACGTACAGTCTAGTGAAAAGAGAAAGATGTTGGGGGAAAAGCCTGCAACCAGGGAGAGTAAATAAAGAAAATCGGGAGCCAGCTGGATATAATGATACAATAATCGTCGTAGAAGTCGTATGGTTAATCTTATCGACCAGGAGAACTATAAGAAAAGGCAGCCTCAAATAGTTTGTAGGTCTGTAGCTTAGCTAGAATGATTAGAGTTAAAATGGTTTTCTCCAACCTGAATTACAGGCATTTTCATTGGAATACTTATTGCACTAAGTTAACTTAGACATCAGAAAATCAACCGAATCCTACATTAATTTCTAAGTACCAATCGACCAATGTTCTACAATCATCGCATCGTACAAATATGCAGATACCTAGACGGATAAAAATTGATCCGAACAATGGTGAATAATTATTGTAGAGAAATTGAACAGGACTGCTTCGAGGTCAATAAAGGGTACTTGTGAAATGAACTGGGGGAATGTTTTAATACTGTTATTAAAAAATACGAATCATTTATGGGAGAAAGCAAATGTTGATATGATAGAAAGTCGAGAAAGTCATTTGATCAAGAAACTCTATGCGGAAAAAAATTATAATTAAGCCACAAAGGGAGGAGCGATAAATATTTATTACTACTCTGCGAAACTTTAATGAAGCATCTTTTTATTTAAACTCGAATATTTAGAAATGGCAACTAATATAAAGAATTTGTAGTTTTAAACGTAAAATAATTCTCATAAGGGTAAATAATTAATTACTATGAGGAGAAAACTGAGAAGAAATAGTATGAAATAGCAATGAAAACGAATAATAAAGATGTAGTTTACACTTAGAAAATAAATGGTGATTAAATATATTGATTTAATCAATAGAAATAATAACAGATAAAAATAATTGATTAAAAATAATTAGGATTCAAGCTATAAATGGCACATGCAAAAAAATAGGGAATAATATGGGAAAGTAAATATGTAATCATGCTCGACCATTAAAACCAATGGGTAAGCTACAGCATAAATGCAAGAAGCAGAGGAGCTCGGTTGTTTCAAAAGGGAGAAAGAGAGTTGGGAGGAGGTGAATTAGCGAATGGAACGGAAAACAGAAGAGAAAGAGGAGCAGGGTGATTGTGGAGAGACGCAGAGGATGAAGAAGGGACAGAGGTAGAGAAATGGGAAGTAGCGGGGCGATGCAGAGGGGGGAGTCACAAGTCGGTGCATAATTGATTCCTCCTCGGCCATAAGTCTTGGCCGGTAAATACAATCGTGCGAGGAGGAGTCGTCGGCCAGACGAGGCCGGACTGGGCAATTTACTCCACCCCGCAGATGGAGTTGGAAGGGACCGAGAGAGGGAAGGGGGAAGGGAAGAGGAGGAGTGAATGAGGGGGAGGGGCTGAGATGGGGGAAAGGTAAGGCACACCCACACCCCTCGTACCGGTATCGGAAGATGCACGATTGTAATGGACCAACCTCCCTCCCTCCTCCGGCCCCGCCCCCTCCGGTCGTCGATTGTATCGGTGCTTAATTATTGGTTCCACTTATCGAGGCTGGTTGGATCTCTTGATAGGTGTTTACATCAACCCAAATAGTAAGGCATCGACGAATGCATTGGAAACGAATTAAAATTGAAGCAAACGATCGCTGTTAATCACTGTCGGATACATTGCTACCCTATTTAGCATTGAAGTTATTTTGACTTAATAATGAGTTCCTATCGGTGATATGTCCCTCCTACAATTGGTAATGTCTATTTAATTGCTTTCGTTTCACCGGGCATCTGAACGATTTTTTGCATCTATATGTAAATGTCAATAAAAACATGAACAGAGGGGAAATAAATGGCGTCTTAGATTTAGACGGGAGAAAAAGAGCGAAGGTTGTTGGGAGGTATTTGAAGGCAGGAAAGGTGAATGAGGATACATGGAATGGATTTGGAGTGGTAAAGACTAAGATAGAGGGAAAAATCTTTGGTAAGCAATGTTGATGGAGGCAAAGATAAGTCACAAAGGACGAAATGAAAGGAGATACAAAGTACTGTTATTATTATTATAAGTATTTAATGGGTTAAAGTGAGTTTTTGTTAACCCTTGACACTGTACTTTCCTCCTAAATCCTGATTTGTATAACAAAAAGATTTTTTAATCCCAAACCAAATATTCGAATACCTCATTTTTATTTCCGTGTACTTTCCACCTGCCTTAATTCCATCTAAAATATATTTTTTCCACCATTTGCCTCACTTCACCAGAAATCTACCATTTATCGCTATCTCACTTCAAATATGTTACAATCTAACAACTAAGGATAAAATACAATTACTTGAACGGAGTCATCCGCAAATCGTCATTAAAATGCAATAATGTCAGAGTGTAAAATTCGTTCGCCTTAGCAGAAAATTTTTGGAAAGTACACACGAGGACGCCTCAATAGTTTAACTGAATTAAGCACACAAATGGAACTCGGTCAAGGAGAATGATTTATCATTTTGAAAATTTTCCATGCTAAGGACCCATAGAAGAAACTAATAACAATTAGGATGACAAATTAAGTAGTTTCAGGCGTGATTAGCTGGAAATCGAACATAATAAATAGCTGATAGTAGCACTTTTCCACTGGATAACATTTATTTTACGACCGTGTTTTGATGTATTACATCATCGTCAGGTCGCCACCGCAACCTCTCTTCGCCACAGCAATCGGATCGATTCACCGATTGATTCACCTGGTGGCCCCCTTATCACGGAGGAGGAGAATGGCTGAATTTGCAGCAACCACGCTGGGGCAAAAGCAACAACCACTTTCACGTCGGCGCCGGACCCATTGACAGCAGATGGCCATTCTGACTTTCCTGAAGAGGACGATAAAATGAAGGAGAGCAACATGAAGGTACCGAAGGTTACTAAAACAACTTGAGAGCAGCCCTTGAACGACTACGCCCCAAAAGAGCACCAGGAGAGGACAACATCCCGAATGAGGCCCTTCGGCAGATGCCTGTCTAGCTCGCTGCTCACCTGATCACGCTTTTTACAGCCTGCTTATCCATGGGACATTTTCCGGCCATCTGGAAATCGGAAAAAGTCATTCTACTGCCGAAGCCTCCGAAGTCCGCTTGGAACGTAGAGAACTACCGCCCGATTGCCTTACTAGCGACACTGGGAAAGCTGCTTGAGAGGGTACTGCTACCTCATCTCTAACAGCACATTGTGGCCTACTCTATCCAGAGGACATCTCAGTATGGTTTTCGGGAGGAACACTCAGCCACACAACAGATCGTCCGTCTCCTGGGACAGGTGACGGCCGGATTCAACCGGGAATGGTGCTCAACAGCGGCTTTCTTCGACATAAGGAAAGCCTTCGACCGGGCGTGGCACGGCAGCCTCAGGGGGAAACTTATACAACAGCGGTTTCCGAATTGGCAGCGGTGTATGTTGACGTCGTACCTGACAGGGGGGACTTTCCGTGTCGCCTAAGGATGCGGGCTGACACAACCGCAACAGGTGAAACGCAGACGTGTCGCAAGGATCGGTGATCGGACCGATCCTTTTTAACCTCTACGCGGCGGACCTCCCGGTGGACCATACACCATGTGCGACATATCATAGTTGTCTTGTATGCGGACGATGCAGCAATCGTGAGCACTTCACGGAGAGCACACCTGGCACGAACGTATATTCAGCGAACAGTTGACAAACTGCTCGAGTGGTACGCCCTGTGTCGGTTCAGCGTCAACAACGCGAAGACGTAGACGATTCTTTTTTCGCATGGAATGCTGCAAGAACCGGAATCAATCCTTGTGGGCAGCGAGAAGGCGCTGTAGAAAGAAAGAGGTGACCTATCTTGGCGTAATCCTAGACCAAAAGCTGACTTTCAAAAGTCATGCGCTCGCTGCCACCGGGAAGGCGACTGCAATTCTTACTATTGCAGCGGTCACCGTCCCTCCCTATCGGGACGAGGGTGTATTTTTATATGAAGCGGCAATCCGCCAAATCCTGATGTACGCTTAACCAGCACGGAGTGGTAGGATGACTCCGGCGGTCTTCCACCCTATGGAAGTGACGGAAAGAGGGGCGCTCAACAGCATCCTTGGATTCGTGTGGAAATATACCGCAGAAGTCCTCCACGCCTTAACGGACACACTACCAATTTGAGACGTCATCAAAACCCACGCGTCGGCCTTTTTCGAATAGCTGGAAGGGATAAGGCAGCACATCAGCGGTCAATTGGCGGCCTGAAACCTGTCTTCTGGTAAAAATGCAAACGCCCACGAGCAGCAACGGGACTAGACGACAACCAACACCCGTTGAAGCGAAAAAAGAGTTGATCTGACCCTCCATTCATTGACGGGCTAAGAAGCCTGAAACACAGCAGCTGAATGATCTCATCATCGGGCAGCTGCCAGCCAAGCGTCAAGGAGAAGCTTTCTGACACAAGAAGATGAAGAGCATTGTATTCCATATGTTCATTAAATCAGTAACATGTTATTTTATCCAGAATTGATGGCAAGTTAAGAATCAATAATTTAAAGAAGCATGCTGCTGTGAGTTGCAGCCATAAATGAATTACATGAAACTCAATAGCTGATGTAGAAATGGAAATTGTCAAAAACAAAAAGATAAGTTCAACGAGATTTTCCTCTTCATCAGAGAACGTTAGGCAGGTCAGAAAATTGATAATGATATAGTTGATACAATACAGTTGGTTCATGATAGATCACCAGTGACTTTATTGTGAGAGGAATGCTACGATTATAAAGTGGTGTTTCTCTGTTCCTTGGAAATAAAGCAAAATCGTTTTGTTGACGCACTAACTTCATATTAGTAAGTAACCGATGCAACAGTGAATCTCCATAGGTGAATGCGGTGTGTAGTCAACAAGACATAAATATATGCTTGGGAAAAAATAGAACTGGCTTAATAGAGAATATTTGAATGACAATTACCTCAGATAAAAGAGCATGGATATCACCGGAATGACAGGAATAAACATAACTTTTGAAATTTTTTTATCAGCATGTTTGATATCCATTTTAAAATTACATTTAACTTGAGTGGATTCTTCTCTTTAATGTATACAGCAAACCTTAATGAAAAATCCCAAAATTTGAGTTCATCATTTAGAGATGCTGCACAAAGAGAACGAATGCCATGGCATATTAGACCTGAAACTAAAGCGGGAAGAAAACTGCCACAGCAATTGTATACAGTTCCCATCTTTCACAGAAATTCTTAATCGGCCGGAGTTTCCGGGGGCCCGCACAAAAGGCATGCGAGGTATACGCCTCGACGAACATGTCCTATTGCGTTTGACATGAAAAAAACTCATTTAGGCCCTTCTCGCTAAAGGGTTGGATGTCCTTTGCTCCCAACCGCAGCCGCCATGAGTGAGAGAGGGGGAGAGTTGGTGAAATGTGTGGGGGAGAAGGCGAGATGGAGAAGGATGAGGCCACAGTTGCCATGCCGTATCGCGATCCAAGAGCGTTATATCAATTCTGACAATCGTTATCAAATACGCTATCGGAATAGAGCGTCAAAAATGCTTTCGTTGTATTGTCCAAAAATAGGTTCTCGCAAATTATTCGAGCCCAGCTGAAATTTATTTTGCGGTGTCATTAATTTGGAGTACCGATTTAAAGGTTGGTATTGGACGGCCAATAAAGGCCGGTTTGTCCAAAACAATGTAGAATGATTTTTTCCACCAACGTGGACGGCTGGATTGGGACGATTTGAGGCGGAATAGTTGGTGGGATGTCTTGGGAAAGCAACGCGACCCACATCAGTTGAAATGGAGCAACGATACGCGATAAAATTTAGTGTTAGGCTCAAAGTCGGCGTTAAGTTAATGTCCCGAGGAATGGCTTTACGCTGCCACAAGATGTTCTGGGAGGGTAACGAGGAGGTTAATGATGAGGAATGTCCTGGACATCCATCAACAACACAGTGTGATGAAAATGTGCAGTAAGTGACATGTTCAATTCTGATTGACTCCCAAGTGTCAAGATGTTAACGGAAGAGTTCAATATTCAGAAAACCACAGTGTATTGCATTCTTACAGAAGATTTAGCCATGAAAATAATGTGCCAAGATGGTCCCAACGGTACTTTCAGAAGACTGCTTGTGTGAAAATTTCGCCTTCGACCGCTGTGAAAGTGACCCCATTTTTTAGAATAGATGGTTACTGGAGCCAAGACATGGGCCCTTGAGTACGAACCATATATAAATCCTTTGACATAATCCAGCGGTCCAAAATGGTAATCAAAGTGGCCATGATGAGGTGCCTGAACGAGGGTCCAGTTAATGCCTTACAGGAAGCATACCACAACTGGCGGAGGCACTGGCATTGGTGCGTCGATAAATTAATGTGCTCTTATGAAGAATTTTATAAATTTGTAATTTGATATGCAAAAAACTATTTTCCTCAGATTCATTCTACTTACTTTGGGGCATACATTGAATACTTACACGCATTGCGATGACTCCTTTTCTTTTGCCTATATTTTTTTCATTTTTTGGTAACTGGAATATTATCTAAGGGAAGTTTCATCGTGATTCTAAAATTTATTCTGAGGCCTCCGCGTGCTGTGGTCTAATTCATTGCTTAAATTTGACCAAGAAAGTGTGGGCGTAGAGACATCATAAAAACCCACGAAAAGCTCAATTCATTGTCAAACCCTGTCTTAAAATATTATTATTAATATCACATTTATCTAAACTTGAAGACAATGCGTCAAATTACTAAAATATATAGTATAGACGAGAGGCATACCACTTGGCGGAAATTAAGAAGGCAATATTTATTTTTTAAAAAATAACAAAACGGAGAGGGAGATCAAAATTGAGTTTACACGAAAAGCGAGCTAATTGAAAAAGTATGTCAAACCATCCTCATAATCTTAAGCATTGAAACTAACACACCGGAGATTACAATACTAAGACGCCAAAAAAAATTCAGATATTTTTCATCTAACACAATAAGTACCTCACTAACTTGTAAAAATCTGGACAAGAACTTTTAAATTCCCCAGAAACATAAGAGAGGAGATTAAGGGTGGAGGGATCTTATTCAAGGGTGGAGGGATCTCATTCGGTGTGACCACAAGGGTACATGCGCAGGGTATGAACTGAGAAGAATGAATGTGGGAAGGGGGCGCGTAGGGTGAACCGGGGGGATTGGACTGAAAAATTGGGAGAGAGGAAGAGAGTAGGGGAGGTGAAATAGGTGCAATCCGAGGTGCTGAAGCGTTGGATGAGGGTGGCAAGGCGCAGCATTTTTTTAATTAAGGGTTGCGGGAGGAGGACGGGCGATTGGGTCGGGCGATATTTAAAACGGTGGGGAGGGGGAAAGAGGGAGGGGGGAAGGGACGAGGGTGGCCTTCCTTGGCGAGAAGCGGGATTTAGCGAGGGGAAGAGGGGGGAGGGAGGAAAGAGGGACACGCAAAAAGGGAGCATCGATGACAGGCTGCACACGAATGAAAAAAAAGACCCTGGGTTAGGGGTGAGGGATTTTTTTCCGCGGCATTTTTAGGGAGAGCCAATCGGGAGGAGGAGAAGGCGTGTCTAAGGCCGGGGATGGTGTGGGGAAGAGGGGATTTTGGGAAGAGATGCTTGGGGATTTTTTCCTAACAAGGGGGCTCATATAAAGCGTTAAAATGAACGGGGTGGAGGGAGCAAATGGCTGATGAAGGAGTGGAGTGGGGGGATCGAATTGGTGCCATCGGGGGAGAGTGGGGAGAGAGAAGACGCAATGAGGCATTAAGGTAAGGGGGATGAAACGGCCGCGGGTTTGGGACGGGTGGCAGTGGCCCTGGTGATCGAGAGCTCAAGATGATGTTTCAGCCCACGCCCGGGGAGTGTACGAGAAAAGAAAGAAACGGAATGGATTTGCCTCCAGAGTGAATACTTCGCGCGAGGGTGTGGTACGGGAAATGGAACCAGAAATATTTTCGGTGGGGTTCGGCTTCAGGGGCGCGTATGAAGGAGGCGGGTTGAAACGTGCCGGGAAGTGCGAAGGGAGGACGAGTAAGTTGGGTGTTTGAGAAAGAGGTTATGGATTAAGCCATTGATTTAGACGCAAAACGACATGCATTTCGAGGAACATCGACCATTTCTCAGAGGAAATGAGCGCAAAAAAGCGGAAATCGTATGGACAAGAGAAATAATTGATGAGTCGAAATATCGACCAATTATTCACTTTGATACGTCTGCGTTACATAATAACATATAAAAATATTAACTTTGCAATATTTTACAATAAAATCATTACAGTACAATTATTATTATCGACCAGGATTTTTATCGATCAATTTTTACACACCGTGTAACGCCTTGGTAATATTTTATGTACAACTACAATAGTCGAAACTTTCCTTAGTGCCTCTATTTACTTAAATAATTATTTAAATTTTACATTGTGTATATTTAAACAAATATCGTAGCATCTCTTCCTCTGTTCCTTCTTCATCCTCTGCGTCTCTCTACAATCGTTCTTCTCTTCATATGTTTACCATTCCTTTCGCTAATTCTGGAAACTCTCTTTCTCTACGCAACCTCTTTTGGGGAACCAATAAAGTAAGTCTCAAAAAAGAAAAGAATACAGTACGAGTTGCACGAAGCAATTGAATACCAATCTATTTCTTTCAGCATCATTTCAGGAACGAATTATTTGGAGCAAATAATATCACTTGGTATTATTCATAACTTACTAAATTTATGAGATGACACAATACCCCCTTCAGAAAGTAAGAATGTGTGGAATATTAGGAAATATTATAAATTTGAAAAATTATTTACTCGAGATGTTCGAATGCCAAGTGAAATTCTCGCCATGTAATTTGCATGGTCCAACTTTTACAATGAATGATTCATACCATTGGGTATGTCCTACTATTGTGATACGCTCCGTCTGTCAGTGTAGAGCACACTAATTGCACTTTATCAGAGCCATTTGTGGGAACTTCCTACATTAAAATTCTAATTTTCCGAAATCAAAATTAAAGTTAAAATATTTGTGAGAAATTATTCGTAATAAAAATATCGAACAGATTATGGAAAAGGCATGGCAAATCAAACTTTAAAAATAAGTTCTCTTTTTCCTTGCATTTCACTTTTATCTACCTTATGAAATACCAATACACCAATGTTGTAGGGGATCATTTAACGAAGATTTCAAAGTTTTAGAATTACTCGTATCAGCAATTTCATGAGTCAGCGAACCTCTTGTTGTCATATTTCTTGACCACTTGTAATAGAATAGAATTTCACTCATCATTTAAGGAGAAGAAAAAAAATAATACATGTCGCCACTGCCAACGACACATCAAACGAACAATATGATAAGCAAATCTATGTGGTATTACTTGCGTGAACATTCAATAGCACATCCGAAAAACGGAAACAAGCTCCATTGAGCGCCCAATCATTACGTTGCCCCTTTTTTTCTATTCCGACCCAAAAAAATGCTTAAAACATCCTACAGACCAGGTGCCGATCTCTACGATATGAACGAGGACACACGTCTTGACTTATAAAAAAAAATTATTAGGGCAAAAAAATGGTTTAAGAGCCAGCCCACGTTCCCAGCAATCCAATTGAATAGCTCGAGAATTAAGGGGGGAAAACGACGCTCACCACTAAGCGCTGCGGGGGTGATTACCCCGAAAAAATATGTGACACAAACTGCGCCAAGGTGTACGGAGGGGTGGGGGATAATGGGATGCGACGGAATCGCCGGGATTGAGGGCGGAGAGAATGTAAAGGAGGGAAGGAAAGACGGGACCGAGGAAGAATTGTTTATGATAATGATAAGTACAAATGGTATGCTGTGGGACGCAACGACCGAGCGCGCGCTCGCGTACACGAACACAATCTCGCACAAGAGAATACAGGATTTAATCAGGGAACCAACGGAGAGCATAACAATTACAATCCATTCTTTCTATTCACCTCTACTAAGGAGCGAAGGGACCCAAAATGAAAGAGAGGCCCTCCCGATATTTGCTCGAGCAGCGCTCAAGGTGAAAAAACGACGAGATAAGCTGTAAAGGGAGAGACGTCGGCCGCAGACCGCTTGGGAGGGCGTGTATTATGCCTGGCTGAATGCAAAACATCTGCGGCTCACCACTTTACGGTTCGACGAACAGCGGCGTGTGTCGCAGTCATTTTTTGGCTTGTCCATATTCATTGTTGCACTTTGGTGTTCAGATTATCCCTCCGTTTCCAACTAGATACTACTTTAACGGGACCTCCACGCGAGAATAAATATGTATGCATAAGTTTTTAACTAAAACTAAGCTACTTAATGACATTATGGATACCATTCCACAGTGTAAATAACGTTAGGAGTACATAATAAATTCACTATCTCATACTTTGACAGTCCTATCAACCTAATTCACGTGAAATGTTTTATATCATGCTGCGAGGCGATTAAATTCTCGATGCGCTCCTGAATCGAAGATACTTCGTGCTATTTGACTTGGATATGGCGATTAACGGGATAAAAAGGAATCTGATTCACCAATTCGTAGTTCGTATTCATGATTTATGGTGAATAATGGCCTCCAAAAATTTTTAATTTAGTTGTTTTATTGACGTGATAAGAATAACTATTATCTGCTCAATGACTCAAAGAGATATCTGATATGGCCGACATGATGTGCTCCCCACGCATGTGGTATATAAATTTAAAATATCAATTTATGCAACAATAGTCTTTTCAATTTATATCTTCCGGTTAATGAAGACAAGCGTAATTAATCAACAACATTCTTTCCCAAATTCGCTGCAGTAATGCACAGAAGAACTACAGGGTGTCACCCAAAAGTATTGCAATTAAATTTCCCTCGCCGCTCCTATCGATTGGAGTGGGATAGAACTACTTGAAGTAGGTTGGAGGGAAGATAAGCTTTGCTGTAAAACTGGTCTCAGTCCTCTCCAAGCTGAGGAAGTGACAGGACGTCAGTTATTGTAAACCTCTGCGCGCCGACCGGGTCACGAAACAAATGGAATTGACGATCGAACAACGCTACGCGACTGCTAGGTTTTGCGCTAAACTGCCAAAATCTGTTGAGGAGACTAACAAAATGATTCGTGAGAGTGACGGGGACTCTGCTCTGTCCCACTCACAACTTTCGAGGTGGTTAAGGAGGGTCGGGAAGAGTTTCACGACGAAAAACGCTCTGGGCGGTCGTCAACCAGCAAAACTGACAACAATGTGGCTCGTGTTCGACTATCGTTGGACTCCGACCGTCGATTGAGTATCAAGATGGTTGCCAATGAATTCAACTTGTCGTCTACCGTTGTGTTTCACATTGCTACTGAAGATTTAGCGATGAGGAAAGTGTGCGCCAAGCTCGTGCCCAAGGTGTTTGACACAACGCGCAGCGAATCCGCGAGTTCCTGGCCAAACACCAGCCGCCCTATAGTTCTGACGTCGCGCCAGAAGAATTCTTTATTCCCTCGGATTAATGGGGCCCTGAAAGGAACACGCTTTTCGTCCATGAAAGAGATCCAATCAGCCGTGACGAAGACCTTGCGAGAGGTCTCCGAAGGCGCCTTCCAGGGCGCGTACCGGTCATGGCAGAGTCGCTGGAAAAAGTGTAGGGGCCCAAGAACAGCACTTTGAAGAATTTTAAGTGTTTGTGTAAATTTGTTCAATAAATTTCATTTAAAAAATAATTGCATTATTTTGGAAAGCACCCTATATGTCGTACGCTTCCGCTGTATATAAGTCGTCAATCTTAAAGAATTCTACGTAATGATATTAGGACAAACAGGAATATTTGTCCGTAGCTCTTATCATATTATTGGTCAGTAAATATTTTACTTAGCAGTCCTACACGATTTAGCAACACTTTCCCAATGCGAAGGCCTTTGTATTAAAAACAGTCGTACATATGCTTGGCAGGGAGCGAAAGTCTTCTTTCCCAATGTTCATTAGTTGCTGTTTCGTGAATCAACTAGTTCCACTATCTATTTTCATGCACGCTAAAAAAGATGTATTTAAATCTCTGGATTATTTATTTTGAAAGTTGCTAAGCAAATGTGAAAGAATATTTAATATACTAGTAACAGTTAATGTACCAGTGACATAAGTAAAGGGAAAGCAATTATATAACGAATAAGGCATTTGATATTAATTATGAAGAATCAAAATATTGCTAAATAAGAACTTTTAAGGAGTAATGAGGAACAATAGGTGAGGTATGACCTTTTTAAAATATTGAGTGTGCATTTTTATAATTTATTTCGTTTAAAAAATTTTGATGTGTAACATCGATGGAATATAATAATTGAAGTTCTAACAATGGCAGATCGATATGGCTGATATTATCACGTATAATAGTGCTAAATATCTAACTTCATGCTTCTTGGATTAGTTGTTTTTAAGTGATGGTGCATGTAATATCCCACTCAAACAACGCACAAGGAGTGATTTCACCTGGGCAAAAATGGGCAAAACGAAATCCAGAGTCCAATGTTGATTGATAAAATGATTTCATTCTACAGATCATGAACATTTTATAGTCAGAATGTTTCACTTCATATCCTTTGCATTTAAGGAACATATGTCATGTATGCTTGTGACTACATCGACATTATTTGGATGTCATTCCTGTATTTTCCCTCTGATTTTAGGCGTACACCAGATCCAAAAATCAAAGTGAATAATTTATGCTGAAGATGTAACTCAAATTCTCCGACGAATACGAACCAACAAGATATTTCAAAGGCTTCCCGAGTCCCAACTTGGATTTCCGTCCTCCATTAAAGCATTGAATATCTGGGAACAACTCTTACGTTTGAGTTTGTCGATTGATTCTCATCCCTCCTATTTATTAAAGGGTTTCTAACGGAATGGATGGAGACCAAAGTGCTTTCCTCGTGTTAGGGTGAAATAGTATCCGTGACCCCTGCAACGATGGCCGGAGTCACTGAGAATCGAAAGGACCATTAGCGCAACGCGATTCCGAAACCCCGCTCTCCATAACGTAGTCCGTTTAGGACTGTGCCTGGCGGTCATCCACACTCTACCCTCCAGTTCTGCGGAAATATTCCCTTTCATGAGGGCCGACAAATCCTCTCTCACGCGGCAGGCCGTGGTTGCAGAGGCAATCACGGCCTCGGGCTTAACCCCTTCCACCCTCCGCTCCCCTCTCAGATACACTGGTCCCATTCCCTGAACCATCCCCTACGGCTGCAAACCGACACTTGCTCACTGTATCGCTTTTATTGGAAAGAGATGTGATCCCAATGACGGAGTTGGCTTCGCTTCCACGACATGGACGATCGTTTTATGTCCAATCAGTTTTTCGCGTGATGAATTTCCCTGCTCAATCTGCATTTAATTTCTTGCACTATGTATGTGGCTTGTCTGGATACGGGATAGGCTTCTGTACTGAGTAATAGAATATTACATTTATGAGAAGGATTAATTCCAGCGTATCATATCGAAGGCTATTCCTGACACTCCATGAGCAAATTGGTCCAATAAAATTGATGAATAGATTCGAACTAGAAGTAACATTCGATTAAATCAACCGAAGGCACAATTATGATTAATGGTCGGAGTACTGCCCAACAGGGCTAATGCGATCGGAAGTTCATGAATCATCGAAGTGAGAAACAAGATTCCATTAAACATATAAATTTTTCCCATTCATTTTAATCAGTAATTTTCTTCTGTCCCACTTGGAGACTCTTGGGATTCCCATATTAATGGAAAAAACTGAATATTGTAAGAAATTATCTAACGGTAAATCGTAAGTGTTATATGAGCTAAATATTACAATTGATATACAACAATTAGATACTTATGAGTGGTACTTCGAGAGATAACCATCAACGAATAAACTATTCCGATGAAATGGAATGTACACGAAATGTTATCAGGCGTCACTTTGCGGAAACTCAATACGCTAACTATGAATAATTCAAATCATCTGTCAAATTTCCACTCCAACCTTTAATTAACCAACATTGGTACGAATACTTAAATAATGACACAAGCATAAATTCTTTGATTCTGGAACACTACACCAAAACCATGGTCGTTTAAATGAAAGAAGTATAATTTAATTTATAATAATGAACGACATGGAAATCCATGGAATTCCATGTGGCTTAAAATCAACTAAAGTATTGCAAACAATCAAATTCAATGCAATTCTCAAATGCTTTATGCTGGTTAAATATGATCGCAGTCATTCTTAATTTATTTGGGGTGGCCTTAAATAAGATATTTTCAGCACGAGAGCTTTGATGTTGTTTCGCCTTTTGTTTTGACCGCTACCGCCGCACAGGGGGAGCTCAGAAAGCCAATTCAACTCCGCACAGGTATACTAAAATTAAGTTAAATGTGACCTTAGCCCTGCCTTTCTCAAAACATTTTCATCGTCTAAAATTATAACGACTCGTGTGCACGCATACTTTGGATGGTCAGCAGCTTTTTTTTTAAGTTTCACGGAAGGCGGCTTCTGATGACAGACCCACTTGGGGGAATAATTGGATTTACGTGCCTCGTGCAACATGCCGTGGTTTGGGCTGCGACAAATTTTTAATCGACTTCCATGCAATTAATTTTCATATCGTGCTCACTCTCCACGGGCGATGCGGTCATCGTTTTCTGTTTTATGTAAGCGCGCGGGGGGGGGGGAAGAGGAAAGGGAAAAACACTGAGAAAAAGAGACATTCTTTCCCCCGGCTTTTAATCTAATTATCGCCATAATTATTCTATAGCGTGGTCAAAACCTTTACTTGCAGGTGAGCAATTACTCTTTGTACATCTCCCTTTTCCCCCGAGTTCCATCCTCCCGCTAGAAAGCAGCGGTAATTACTGTGCTCTGCCTACTACTCAGGCCTTTCCCCTCCTTTAAAAATGCCACCAACGGCATATGATTTCTCCCCTCGCAACCCCTATAATGCAAAGCACTTTTTCCACCACGGTTGATCCTACAGTTGCCGCTCAACCCCCTCTCCCTTCCCCGAAGAGCTCTTAAAGGTCTCAAAAGGTCTTTCCCCTACCGTCATTCAAGTGCCCAACCTCTCCCCTCTTTATCTCTAAAACCGACAGTGTAACTCGTAACCTCCGACAACTCCCGATTCCCCCTACTCCCTCGCCGGCGTCTCATCGAACCGCGGCCTCTGGGGAACAGAGCTCATCCAATATTCCGTCTGTCGCGACAGGGACGCAAAACGTCTCTTCCTCGTGTCCGTCTCGGCTGACCACTCCCGCGGTTAATTTCAGGGCTCGCATTTCAGGATGGGAGGGCAGGAGGGGACTTCCGACCCATTGGAGGTTCTGTAATGTGGTCATTCGAGGAATCCTGCCCTTCATATTCGTCATCATCGTCGTTTACCAATGGCCGCCGAAATGAATCGAGATAATTTCGAACTTATATCGTACGAGTATATGAAAGTAATACGAATTTTCTGGTCAAAAAAATGGATGAAAAAACATTCTTGTTAATGACAATTAGGTGCCATTATTTTTGAGTGAGATCAAACTAGCAGCTGAAATACATGATGTCTTTGGTATGATAGAGATGGTAACAAAAGAATGTAGGAATATACCAATGACCTTTTCCGCATTTGTGATGTAGATTTATATTTGAAATTACCGTATAAAGGAAAAAAAGTATTAAAAAACACAAGTGTTCTCTTTTCAGTGGAACCTAATTATTTATCCATGGTTATTCCTAGTATAAAACGAAATTTTGTTCGAAAGTACTGAATGCTTCAGCTTGGAATGGAAAATATTTCGTTCCGAAAAAAAGAGGACCTCCGAATATCGCAAGACTTCAAACGAGGACCCCCGAGAAAGGACGGCCTTTACGAGTATAACAACAATTATAGTGGGGAACATTCATTATAAAAGGGAAGACAAGAGTAAAATATTTTGAGGAGAAACCTAGGAGAGATATACTATATAAAAAACAATTAAAATAAGAACGTAAAAAAGAAAACTGTTTTGCATTATTATTGTAAAGAAGAAGGCTGTAAGAGAATTGGTATTGGATTGGGAGGCCTGATGTCCAGCGTTTTTTTGAGTCGAAGGATAAAAATAAAAAGGTACGTGGTTAGCCGACGACATTGGGAAAACCAGCAGTACGATGAAATGAAAACCAGCTAATCCTGCCAACAATCACTCAGCGTTTAGCATGTGCAACGGCCAACATCCCGCACGAAGCGGCAATGGAAATCTGATGTTGCAAAAGGGCCGCACGCTCGATGCCTCAGGCGCGACCAACCGACTCGGCGTCGATGCATTTCTCCGCCTCAGCCGGAGGACGCGTGCTGATTCGAACCGACTGTTGAATGCGGGGGCGTGCATGTTACCGTGAGCGTGGATTCCAGCTGCAACTGTGGCGAATCAGCGATTGCATGGGATAGGAGGAGGATGAGGGTAGAGGTGGGGACGAGGGTGAAGAGTTAGAGGTACGGGGGGGAGGGGGAGAGTACGAGAGAGGAAGGAAGGGGGGAAGGGTTTCGCTGCACGAGACGGACGTAGCTTTTAATTAGAGTTGTTGTTTGATACGCGGCACGAATGAAACGGGAGTGCATTTTCGACCCAACCCACGTCACCTGCGTTCCACCCATTCCACTTGCCCCTTTATGCGTTTTCCCTCTCCGTTTTCCCCCCGCACGCGCCTCGCCGTCTCGGCCCTTAAAAAAAACCCTCCCCCGTCCCGGTGCATTCTCACCCCGCGCTTTTTAGATCGTGTAACTTGGCTATTACACCTCTTAGATGGGATTGACCCGGCCGTCGCGCCCTCCGACCCGCCGTCATTTTCTTGATATCAAATGTCCTTCGGCGCCACACCGAAAGCAACGGGAGGAGAAAAATATCTATTATTCATCCCGATCACACATGACCCCATCGCGCTCACTGATGGAAAAAGCCTCTCCGCGTATATCTCTCTTTGTCCAATAAAACTGTTACGCTTCGTGAGAATTCCTCAGACCTCCGATAAATTGGTAAGGTGGTAAATGCCCGCTGCTCGTTTTATTTTCATCACTTATCGTCGAATGAGACTCCTTTTTCTTCTTTACCCGAGACTGCGCTTCATAATGATGCCGACGGTAATTGCATCTGTGCTCAAGTGGTAGTTTCAGCACATAAATACGGTAATCCATGCATAATATGTTTATGTATCCTGTATTCATTAATAGTATCAGTCTACTGGTTAGGTCAGATATTCGATGGATCCAGTCACTACACATTGCCTTAAGTCTAAGTACCATGTGACACGATACTACATTACTTTTAACAAGTTCTCAGAAATATAAAAACTCGTTTTTTAACCCTGAAATCTTTCTAACGCCTTTAATTCCGCCAAAAAATACCTAACATTTTTGTCTCCCTACGTCACATCCATTAATTAAGAATAATAATTAAGATACAAATGCATCTCTATTACATTTTATCATTTATCAAATTAGGAATTTGCATTAAAATTTCATCGTTAGAAAACAATATTGGCGCTAAATTAAAAATATTGAAGAATTATAACCTTCAGAACATGCCAACTTCCTCGCAATAGTTTACTCATTCGCTATATTCGTAGAGCGATTAAATTCTGAATCCTGTTATTTCTAAATTCTAATCGCCGCAAGAATTTTGACTATCTGCCCTATAAATCTTAATGACTTATCGCCATTAAAGATACCTCATTTCACATCAACTTCTCCCTTTATTGGAAATAACCGATATAAATTATAAAATAATGTTATGTTATGAATTCCCGCTTTCCATGCGGGCGAAGAGCTTCCTTGAATGGGAAGTAGCTATACACACTTGTATATCACTGGCTTCGGGCACATAAGATTAACCAGTAACATTAGGTTCTGAAGCATAATAGGCTTCAGAGCCTATTCAACCGTCAAGCGTACGCAGACTACAAAGAAAAAAATCTAAGGCGCCGGTACACTAATCGAAGCGATAATCAATCATTAATTTACAGTCGGGAATCTTGTATACCTCGTGGGCAACATCGAGGTTCAATGTCAGCCGTGAGCCATGGAGTTGATCCAAAGACGTTTATGTGGCTCATCAGGTAATGTATACGAGCCTCGTACCTACGCTACGAGCTGGCAGGTGTACTGGATTTCAACTATTATCCGCTAAATTTCTCCTAAAATGTTTAATTATCAATCAACTATATTTCAATATAAATGATTAAACCAAATGGAAAGTTAAAAAAATATAAATAATAATATTTGGGTTCTAGTTATTAATTTTCTTTTACTAAGCGTCATATGGAGAAAAGCTACAAATATGATTCAAAGCTGTTCCGGCATCATTCAATTCTCGACATATATTTTCTTGAGACCAAGAATATTTTAAACATTATTTGGTTTCAATAAATTTGCCAAGAAAACTAATTAGTTGATAATAAAATCATTACGGTGAAGGTCATTAATCATTTAATTAATTTTAAGGAAAAAACCATGTGATTTTTCTGTTATTGATATTAGAATACGTACATTATTATTCAAAAGAAGGCTCACAGTAATAAAAGTTACTATCTCTAACTCAATTCTTGGTAGATTATTAGAGGTTGTGCGTGGAATTTGATTCATATTTAAAATTTAACTAACGAGAAATCACACTTCAACCTTTTGGCATAGATGACATGCAATGGAAAAATGCGATTTGAAATGAAATAATTTCAAATGAAAAGATGGCAATTATTATTGAAGAAGTTTTGAGATAAGTTAAACATATTAATTCTGACGTACTTTATGTTACAATCAATGTAAAATTTATTGCATACGCAAATGTGTATTATCATAAAAATTACGATACTCCATTTACTCTTTTGAGATCATTATGTAATCCCGTAAAATGCATTAGCAATTACATAGCATACGAGTACTTAAGAAAATAATCACACTTAAAAATCATAATATTCAAATACTCAAAGCTCTAATGAAACACTAATTAAGACCAGCGAAATAACCTCTGTTCAAGACCTCATTCAAAACATATTGCCAGGATTATACAATGTCGAGGCAGTTTTGAACCACATGAGGTGCTCGAGTGTGATATTTTGCAAATCACACATCTACCGTTATAACGTAATTCATACTACTTACAAGTCATCATCTGACAAGGAAAATAAGGGAAATCAATTATAAATTTCACAAAAACTTTATGCATTCGAGTAGAATTTTGGTTGATTTCAAACAACGAATCTCCCTTTCAGAGTGAAGTCCTAGGACCCAATAACTCCGTTCGCCAATTCAGTTGTAGATTTAATTAATGCAGGGATTGAAGCATCGCCAGTTTAATTGGAGCCAAACTCTTTCTCGTTGTCGGATCGAGTTCGCGATCACCTCATTTGTTTCTAACAAATAAGCAGAAACCCAGAGCTCATCCACTCTTCCACCCCGCCCTTCTCCCCCTCGTCCATCTTCCATTATGTCCACAGCCAACCCCTTCCCCACCCCTGGTGACACCGCAGACCTTTAAATGCTTCCCCGAAAGCCCCCACACATCCAATTCCACCCGGCCAATTTCACTCCCCGTGTCCACCTATTCCACCGCGCGTCGAACCTACTCTCCTCACTCCCACACCCCCATCCTCTCCCCCTGTTTCCACTACCCTCCAAACTATTGGATTACCACCCTTCCACCATGCCCCTCTTGCCGACAGCATTCGACGACACAAAACCCGCATCCCGCCCTCATTTACCCTTCCTCCCCGCAGAACCACCCTCCCCCGCGGGAGATTCGTAACCAGGGCGCCGCCACTCTTTCCGCAGAGTGGAAAGTATCATCCTCCAGCCACCCACTGTACCATCCTCCCCTCCAGCAAAAGGGAGCATTCCTAATCCCCCAACCCTCTCCCCCGTCCGACCCACCCACCAACCCTGCCTCAGTGCCACTAATCCCGATAACTTTGACCGGGACACCGGGCTCCCACCCACCCTCCGACCCGAACTCCCCACCCGCCCTCTTCCACAACTCCATCATCCCCCCCTCCTCGATTCTAAAGCCCCTCCCGCGCAAATGCCACACCCACTGCACGCACCTCGCAGCTTATTAACCCTCTCCCTCACTCAACGTCAATCACCACTCTTCTCTCTTTTCACCCGGAAAGCCACCGCTGCCGCCGTGACCAACCGCCACCCTCCCTTATTTTATTTATTTTCTGTTTTTAATTCGCGCCTCCGACGTATTATTTTTTCGGCGTGGCCACAACACGGCTTTTCAATTCGCCACCTTGACGTACACAAATACATGCCGGAATCGTTGGGGGAATTAAATCATCTGAGGATTGAGAGCGTGTATTTTATCACCCTTTTTTTTCAAAGACTCGTGTTTTCACTCTCCCCGTCAGTTTGGAATGGTCGGCACTAGCTGCGGGATGCCAATATGTCAGCGCCGGTATATTCACTACTTTATTTTAGCCATATGTTGATCGATTTTCTGTATTTTTCAACGACAACCTTCGTAACAGAGGCCGCATGAGTTAAATCCATCGACACCAATCGAGGCTATGACCGCGCTCCCACCCATGCCAATTAATCTAAAAGATAGCTTCATGTTTTAATGATGAGCACTTTCATAAGTGCGTAAGAAAAACTACTTCAAGTCCGTATCTCGGTTTATATAAACATAGCATTAGAAACGATTATTTCTAGAAGTATTTTGTAGCCACATGAAAATTATTTTTTTCGCTCTTTTTTTTTAGGAAATTAGCTGAATATCTCACGTAAATCAGAATGAAAAATTTTAAATATGCTTTGCGTTCAATTCAACAATTTCCACATTCAATTAATGGCTTTTGGAACCACCTTTGACCATAAACGCAAAAGGAATAGAAAATATTGGTCTGAATAATTCTCTAAGATGAATAAATGAAGCCGATCGTTGTACAATGTATGTACGATAGATGACCTCCTAATAAATACATCACGCTGAAGTTATACTTTAATTGGATCAATTTTTAACCCAGAATCCTTCAATATTAATGAGTTTCAAGTTTAAAATCCAATCAAATGCAATGAATTTTTCATTATGACTTTATTAACGCAATTCCTATGGTGTATTTTTGTAGGCATTCTACCGTCAAAGGGCTGTTCTTTGATGACGCAATGAAATGATCGATTTCATTGAATTTGAGCATTCTTCTTCGTGATTCTTGGATATAAACATGAATAAATAAATACATTTGCTTGATGCACACGCACTTCATTATAGTCAAAAGAAAAATATAAATATTGGACAAAACAAGGACCACTCACTTCTCTATTTCGGTGGCCACAGTCATCTTCATCAAGGTATGAGGCATAGGTCACCCGATGAAGGTGGCTGGGACCACCGAAATATACAAGTGAGGGTATTTTGTTTTTTTTTTAATCTTTTTATTACCGTTTTTACATTAATGAAATGATTGCACAATACGTATAGTATAAGCAAGTATAAGCGAGCGCCATAAAGGTGCTTTCTCTACGGTATACGCATCGACGCTCACACAAGTTGGTTTATTTGGTAACGGAATGCTGGAAACGCTCTGAGCCCAGGATTACACTTACCGGCAAAGAGGACTTTTGAATGTATGAATGTTATGATAAAATATGGAGCGCATGAAATACTGCTCGAAATATTGAAACTTGGTGAACAGGAAACACCTGACTGGGTTTAAATAACTTTCCGCACCGATAGTTTCAAATGTATGCACCGTCAAAAATAAATTTACAAAAGCCATTACTTGGCATGAAGTATTCAAAGTATCTAGAAACGCTAACCGTTGTTTTTAATTGGATGATCGGAATTGGAAAGCCGTAACTCTTAATAAGTTTCAACCTATAGTTATTTTAATGTCAGTTGGCTCTCCAAAATAACTCGTGTGCCTTATTTCTCCTTCTTCCACTTTTGCTCTCTTTTATCGAACACAATCCCCGTCCACTTTATCTCTGCCTCTCTTCGTATTTATCATCTCAATACACCGGCTCCAAGCCATCCTTAGTCCCCCACCTATCCGCTTCCCTCCTCGTATTTGGGACTAATCTGCCGCAGGACGGCAAATATATCTCACACTATCAGCCACCCTGGCCGACCCAGGCTCCTCTCATCCAGCTTTAGACAACCTCTTCCATTGCAGATGCCCTTGGCCGCCTAATCATGCGTCTTCATCAAAGGCTAACACCCATTTACCACTCACCAGTCCCTGACCTCTGTCCCATGCAAAATCACCCTTCTTCCGTGTGACCCCCGATCCCCGCTGGGCATGACGCTTATATCATATTTTACCCCAAGTGTTTAACTTAGCGTTCAGAGATTATCTCCTTTGCTATAAAAGCTTTTGATTGGTATTTCTCCAAATTAGAAATCTCAAAAATATCAACTACCCACGGGTGAAGTCATGCTCAAGGTCTAACTTGTTACAATTGCATTCTATTTCATCTCCGTGTCGTCGATTATACGAGAATAAAGAAATAAGGAAAAATGAGTACCCTGTGTAATCGTTACAAATACAGCCGGAATGAATTTCAAATTTCCTATCTCAAGTCGTTTTTAGATAAAATCTGTAGCTTTCTTAAAGATCAAAACTACAAAAACTATTGTTTCACGAGGATGTGGAGTATGATTTCCGCTCAGATCTCGTTATACACGAGAATGTTGCTTCGAACCTATGGAATTTCATCAACCTCGGCCTCATGAAATAATTACGTCTAACGATAATAAATATCGATTTTATTTTTGGAAAATATCAAATTCTCAACTTTTTCCGCAAAACAAATAAAAGCATTTCAAACACACAACTTACTTGCAACGGCAATGTTGTAAAATCCACTCAATGGGAAAAGTAAATGTTTATCAGAAAAACGCTAATAAATTTATGCCAAAAATTCATATCTAACGCATGCTTACAAGGAAGCAAAAAGCATATTATGGAGGTGGATAAGGAAATGTTTAGCGCGCAAATCAAAATTCTTAAACCTAAAATAATAAATACTGCATGGACATCAAATAAGCAGTCAAATAAATGATAAATAAAATGAAATTAACAATAAAGCATAAGATTGAGCATCCGAAATTTTCACCCCTATTTTTACCCCTTACAATCGTCAAAACTGGAGACGGATGCTAAGTAAGCAGATTTAGACGCGGGTACTGTCCATCCCCGAAGCAGGCAACCCCCTTTCTCTTATTTCCATTTACGCCATCTCCCTTGAATTAGCATACCTTCCTCATTTCCACCGCATCTGTGCCACCACTTGGTTTAACATGTAGGGCAGATTAAAGTGCAAAAAAAACAACGTTAACCCTTGCGTAACCCAATCTCTACTCATATCTTACTCCTATTAGGTACTTCAACCCCAACTAGACCTTCACCCCTCGATCCATTTCAACGTAAATAATAATAATGCATCTCATTCTCTTCGCTTACACCCCCCCCGCTCCCCCAACCCCGCTTCTTAGAAAATCCCAATTAGAAAAAAAACAATGAAAAAGTGAACGAACCCGACCTGGCATCTTGGTTTTTTCGCGGTGACCCTAAAAAACCCTTAACATGGAGGGAGAAGGGCAACGCGCTAACCCATTTAAGCGGAAATGGCGGCGATAGGGGGAATCCCCAGCGGGAAAAGAGGGTGAAAACGAAGAGCGGGGAGGAGAGAGCCATAAATATCAATTCAACCCTTTTCAACCCACGAGGGAATTAGCGTCTCGCAGACATTTCGCCGGGGTTCTTACCCTTCACCCCTACCGCTCCGTCTGCCCCGTACACAATCCAATCGAGCTTTCGTCCAACTCTTTCCTACCTCCATCCCTGAAGCTCAAATGAACGCCTCTCTGAACCTGGCTCTGGCGACGCGGCAAGAAAATAAAATCCAGGGAATGGAGTAGCCTGCGTTTTGTACTGCATCGAGGAGTCGAAGGTAAGTGAATATTAAACACGACCTCAAATACTCGCTGCACACATGGCTTTTCTATGTTTCTTATAATATTTTGGACATGAAAATAACATAAACGAGCCGATTAAAATTCCAATCTGTCATGAGGAAATAATTCAAGGAGAATACGGCACAACCATGAACCTATATCTTTAAGGCAAGCTACAGTTTTCTAAAGGTAACAAGATTACCGCGATTTATTATGACGAAAATAGAACATATTCGTAATTGAAAGATCAAATGTTTAAGAAAGATTATATTATTGCCAGTGCAAGACTCATAGGGAGTGGCAAACGAAGATCCAATTTCCTGAGATTTATATTGCGGCAGGGTACGATAACTGATGGCAATACTCACGAAGATATTTTGAATATTCACTGAATTTGTGATATTGCAAAAAATCCATCATTGACATTTCTTTTCGACTGGAGTTTGTACTTAATTCCAAGCAGGCCAAACGTGTAAAACCGATATTTAAAAATTTAATTTGGTTAAAAAATTGAAAATAACTATAACATGGATTAATTTTTGTATCAAATTCAATTAGACTATACACGATGGACTACTTAAGGAACTATGAACTAATTTCATTCGAAACCTCTTATAAGTCGCGGAATAAAATCAGTATCCTCAATTTCAAGTAAATGTGACTCAAAAGCATAATTTACGCAACCTTTCAACGTAATATTTATCACGGGAAATAGAAGAACAGGTGAACCTGTGTTATAAGAGTGGTGTTATAAGAGACGGTGATGACAATACAGCCGACACAAAAACGTAATTTCTAATTTGAGCATCTTCATGCATAACGAGCAGTGTGGTTTTTAGACGCACAAATTGATTAAAGTCGATCACCATGGCATTACCATGATTTTCAACCGAGATCCACCAGGAACATATTAGGACCGAACAAAACAGAACAGCCTCCGATCAAATATTTTGCTTTTCGAGCATTAGCATCACTAAATGACGGCTCCAGCCATTACAGCTGGTGATATGAAAATAAGACCCACAAAAAAATCAAAGGCGATCGGAATCCCGTAGATCAAATGAACGCCAAAACATTGCGCAACCTTTTCATAACCGCCTTCGCCACAGAACATAAACATGACCCTAAGCTCCGAAAAGCCACACGTTGTGGAAAAAAACAAAAGCTTTTAACACGTGCTCTCCCTTCTCTCCCTTCAAACGCTTTGGTAATCAATTTTTTCCGTTCCTCTCTCACACTCGCTCACTCCCTCGCGTCTGGAGATGGTATTATTTTTTGTCATCTCGCCTCCTCCCGCACGCCACCCCTTCCTCGTGCGCGCACATCGTGACCGTTTGCGAGGCACGTGTGAACGCCACTCGGCTCATCCCCTCTCGATCCCACCCACCTCATCAACACCTCCCCCCCTCCCTTGGCCCACTGGGAAAGGAATGTCCCTCTCCCAGGGCTTGGCAGAGACCTTCTTCCCCCAAGCGGGATCCAAAAATACACCCCCTCTCTTTCCCTTTCTCAAATACACATACAATGCCGAAGGCACACTCGGGTACAGTTAACAAGAAGGGGCAGGCAGTCCCGCTCTTCCCGCGCGGCTCGCTCTACTACGCACGAGAAATTTCCTGCTCGTCATATGCGAGTGTTTTTCGATGGAGGGAGAGAGAGAGAGAGGGGAGGGCGCGGGAGAGATGCGGGGAAGCTTTTGAGAAAAAGGGTTTCGGTGGCCGCAGGGGTGGAAAAGTCCCAGAAGGAGCAAAAGGGTTTTTTTTTGGAGGAGAGTGAGGAATGGAACCTAAGATACCCATCATAGGGGAGGCGGGGCAAAAAAATATTTCGTAGATGATCATAAAGAGAGCCTTTGATAAAATAATTCCAAAAATATCCACCAGCATCGAGTGATTCAGAGCCACAGCACTGTTGAGGCCTGAAAATTACCCTTGTCACATTTCTGTGACTGCTATTTTCTTGGTGGGGGGAAAAGAGTTTCAGATATAAGCTGCGCGTGGATGGAAAAAATAAAAACAATTACAACAAGCAATTGCTGCGTACGATTTTCCTTGAAGAGGGGCGAATGTAGAGTTAAAGAGTATATCCAAAACAATAGCAACACAATAATCTTGTGACAATAAAAACTACAGAAATTCAGTCCTACTAGCAAAGATAATCAACAAATTATATCAGTTTTATCCAAATGCCCCGATTTCTATTGGTGTCATTATCCTCCTGTTGATAATTGTTTTTGTAAGTTGATAATTATTTTTGATAACCCTTATATTCAGAACACTGTCATTTTTCAACATCTCATATGTAAGTTTATTAAACTTTGAGCAATGGCATAACGGATGCAGTAGTAATGTACATTGGTCTCCTCAGACTGTCAGAATTAATACCTATAGCATTTCATTTGGAATAATAAGTTCATAAATTCGAGAATTTGAATTTGCTTTATTTATTGGAAACTAATCAATTACATTAATATATATACCAACTAAAAAACGGCTTGGACATTTTCAAATTTCAGTAATTCGCTGGCTTTTGGGGTCAAATTAATATGGGTATTAATCCTAATGATAGTTTACAGCTTAAGCTGGGGTTTTGGATGGAATCAGGATGAAAATCGTTACATTCCTTAGCTTCGCCCAGGGAGACACTCTCACACCAAAAACTACATTAAACTCTTCTTTAATTCCGTATATCTTCTCACTTCCTTCCAAAATTCCTATATTTTTTCTCCCCCTTCCTCACTTGGATAACGTTCTATCTTCCATATCACCGTCTTTAACATTCCAGCCCCAATTAATTGCTCTGCATCCACTTATCCTTCCTCCTTTGGACCCCACCAAACAGTCCTCTCTCCTCCCCCACTATGCCTACTAACTCTTCGTTTGTTTTATTTCCGTCCATTTAACCTTTCCCATCTTTTACCATACCCACATAGCAAAATTATCCAATCTACGCCCGTCATATTGCTTCAAAGGGCATGCTTCCTCGCCGCACAAAAACTCCATACTAAATTTCATACGAATGTTTTCTTCGGCTTTAACGTCTCTGTCATAAATGACCTTCTTCTTGTGAATTTTTATTTGCCAAAAGCAATTCTCTGTTTTACGTCCTTGACTGCTTTGACCATTTTGATCCAAAATAATACTCGTACACATTTAGGTAAACTGTTGAAATGCTCTAGTTTATATCCTCCTATTTTAAAATTTAACTTGGACATCCTCTATCTTGAAAACCTCATGATATTTCTTTTTATTAGTATGAGTAAATAATGTCTGTAAATATGTAGCAAGGCCATGTGCAAAGAGTACTAAAATATATAAATGCAAAAAAATTCTCTAATTCTCTCGTCTTTCCACTCACTTAATAGAGCGATACAGAGAATTTAGTCGGAATGAACACGATTCTTTGAGGCAAATGGATATTGCATTCAAAATGGTAATAATATTCTCTTTAATGTTTTCAAATATTCTGATTTGATTAATAACATACTAGCAAGAAAAATAACTAGAACATATAACATTAAATTCTTAATCGCTAAAGACACTATTGTCATCCTTACAAAATAGAAAGAGACGTTTCAGGCGTGATATGGTGGAACATCATGATTAATTAAAATTGGCAATTTTCCACATGTGGAAAATTGCTTACAAAATAGGATGCATGTATACATGCATGTATTATATTGTCGATCCGCATCTCACAGAGCCTACGATGGTACAAATAATAACTTTCAAAGTTAATCAACCACAAAATAAATCAGGAGAGAACCTTGTCTCAGCAGAAATACGCAAAACGCAAAATTCTTAAAGTCCCATATCAGCTGTTTCTATAGAGAATTCGTTGAAACGCCCCAATGGGATATTTCCCCGGCAAAATATAAGTACGCTGTAAATATACGTGCATGCTGCATTATTTTATAATTTAGTATTTACTCATTACCAGTTCGGCAGTTCCTCAATCAGCGATCTTTCAAAGATTACTAATTTCTAATTAATTAAATCTGAATAACAGATACTCTCTGCTTGCCCAGTTATCTGCCATAATTATAACTTCTCCGTTTGATAAATAAACACCTTAAAACTGGAAAAATTAAATGCCTCTGCAACTGTAAATAAATATGAAAATTCTGATAGATTTTATCTCTTCATTGATTTTTCTGAGTGAAATTAAATTCACATTTTAACCTAACATAGACAATGAAATTCAACATACATTCAACACGCAAAACGAGTTCGTTCAAAGAGCATAGAGAACATATACAGCATATAGTACACACTCACCAACATGTTTATATGATTCGCGTAATTTTCAAGAAATGATTCCTGTAGGCACCACAAGTCAACTCGGATATATGTAAGATTAAGACTATGGGGGAAATGGACGCGACTGAGTGAATTTACGCTCAGCAGAGGCGGTGATGACGAGAAAGGGGCACATGGAGATGCACGGATGGTCTATGCCCTCACTGCTGGGCCAAAAAAATCGGGATGAAAAGAGAAAGAGGGAGAGATACAAGGAGACGTAAACATCTGAATTACGATTTTTAGACGCCGCACGCTTGGTTTTAAGTTGTTGCAGGTGGCGGCGCCTCGGGGACCCATTGAAATTTCTTCCTAACAGGCGCCTGACCGACAAGTAGTTCTCACTTGGTGTACCCTAAATATTTGAAAAAGATAGTCTTCATGAAAGAAGCGCTGCCGGCAATGTTTCCTCCTAGATGAAATCCTTCGGCGACCCTTTCGAAGTACGGGATCAGATTTCTGCCCGTGAGCAGTGCCTGCGAGGAGAACAGCTCGTGATGCAGCAGCAAAAAGAATTATTTCAAAATAAAAAAGGGTAAAGAGTCCTAAATTATTCAGTAATTTTATCGATAAACTTCCTTTTATCTCGATTGTGACCCAAGATAAACATGTTGAATGAATACCTAAATGTTAAAATAACCAACGTAAGATTTAGTCCCATTTGTTCTTGTTATAAGCACCCTAACGTTGATCAAATATAAAAATTAATACAAATATAAACAAGAGATAAAATTTAAAAAAAAATCATTCCGTAAAAATAAATTTAACTAAAAGTGAAACACTTGAAACTACGAGAACGAAAGGGTTATACTTGTTTTTGCGGGAGCAGAGGAAGGTTATCGCGGTAGCTGATTTTTTTAGTTCTTATGCTGTTTTCTGAAAGAAATTATAGATAGATATATAGATAAAGGACTTTATTTGGGCGAAATTGAGACCTAATGGTCCCTTCTTCCATTTTCAAAATGAATGAATCCATTTAATTCAGATGTATACGTCTCCTGGTATCTCTCCCTCTTTCTCTTTTCATCCCGTTTTTTTTTGACCCAGCAGTGAGGGCAGAGACCATCCGTGCATTGAAATTAAGCAGGAGAGATGTGTGATTACCAAATCCATGTAAAAATATTTCTTTGCAAAAACAGTTGCTGCTTTTTTTTCGATGCCAGCAACTATATAATTGATATATTTTTAACGGTCACGTAAATATGGGTCGCGGTAGTCCAGGTAGAGCGTTGGACAACTGACTAGAGGTTCCGGGCGAGTCTCCGTTGACACCCTCAGCTCTCCCCAAACTGTATGATTTTTCGTGTGCCAGATCTTCCTGGGAAACCGTAACCGGCACAGGAAAAGTAATTGGCCCCCTACCCTAGTGTGTGGATTTCATACGCCGTATAGGGATTAGTACTAAGTGGACTCTACCATCACCTACAAAACCAACCTTTAGGTTGACTACAGTATTTATGATTCACACAATTGAATATTAGGACCCACTGCACCCACACTGCCAAGGACTGCGCGTAAGTGGATGTCCGCTTATAATCGTCAATTAAAAACTACATTTAAATCTAAGACATCTAGCATAAACAGAAACGTATTCACTCAGGTAAAGTGTTTTTAAACTAGTAAATTCAGATTCAATACACGACTCTAACCCGAATAGTGAATACATTTTTAAAACGACGGAATGAGGTCCAAACTGAATATTTTCTCCAAAAAAATGATCGCAAACTTTTAGGCATTGTTTTTTTTACGAGATGAATGGTCTTGATTACCAAAACGGAGGCAATACATTTGCGCACCCTCCGCTCGCATGCCAGAGGAAACTATTGGAGCAATACATCCGCCTCGCTCCTAATTACTTATGCTGGAGAGAACTGAATTCTCCGCGGAGTCGGGAGTCTTTCAAGGGAAACTTTATTCCATATTTATTTCTTTAAATTTATACCTTGCCTACGACTTTCGCCGGAAAAAAAGGTCACCAGAGGCGGTGGCGGCAGCGAAATGGGAAGGCAATAACTCTCAAAGGAGAGGAGGGGGAAGAATGGTACTTGTTTGCAGCAGCCGGATGATGGAGAGTGAATGAGGGAAGGAGCAGGAAGGGGGAGATGGAATGCGGGGGTTCGAGAGGGGCCACAGAGAGGTGAGGCGGATTGAGGGAAATCAAAAATGGCACTCGTCAACACAATTAATTTATGCTTATTCATGCGCTTATGATTACACGGAACAAAAGTGAATTCCAATGGGATTTGAGGGTAAAACAAGGAATTATGTGCCACTTAATAATTATCATCAAAATTAATGATTTTATTCTTTCTCGAAAGTTTATATTAGAATATTTAGGGCCGAAAACGGGCAGTGTATGTCTACTCATTATTCTCCACCACATTACGTCATAATATTCCCGAGTAATTGGTACGACTTAATTAAATGATATTTGATGGCCCTTATACTACGGAGTACGTTTTAAATGGACAAAGACTGAACTTTTGGCTGAACAAAGCCCCTTGATTCCTTAGCCTCGTCTAACAAGACAAAACATGTCATCCCCAGACTACACGTGAGTGGTAGCGTATGAAAACTCAAATTTAAATGCTTATAAACATATACGTTTTATATACAATAAAAATTCTGAGGACGCAAAAAAGCTTTTTTTCTGTAGTTGGAAAATTCTAGCATCCTTGCTTCATCGTCATATAATATCATTATTTAATAGACGCCAAATGTAAACGATATTCTTGTTACATATTATTTCTTCATGCAGTTCCTTTGACTGTTTAAAAAATAAATCACTGAAAACATGTTTTCACTGATTTTTAGAAAGGTATGGAAACACTGAACCACCTACGAGACATCAGGCTCACCACTAACAACATCGTACGGCGCCACTAGTTTAAAGATTGGGGATGAAAAATGTAAAACTGAAAAACATAAATGGAAACCTTCGGTTAAAAAAAAACAAGGAAATAAGGGAAAGAGAAATAAGGGGAATTGGAGGGTGAGATGGCTTGTGAAAGGGGCGCTGGGAAATACGACCTTCCTGAAATGCATCATCCGGACCTCCGCTTTCATCTTGGGTGAACTGCACATCCCCTTCCTTTCTCCCTTCCTTTTACGAAATAAACTCCCCACTCCCATCTCTTCAGTCTGTGGAAAATGTTCGCGGAGAAGTGAAACGCACTGTAATTCTCGTAGACCTTATCGGCAGTTTCATCCATAGCAATTCACCCCAACCAACGATGGGTAGGTCAATACTTATAAATAAACCAAGGTTCCTAGGGATAACTAAGCCATGAAAAAACATATTTATGTGGGCAACGGAATGGAAATATCTAAAATCTATCTACAATAAGCCAGAACTTAAAACTTTCATGAAAGCAAAGTATATTATATAAATTATTACGCATCTGTTTTTAGCAGAGCCATATGCAGTTAAAAACTTATTTCGAGCATCTTGCCATTGAGAATTACACATTTCGAATATCCCACTTTTTAAAATCTTAAAGTATTAAGGACAAAATCAGCTGTATACACATGGACTGTTAACTTTAGTTACACATTTTAGTATTTTCAATTTATATACTCAAAAACTGGCCATGCTGAAATTTTGATTCTGAAATTTTTGCGCTAAAATTCTGCTTCTCTTTTCTCCAAGACCCTATAACTGACTGCAAAGTTTGAAAATGATTACTGTATGTTTATTACATTAGTAAAAAATTAATTTATTACTGCGGTAAGTATAAAACTCGGATTACATTATAGATATTACTAGTCGACAAAAATCAAAATACCCTTGAATCTATAATCATACTAGTTTGACCTTTAAAAAACACATACGAGTGTCTCGGAGCTACTTTAACGCTTCGTTACGAGCAAATTGCGTAGTTTTAGGCGTGACATACTATAATTGAATCCGAACACAATAATTAAGAATGAATGATTTCACCCCAAGTTCATGTGGTACATAGGAATCTATGGTGCATCAAACCAATATCTAGTAAAAAAGTGCTATTATTTGTTCATTACCACTTCATAACCATTCCAAATTAATAAACGTAAGATCCGCGCACATTGGTTTTATTTAGCTTCCCTTTCCGTCAATGGAAACAAACTGGAGATTTGAAGAATATGTCTCTAGGTGCTATGTTATTAATCCCAGTACATTCAATTTTATTACGAAGTTTGAAGGAGTACGAAGTGTAATCGTAAGTTCGAGAATAGATAATTAACATACGCCATTGAATTTAGTCAGACATGAATGAGTGGAGTTATCCAATCACTTTTACTTTTCAGGGAAAGTAAGAAAGCACTTTTATGTTACTGAATATTAATGATTATAATTTACATTGAATATTAAATGCTAATTCATACCTCTCTGGAATTCCAAGTATTAAAACCCCCCTTTTCTAGTCTTTACCTCCTTTTCTTTCCTTATTTTCCTCATCCTCCAGAGGTTTACCATGACTTCCTTCTGCTATGCTCCTTTATGCTTTTTCTCTCCGTCCCGTTCCACGCTAATAACGTCATTTGTCTGAACTTATCCGTACCTCTCTTCTCCACTTCCTTCCCCATCAAACCTCGCCTCCATCACGCACCGCCACACTGTCCTTTCCCCTACCCTTTCTACAGGACTGCTGCCACCTCCTCTCCCTCATACTGGGATGTTGGTTTCAACCCCTTCATTCCCCTTCCGCTTCATCCTTGGGAAGTCGTAAAATCCGAACAAAGGACCATTTTTGGGGGAAGAGGGGATAGGTGGGAGAAATAAGAGGAGTAAAATCGGTAGAAAAAATGTAGAGACGAAGAGTGGAAGGGACGGGGGGGGACCTTTGGTAGAGGAAGGGGGGTAGCCGTGTGTTTGTAGGATTTATTTTTACGGAGCAGGAGTATGTAGGGGGGAGGTGAAGGATAAAAAGCACGATGCGCGCTGCAAGAAAGGCGCCGAAAAAAAGAGAGCGATAAGCGACGGCGGGCGCGTCGCATGCGAACGCGAGTTTGAAATTAAACAGAAGACTAATGCCGGGCGCCGGACAGTCACTGTTTACGCACAGCTGGAACGTGGCGCCCGGGCGAAGTGGTTCCGCAAGCGGGCAAAGGGCACGCATATCAAAGAGCATGTGTTGGAGAAGAAACACGAATATTCCTGAAATTAAGGTAATGACTGATTTCGTCCTCATTGATTAAAACTAAAGTGAAATTAAAATAAAAAACTTCTCACCAGACTGGGCATTTTTATTGATATAAAAGTCCTTCATTAAAAGCACATTCTTTAATTCCTTCTCGATTTTGATTTTTCCGATCGCATTATTTCGGCATTCATACATTACTATTCATTAATTATTGCGTCCTGGGTGAAATACTTACTTACTCTGCGTAACTGATTGATATTTTGATACGTTTTATTTTAGGTGCGAGGAGAAGCTCTTTAATTATTATATAAGCCTAGTTGCAATTAGGCATTCGTCCTGGTGGCAACGGTCGAGTCTGGTCAATGGTCACTCTTACAATGCACATAGATACATACACACACAAGAAGAACAAATATGAGACATTGTGCTCTTATATACAATGGCACTTAAAGATTACCAACCGAACCTTTACCATCACACAAGGTCTAGGTTCACACCATACCTACAACGCTCCGACCATCGCCGCATAATTACGCACTCTTCAATTTCATATACCGTTCAAAATAACGCACCATTAACACATCATTTACCTTTGCAATACAACTTTTCACGCCGTCCACATCGTATGCAAACAATATTTTAATGAGTAAAATAGTACGTATATTAATCACTGATCAATGAAGTTTATCACCCAGTGGCTGCTAATGATAATGCTTACTCTGAATTTTGCATGAATGTAAAATTTTGATTAAATGTATGCGGAATATTCAAAAATCGATTAATAGTAGAGAGATGTCACAACATATTTATAACTCCCACTTCGACATGAAAAAAGAGAGGGGGCGAAACTATCGTCAAAGAAAAAATCGTAGGAGACAATACCGAAAGAAGAATGAATCCAAGATATTCCGCTGATGTGAAGTGAGCAAATTATATCTCGTAACAAATGTATAATTTTCAGAGTTCATATTGAAGAAATTAATTGCTGTTCACCAAAATTCGTCACATATGAGATGTAAACCTGTTAAATAAGTTTACATCAATACCTGAAGCACGACAGTTAGACTCCGAACGTTATTTTATTTTATTGATGTGGGTGACGGAGCCTTGAGGACCCCCAACCCCCACGTCTTCTCCTAGCAGACGCCCGAACGACAGTTACTTCACACCTGGACTACTCTAAATATATGAAAGTAATGCTTTTTCGCGAAACCAGTACTACGACAGTTTCATAATAGTTTACATCCTGGGGCGAGCGCCTATTAGCCGTGAGAGATCACGTAGAAATATAAATATTAGAAGCTCCTTTCAAGCAAATGTTTATTGTTGTAAATCTTTAGAACTCTGCGCTTGCAATTGCAAAAACTCCTTACTCATGAATTTATATGAAACTTTGATATAAATTTGACATTATCAAATGTGCAACAATTCAAAAGTGTAAAAATATAAACCGGGACACCGGATAAGGCGAATGGTTTTTACACTTTATCATCGTTGCAAATAGATGCACATTAGCAAATGGCTCATGTTAAAGTTACTGTTGTGGCATTTCTCGTAGTTCTTTGTATTAGCAAAGGTGATAATAAGAATTCCATTTCTTGTATTAATTTGTTGATAGCCTACTTATTCATTATTAGCGGAAGACTACCAGATAGATTTACGATGATGGACAATGATCCCACACCCGAAAGCACTCCTAAACCCTGAATAACACGACATAAAATATGCTTAAATTCCATGCCATACATTACAATAAATAGTTCTTTGTAAAATTCATGCTTTTAACTCCCTTAATTTTCTACAAAATTGCTATAATTTGTTCCCTCTACCTTGCTTTCCCCATTGCTCGAAAATAAGCATTCTTAAAACCAGTGCAAAAAAAAGGTAGGTTCATCTAACCCGTGGAAAACCACCGCAGTCACCAGCTGGGAGTCTCTCATGCCGTCCGGCGAATCTCCAGCTTCCCAAACGAACGTAAACCAATAGATAAACTGTCCATTAGTCGAAAAGTAAGTCGACGAGATGCTCACCCTTTCTCCTCCGAGCAATTCACACGCTGTCCCACCGTACGGCGTGGAGCGCGGACGTCTATCGAGGGTCGTCGCTTTTTTTTGGACGGGGAATAAAAGAGGAGGCTCAATGATGCAGACTCGAATCATTTGAACTCTCTTGGACGAGAGAATGAGAAGAGAGAGAGAGATGGACGGCACACGGAGGTAAACCTCGGGTTGGGGTGAGGGGAATAATGGGAAAAGGGTGAGGGAGGATAGAGAGAGGGTTGGGTGCTCCGATTGCATGGACCGAAAACTCTTTTGCCTTCTTTTGTCGTTGCCAAGGGATGCGGAAATGACGACGGTCGCGCCGCGCGCCGGGGTTTTTTGGAACTCCGGCACGCACACCCGACGCCCTTGGGCCGACGTTGAGTGGACGGGTGCGCGGGAGGGGAGGGGGCGACGTCGGGGCGCGTCCGCGAAACTAAAACGCACGCTCTCATAAACACACGTGTGCAATAAGAGAAGGAGAGAGGTCGGTGGGCGTCCGAATGGAGTGCGCGCGCGCGCACTTGAATGCGAGGGAGAGAGGGATTCGTGAAAGAAAAATATATAAACAAGGGAACAAAAGCGGATAAACGACGACGTCGCGCGTGCTAAATGATATCTAATGGGGTGGACGATCGTTTTTCGTTCGCGGAAAGATTTCTTCGCAAGGATCGAGTGGAGCACCCTCTATGACCCTGGTCAGCCGGAGACAAATAGGTTTGCTAAAAAACAAAGAATCAAAAGTAGTCTGCGGCTTGGTCGGCGATATGTAGGGACAAAGCTATTAGTGCGTATGGTTCAATGAAAAATCGTCGTCAGACGCCACGTATACTTGAATTTTGTAAAATAAGTTAAGATACTGGCAGCATTACGTCACCCTAGCCCATTAGCAATCTTACTCCAAGGTTAATTTGGTTAACTGCGTAACTGGCATTCGGTCCTTTTACGCGAGAAATTTTCAGGGGAATGGAAAATTGTAATTTCCATTGACATGTTTATTGAGCAAAAATCTGGAATTTTCCTTTTAGTACCACAACTGATGCAACTCTCATTTACCCTACTAATTCACACTTACCCCTCCACCTTGGAATAATGACAGCCCACAATACTTTATTAAAGTATTATTATTTATCATTATTATTACTTGACTGAAAGATTATCTAATAACAAACATACTTAGCCGATTGATCTCTTTATCAAATCCAATGACGTTCAGAAATTAGTCGGTTACTTTCAGGAAAAATGTGTTATCACAATCGACACAATAGGAAAAGAACAAAAACTCGGGCTACTTTCAACCTTAGATATAAGAAAGTGCAAATAAAATAAAGGCAACTGAGAATTAAATTCACGAATAAACGAGTTTGAGAATGCCAACGGAATCCACCGTTTTCTTCAGAAAGGAGTAATCCTTCTTATGTCCAAGTCTTCAATCACTGTTTGTAGAGATTTGACCCCAATAAAAGTATAGAAATAGATTTATTTTCACTTTTAAATAAGCATAGACGTATCCAAGCTAGCCTCTCAGTCAGAATGAACCAAATGGACGAACAAATGTTGCCTAATAGCTGCCTGTTAAGCGTCTGATTATTAAGACACGATAGTAGTAATAGGTTGTGAAGGGATGAGAAATATACTTATCTACATGTCTGCATGTGTCTTTGCACAAATTTGTCAAAAAGATCGAGAAAGATTAATGGGTATCTAAATTTTACGAATTGATTGATTTTAATCTTTCTAGGAAATGTAAAAATTTGATCTCAAACAGAAAGTTATTGATTTAGTATATTAAGAAATCACGTCATTAAGACATCATCACTACTTCAAATAAATAATTACTAAACTTAGGCTCTCAATTTGGTGAGCATTTTATGATCAGCCAACGTAAACCTAATTTTATATCGCGGAAATTAATATTAGAAATTTTTAAAGACAAGGTACGAGATTTTTTACATCTCATTTTCCATCCTGCTGAAGGATCAATCACTGTCCATAATATGAATTAAAATACTTCAAAATATACGGAGGTTAAACCATAGAAAACATTGAAAACGTAGAAAAAAGTAAGAAGGACCATCAAATATCAAAGACCATTTCAAAAATATTTGCTATTATTAAGTCTTGCATATTAAGAGTGAGTTTTATACATTACTAAAATAATCATGCTCTCAATTAATAACTTTAATTCACATACAAGCATCAGTTGTGAGATCTCTTTAAACTTGTCTTAGGAGAAATATTATCATAATTTTTCCAAATGCTAGTTTAGTCGCGTCACAGAATAGTTCTATATTTATGAACTTAGTTCAGAAAATATTCGGGTAAAACCTCGAGAACTACGCCTATGAAAACCTACCTCCTCCACATTTCTGCTAAGAATATACTTCAAGGTAATGATAATTAAAGAAATAGTTTTCAGGCAAGAGGATATTGCGCATAGCATTACAACAGTAGGTCGAGGCTTCACCCTGATAGAAATGCGTACACGAAAATTAAATCAGCCCTCATCGTTACCACCACCTAGGGAACCATTAACGTAGCCAATGAAATCATAATTAAGGTCAACTGCAGTTTCTGAATCTCGTAATATAATGAACGAGCCAAATGTTTCCATTTCACCTCAGGCCTCCCGAAGCGGATGAATCGAGTAACTAAAACCACTTCCAGATTCAGTATCAGCATGTAGCGTGCAGTTTATGCCTCAAGGGTGTCTTTATTGATTATATTGATTATTGATATATGATTGGTCTCTTCCCGTGATTATACTACGAAAACTAATGCTAAACAGAATAAACGATATTCCTCTCTCTCCTGTTCGTACATCTAATTTCAGATTGCGGATACTCGTAAAAGAATAAGTCCCAAGTAGCAGAGTTTCAATTATCCGCAACAGTGCCAGAAGATGGATTACAATACATATTAATATGCTTCAACCAACTCATATCGCATGAGAAATTATGGTTTAAATGACGTAAGACAATCCTTGAAATAAAATTAGATTCACGTTCTGAAGAACTACCAAATTCAAGCACTACCAAATTCAAACACTACGAAATAGTTCAGCGCTTTGACAGAAAAACAACCTGCATACGCACTCAGTAACAATATCAACTGTGGATATCAATGTAAAACAAACGGGTACATATTTTTGATTACCTGCGTACATATTTAGGACCTAAATGCCAAATGATAGATACACAAGAAGACGATACAAAAAATGTGAAGAAAGAGGGAGATATTTATTTGTGAGAAAATGTAAAAGAGAAAGATAAGAAGTGGTGGAACCACGTGCTCTCCGACATCACGAAAATAGAATAAACTTGGCAGTGATCGCCTTCACCGAGAGGAGAGGAGCAAGGACCTCCAGGGGACAGAATTAAAAGTATCATTGGAGAGATATATGAGGGTAAATGACGATAACTTCCCCTTGATTACAGTCAAGAAAGCACGCGGACATTGCGCATCCAAAAACCCTTGGTCCGTGGAAACTCGAACCAATGGCGTTTCGCCACTCCCGACGTCAGTGTAGTTAACAGAAAATCAGCTCAAGGTCAAGATTAATGAGGTTCTATTCAAGTACCTAGGTCACAGTTTCATTTGTAAAGAGACTTCAACTTTGATGAAAAACGATCTTGGTAGAATACATGCCTATTCATACGTCTTCTCTATTGTTGATTAGATACTAAGAAAATATTGTTTCAAATACTTCATGCAACTTTCAGCTTTCGTAATAATGGTATAGATGAAAAAACAGCCTTTAATTAATCAATAGCAGTATTGCTGTTACAATAATCAGGCAAGTGAATGCTCATTGTCATTAAGTAATAAACTAGAATATGTTCAATAACACTGGAGATCATAAATCTCCCCCATCCGTTGGTTTACCAAATTTCTGATTCATTTTCATTCGCACATTAATATTATTCTCCTTTTTGCTATGGTAACGCTAAAAGCTTACTAATTCATGGAGGACATAATTCCGTAACATTTGTCTTTGTGTTGACTCGAAATCTGATAACAAAAGAAATTTATGCCGGAAAGTTCTACATACTCAAGCAAAACATTTTGCGGCCCTTAAATTTATATTAATCTTGGACACATCGTGAAGTATTTAAGACTACTTAAGAAAGAAATAAAATCACTTTGATGTTGCAAAACCTTGCTGCAATGCGGTATTCCAGGATATTCAATACAGGGATAAAAGCAGCAAATTTACTTGTTTCCTAAAGACGATTTGAAAAACCAAAAAGGAATTCTATTGAGTGAGCACAGTGAAAGAGACTGAAGATCCAAAGCTCGGTTTATTTCAATACCTAATAATCTCTCAGGAAAAACGATATACTTGTAGCTTCTCAAAAGAGTCCCGAGCTGGTTAGCAGATGAACTTGTTTCTTTTAGAGGTAAAAATCTCGGCTTTAGGATCTAAGTTATTAAAATAAATTGAATTTACGTTTAGAACCAATTAGAGCAGGAAAAGTATTCTCAACTACCACCGCTATTTTAGATGTTCGATCGCGGGTGAAGGAGTTCAGCTTAGTTCATGTAAAATATGGAGTGATGAAATGTAACACCCATTTATGTATATTTTGTAAACGGAGGTGATGTCAATAAAGTTTTAAAGCACTCTTGAATTTATGTATTCATTTAACGAACACCCTTGAATTCCTTATTAATGTTTTAACGCGCTCTTAAATTTATTTTGTACTATTTCTGATTCGCAAATTTTCGAAGCTTTTCGATTTCGACTGTCTTTTCCCAAAGATTAAAAAATATGATCTAAATAAGGGCGGCAAAGTGCTACTGTGTTAATGCTATTACAACTTAGTTATAATTGCGCACATGATATCAGATTTTGATGAGAACGACATGTATTTCTCCAGCATTTATTTATAATTGTAGATGTGGTGATGAGTAGTCCTCTATTGTCAGAGGATAATTTTTAAAATCTTTGATTTTCGAAGTCAATTGTTTATTAAAAAATAATAGAAAAACTTATTTATCATCCCATATTGATGTAATATCACTTTATAGATTGGAATTAGCTGCACTGAAAATATAGAAAGTTTTATCAAAATGACAAATACTTTATATCCTGATGCAACCACCTTAATGCAATACATTTACGTTCGTGTAATTACTTATGCAAAATATTAATATTCCACAAAGGCGCATTCGATATTTTATAATTTCCAATAAAAAATCTGAAAATAGATTGCAGCAATTTTTTTTGGTCTACATGCATTTGAACATATTTGCATAGAATCACATAATCCAAAAAGGTAAATATTGCCTCCACATGGGATTTGCTTACGATACGATTCTGTTTAAATATGACTCCCACTTGTGCAGGAGTCAAACCACCCTCGTACGGATCAGCTGGCGGTAAGACCGAAAAAAATAAAAGTTTTCCTTGGAACAAAATTAATTAGAAAGAGTCATATTCGCCCTCACAATTACCACTCCTCATAAATTCCTTGAAATTAGGTACACAATCATTTCGAATCAACATTAGTACTACGACCTTTGGAGGAGGTATCCAGACAAAATTTCGTCATATATCCACTCTAAAATGCATCGTTATGGCCTTAAAAAACATTATCCATGGATATGCATGTATATTCCCGTTCTAATTGATCAAAGATTTAAATAAAAGATCTTGAAAGAGACAATAAAAATCCTCCACATAACTCCATCTGAGATGAAATTATTGTATCAGATGACGGTTCTTTCTTTCTCAAACTATAATAACAAAACGGGGCTCTTTATTAAACGTACCTCATTAACAAAAACAGGAAAAAAATTATACGAAAAAAATAAAACAAGGAATAAACCTTATGGTCAACGATGTGTCCCTACTCAAAGGAGAAGTATTACATGCTCACGGAATAACCTATTTCGCGGAAAGACTAAAGGTAAACTATTAAAAACCTCTTACATAACCACGACGAAGCAGCAAAAATCATGCGAGGTTCGATGCATGAAGCTTGTTGAAGCAGAAAGGGAGATCGCATGGGTCGGCGGAAGAGCGAAATGCACTCCGAGGTTTGTATGGGTTTGTGGTCACTCATGACGGAGCAGAGATGTGCAGCGGGTTGAATGAGGCAACGGGGAATATGAAGAGAGAGGGAGAGATGGACTGAGGGATGGAATGGAGAGAGGTGAGGAGGTCAGGGTACAGGGTCCACTCTGCGTGAAAGCGATTGGAAGCGGTTCATCAATGACCCCCTGTATGCACGAAATGGCGCTCCAATCGGTGGACCCCTTGGCACAGAAAATGTCTCTTTGATTATGGTTCACAATGTCCGGGGGGATGGTCAGTCGGGGATAGGTTTTTGGGGGGAGGGGGACGGAAGAGCGGTGGACATATTTCGAGGCACCGTCTCTCCAAGCGGGATGGAAAAAAAAACACCCGCTGCCAAGCGACGGCATCCGTCCGGTGCGCGGAGACGCCATGAATGGAATCAAAGGCGGGCAGTGATTGGGACGTGGAGGCGGTTAATAGGTTTGCGGAATCGGGAGGGGGAATTGGATGGTTCAGCGGCGAGGACTGAGTTCTGAGCATGCAGTTATGCAGGAGGTCCACGGGGCACGCCGGATGATTCTTTTGTTTAACCTTGTAAAGCAAACGGAGGAAAAATAGTATTGAAAATTAGTGATTTCTGATTGAATGGCAGTTATATGACATCAATTATGATTCATTCAAGTTGATGGTTAAAAAAAAACTCAGTCTGGGCAATCGAGATATCTTTTGAACGAAAAGCGGAAAGGTGATTATCGGTTGACTTCAGAATACAGCACACGCTTTAAAAAAATGTCATCATGGATCTAACTCAGTTCGGGTGCGAGAATATGATACGCAGATCTAATCGATTTCCCTATTTCAAAGACCAAACAATCGACTCAATCTAAAATTCTATTGCAGTGAATCGTCACGACTGCACAACATATTATGCTTCTGTATAAACAAAGTTAATCATCTTCAATACCGAAATTTTGTATTATAACTATTTCATTTTGTTAAATTAAATTACACAGGATAAAACTTCATAATTCTCCATGCAATTGATATGAGACATTAAGGAAAACTTTTGCACCCATGATTTTGAACAAAAAAATCACTTCTTCTTTAAGCGAACAACCCTTAATCGGAATTCAATAAATGAATCCCGTAACGAATGAATTTAAACAGCCGATGCGATAATTGATTTAAAAAATGGAAGCACTATATGTAAACTGTTAGTAACGTTTCCGATATTAAACAGCTTAGGAGTCTCCAGCTCTCGGCTCCTATCCCGGATTTCGACAGCTGGGAAATATGAATACCTTATACTCTTATCTTCCGCTAGAACTGAAAATGTATTAAAACAGGAAGTTCCTGAGTTAAGATTTAATGGGAATGATAGACCTTTAATGTCCAGTCAAAGGTCACAAAGTACAGAAGTCAATGAATATTCCTTAACGATATGCTTAACTGTGACGTGTACGTGGCTACAATACTTCATAACCGAGCGTAAATAATTATAATATTGAGTACATAGGATAAAATATTTAATTTTCCGTTGAAGAATTATCGGGATGAAGTTGGTTCTACAGTTGGACTGAGTGTTTGGCTGAGTGGCTCCGTTTAAAACCAGGTCGCTTTAATGCAAATAAATATTTTCTAAATGCCAATGGTGTCATAAAATATGTAAATTCTGATAAAATGTCACGCAGGTAAAATAATAACGGGGATTAATGAGAACCGATTTCCGATTGGATTGACGTTGAATATTTTATAGCAAAGGGAAATTAATAAAAACCGGCATTACAAAACGCCACTTTTCGCGGCGATTTCCAATCAGCGGTCCAACGCACTCCTCCTCTCTCACCTCTCGTGTCACCGTTTTATTTCGACCGTCGGGCTTCCCAGAATTCCGCTTCGTCACCTCCCCCTTGCTCCCTTCTCTTTCTTCCCATTCTATCCTCACCGTTTCCCCACTCCTCTCAACAAGCAAGCCCCTATTGCCTTTGATCATTTGGGCATTATTGCTCCCCGTACCCTGGCTTCCTTCCCAAACACCGACGCACAACCCTCCCTCCCCCTGCCCTCAACCCGTTACTACTCGGTCGCCTTCAGTTCGCCCTCCCTCTCCCTAATACCCACACCGCCCGCTCCTTCACTGGTGACGCCACCAGCCACGCGGACGCTTTCCCCGCGCAAAGCAGACATCTTTTCTGGTACCCAAGGACCTGAGTGTTTGTTCCAACCGTGTATCTGCCCGAAGGATAATTTTGCTTTACTTTGCTTGAATGCACGACATTCCTTGTGAATATTCGAAAATGTTTGTTCTAGGATGTGTGAAAGTAAATCAAAAGTTGTAAGTACATTATAATGTAAATGTATTATAGGCCTAAATAAATTCAGAGACTGCGGGAGATGCCGTGACAAACTTCAACGTAGTCGTCCACTAAAGCATATTATAACGCAATAATTTCAAATTATTAAAATCATCCGTCTTCAAGATGAATTGTTCATACACTTTGACATTGCCTCATGTAATAGGCGTCGATTTTACTAAGTCCCATAATTATTCTTGAAGCAATGAATCGATTAAGATTTTTTTTACAAATTAAGGTGGGAAAATACGGAGTATCTCCAATTATTAGAAATGGAAGACAAATTTCAGGTGGGATGGATCTTAGAATTTAAGATTATTTGCTAACGACTTATATAAAGCGGAATAAGACCAGATTGCTGGCAATTTAAAACATATTGTAATGGTGTAAGGACTGAGGTTAGAATTAACCGTTAAAAAAAGTGCAGTCATGAAATTTAAGTTTTTACTTAAATGCATTAGTGTAAGATAAAAATAGGCATGTTTAAGTATACTCGTGTACGCATGTAAAACTAATAATTTTATTTGAAGTGAATGTGTACATAAAAGACTGGTGTCCTAACACTCCCAGCCACGCTCTTGGGGCGACTCACGGCGTATTGTGCAGATGTGTAATTAGTAATTAGAGGATATCAGAGAGCGAGGCATAATGAAAAAATATTGAAAAAATGACCCATCGATAAGAATGAAAATCAGCGGGGGGAATACGAAACAGAGCATAGTATTGTTTTTGTATAAAACGTTACTATCACCGTTTTTTAAACCTTTATCCTCAACTCAACAACTGATGGTTGAGGCCGAGACTTTGTGGAAATCCATTGCGAACAGGAGTTTGGAAATAACTTTGCAGCTTCCACATAAAATAACTTATTTATTTTCTACTAGATTCGCTACACTGTAGAATCTAAAATGTACACTGTAGCGTCAAAGCAATGTACGTTCCTGAAGATGCTACAGTGTAGCGAAACTAGTAGAAAATAAATAAGTTATTTTATGTGGAAGCTGAAAAGTTATTTCCAAACTCCTGTTCTTTATCCTCAACATATGTATACGAGTATAATGCACGTGTCTCTGTATCAATCTGAGAAATTGAGCATATTTTGTGTTACGCATGAGGAAAGAAGAGAAAAAACATGTTGGGCGTGTTGAAGGGTGGTGGACGGAAGGCATAATTGAAGAAGCATTATATAGGGTCCCACGTCGTTTAACGTAGGATTTAGATATTTCGTGGTGACTAGCTTTGAGTTTTCATACAAAAAACTACCTTTCGGTGATACTGATATTTGTATATCAATAATAAAACAACGCAAGATGCAGTACGTCAACTGACTGACCCAGGGGCACTTTCAAATATCCTCTAACCTATGTTGTCTACCAATGTCAGAAAAGAATGCTATGACCATGGACACCCTTATAACTTTCGAATTCCACTTGCTAAGTAAAATAAAGAAACTTTTCAACCCATTGTACATTGTGTGTCGTATGCATTTCGGTAAGTTTTATTAAGATGCATTATCAATCTGAAATAAAATAATAACAAGAATGAATGTGGCTAAATAATGGCCAATTCAGAGTTATATTTCTACTGCTAATCGCATTACCATGGTTGCTAACAGAGGTAGCATGTCGATCAAGTAGTTCACAGTTGCACTTTCGAATTTTGCAAAAAACACGAATGATTCGCTTGTAGGAATATTATTTAGCGAGCGATTAGCTCATATAATCTATGGTACAATAATCTCAGCCGTAATATTGATTAAAATAAAATATACTGCCAAATATTATTTTAATCTACTACATTAATCATGAATCGGTTAAAATTTTATTGTGATTTGTAATTAGCAACTCTCTGGGATGGCTATAGCCTACTGTCATATAAGCCTGAGTGAATCTATGCATTGAGAGTAACAAAATCAAAAACACAAGGCAACAATATGTTTCAGTGAAACAAACAACTAAAATTACATGTTCATCAACAATAATTAAGCCAGTTGTTTCCGCTTAATTGATATATTGAGTTGTTTTTTCATATTTTGGGTAAAATATAAGAGAAAATTCAGTGCCACAGATTCATTTGTATCAACATTTTTATGGCGAGCATGGAAGACACAAGTAACGTTGGGAAAACCACAGCCTTTCGTTTTGAAAACACAGTAATCGTCATATTTATCCATAAATCTCAACATAAAGTTTTTCTTAAATTTATTTCTTCAAAAGTTAAAAAGTGACAAAGCCGTAAATATGGGATTTCACTTATGAATAGTGGAAGATGTTTTTTTTAAGCACCGACCATTTTCCAAAATGCGAGCGCATTCCACGTAATGTCCTTGATTTCATGATTAGAGGCCAGTTACGATAACGAAATGGGTATCGGTTTGCATGTTTACGCTCCTTGTTAAGTGGAGTTTGGATTATTTTGCCTTGTTACCCTGTTAGGCCAAATTTTCCACACAAAAAACCATCAGTTAAAGCAATAAATTATGAGAAGAGAAAAGGAGGTAAGTTGCAGGCATCATAAATCTAAAAGGGAACAAGAACCTCAGTATGAGGTGAATTCTCAGGACCTCACGTGACTTTTTCTTTCTATTCAAACTTTGTCTGATTTTTACGTCTATAAACCTGCTAGAATGTCACAATCACACTCATAAGCATGCTTTTAGCTAAATGCACTTGCTATGAACTTCACATCGACCTATTCCGATGAGCACTACAGTTTTGTTGACTCGAGTTATTTCACTTCATTTAACATTATCTGAGATTGATGCAGCATATCGATAAATCTAAATTAGAACTTGATCAATGAAAAATTAATCTCAAGGGCATATCTACGCATACCAAAACGAATAACGCTCGCAGAAAATCGTAACTGTAAAATATTAATTAGAATATATTTTAATTTGAAATATTATTGCACAAATTATCGACATACTTCATCTAATGTGAGATATAGCGCCAATAAAAATAAAATAATACCTTAATTTGATAAAAGATATTTTAAAACCTTGAATTAACTAAAAAATTAAGCAAAAAACCGTATCTATTGTTTATCACATTAAATCTTCCTAAATTCTATTTTTCATCGTATTCTTTTGTAGAACATACCGCGAATTAAAATTTTATTTCACATTAATTTGACATTTTATTGCACTAGGGAATTTCATGGATTTAGTCAAATTCGTAGACATCACTACGGTCACCACTCATTCCAGTTATTCACCGAGTGCGCCTGTTCAATGATATCCGGTGGACGCACGATTCTATGGGTTGAATTCGAATGAATACTTTTGCAGCCAAGTGCATTGAATAGAAAATCTTTTCTAAATTCCACAGGCGTTCATTTTATCACCTTGGGTATCTACATGTAGTGGGCACGTTTGGTCAGTATTGATTCCAGTCGGAAGGTTTCACAGGAAACCACATAAGTCGTCCCTTCCCTGCACTACCGAAAGAAAATATCACGCCCATTAACGAGTAATGAGATAGCGATCATAAAAGTACGAAAAACAAAGATTTATAACTCCGCAAAGGACTCCAGACGAATGCGTGCACCTATCAATCTTCGAAGGGGTACCGAAAGCCATTGAGGCAAAAAAATCGGAAACATGACCCTTCTTCCAGAAAAATGAAAAAAAATACATGGCCAAGTCTGGGTGAAATGCAACGGAAACGGGAAAAAACGACGCATGAATAAACATGGTCGCAAACTATTCCTCGAGAATGGAAAACCGCTGGAGGAAAAAGATCGTTGCTAGTTCGGATGTTTTGAATTATTCTCCGAAATGAAATGACAGCAAGCACGACAAACACACGGCATTTGTCCCGAATGGAGTGAAGGGCGGAGAGGCGCGTTAGCAGCCAAACGCAGCCTTGGGTACAGAAAATATTACCCACAAATAAGAGCGGGGGAGCAACCAAATGAAAATCCTTGGACGCCTGTTTACTCCTCTCCCTTCGAACAATTCCACCAGCGGTAACAAATCCCCTCCGTATTATCTCCTCCCATGACCGGATTAATATGCAGTGTCCAATACCCACCAACGAACAACCAATTAAAGAGAATCAAATCGACACAAACTAAAACTTCGGAAAAGAAAATCAGATAAAAATTCCACCAACTAATGCGCAAATACCAGCCAGCAACAAACCCATAACTGGCAACACCAAATGACACACATTAAACACTAAATGACATACATAAATGGCAACACTAAATGACACATTAAAACACCTAAGCAAAATGCTGCGGATAGAGCCCACCTGTTAAGGAATGCTGTATGCTAGTAATCGAATACAAAGCGAATGACAGTCTAAAAATATGAAATGGAAGATGGTGAAAAATTTCAGTCACTTGTTTTTATCCGCTATTACATGCGGGGAGAAGCAAAAAGAACGCAATTCTGCGAAGCTGAGAGTGTGCGGACGGGAAGGATGTAACGGGAGTTCAGTGAGACGTGATTTTTGGGAGCACGAAATGCACTTCCGAGATCACTTGTTGGCCCCAGAAGTCTTCCAACCGAGGGACGACAGGGAGGGAAGAAAAATCACGGAGGCAGATAATTAGGCTTTGGTAGGGTGGCCCTATAGGCGGAGGCAGTTGGTTCGCAAATCGCGGCATCTCAAGCCCTTTGACTTACACGCATAAATCTATCGCGTCGGCTCTCCCCCTTCGGTCCCTCCCCGGCCCTTGACTTTTCTTCCTCGCTTCCTCTTCTGCTCTCCGACGGTCAAGTGGTCGGCGGCGGCGACTTTGCTACAAGCGACATCCTCCTCCACCACCACTTTTCCAGTCGGGTCCATTTCCCTCCCCTTCTTCCGAATTCACAGTCCCCGCTCCCCGCAAAGCCCTCAAAACGACCGTATTCGACCCGAGTCGGCGCGCGGCTGGCCAGGAGCCCTCGACAAAAGGGGCGCGTCGATATCCGGCCCTCGGACCCCCAACAGTAGAACGGATTAGTCACACGCAATCCGTGAGGGGAGCGGTCACGGGTCAACGCGGCTTAACTCTTCCATGGGTGATGCTTCTCGACTTTTTTCACTTTGTGCGAGCGGTAAACCTTACTTATGACTCTGGGGGCGATGAAATCGGCATACCGAATGCCATAGCTTGATAGTCAATAGACGTAACTCGAAGCGAACTAACTGAACTCAAATTAAGCCTATGGAGAAATTTGCGTATTTTTGCAAATATTTCTAACCATAGAAATGTGCTCTAATGACGGTACGATTTTTTCTCTTTCATTGCCAAATGTTTGGTAAACCCACAATCGAGTACTTTGGTATAGAGATTGGAATTCTGCGGCCCGGAAACATGGCTGCTGAAGCAAGATAATGGACGTAGGTTTTTGAGAGGCGTAGACTTTAAAGTCAGGAGGAGGACAAAACGGTGAAACGGACGGAAGTTAAAACAAACGCAGAAATGCCAGACTTTAGGGAGAGTGTTAATGGGAGAAATTAAAATAAGGCAGGAAAGATGGATGCAGAGCATTTTAATAGGTGAAGGAATGCTTAAGACTAAGACGGGGGTAGGAGACACGCGAGGAAAGGGGAGGTAAAGGATACGCAGTTTGGACGGAAATAAGGAAGGTAGAAGGTACGCGTAATTGAAGAACAGCTGATCGTGGTATGGGGTGACAGTTTGTCTTGTAAAGCGAGGCTTAGAAGCATAGGCGTGTTTAGTCTGTGTCTATCCAAAATCTACACTAAACAGTAGGCCACCAAACTAAGTTGTTTCTGCTGTAATAATCTATGTGAAAACTCATGCATTTCTTATCCAGGACATGTGATTTGGACCACCATGGTTATCAACAATATAATACGTTGAATAATTAACTTCAGAACAGTACCTCGGACAAAATGGGATTTTAGCAATTCAATTTTAAATCATTCAGTAATATCAGATTTTGCTTTCACGAGTATATAAGCATACATTTCACACTGTTTGCTTTCTAAATTCATGATAAAATAGGGCATAATAAAATTCATTTTGAGAAGTATGGCTCAATGTCTTTCCGTGAAAACCATGTGGAGAAGCCAAGGAGCAATCTTTAATACACGTAAGTAAGAACGGAAATTTATGACACCTCCTACATAGGACACACGGGCATATCATATGCAAACACTTTGGAAACTAAACTTGAATATATTTATCTATCCATTTCTTAAATTGCTCACTATTCACTTGAATAGAGACTAATTTAATAAATCATCAAATGGTCAGACAATACCTTTGAAACTTATTTACTTGCCGAAAACAGTACATACAGTTTGTGAAAAATTTAGCAAGTAAATTGAAATGCTCCAGACTTTTTCAGTAAAGTGAATAGGTAAATCAGGCTATTCATGCTTCCAGAAGGAAGCTTTTCACAATAAAATCCTTTGTCTGTGCCTGAAAACCGGCGTTGAAATCTCTTCAACTTCTGGGCTCAATTCGTCAATGGTTCCGACACAACGACCTTTTCCGAAAAAGTCAGAAGGGGACTCAGGAAAAACCCCGACGATGAAAAGACCTTCATTTCACCCAGTGGCCACACACGTAAAGAAAGATGTTCACTTCAAGGGACGCCGATTCGAGGTGGAGGTCAGCGGAAGGTCGCACAAGGAGAAGGAAGACGAATAACGAGGGTAAGCGTCTCGGGAAATGTCAATCCGGATCCGGTGGCGTCGAGGGTAAGAAGTTGGTACAACGCAAATGGAACCATTTTTTCAAAATGTCGCATTGGGCGGGCGACCGGCAGTTTCTGCTAAAGGAGACCACATATGTCCACTCTCTACGTCCAAGCCACGCCCATGTTTATGGCACGCGCGTCATCCCAGAGACCCAAGCGAACCGCCCCTCTGATGTCCACATCTCTACTCCTCCCCGTCGAGATGCTTTCCCTTCCTTCCCAAACAAGACGCCGGCCGTCCTATCTGCCTTTTTCGTTTTGCTGACCCTTTCACCAATTTTCCAGACTTGCAAAAATAAGCCGTTTAGGCAATAAATCATTACTACATTTCAGGAAATCGTAGTGTCTACGTCTGCGCTGTCACTGTTAGAAAGAATTTCTTTCGGAGGGAAACCCCTTTGTCGGACAACCTTTCCGAAGCCGACGATTATGCCTCATGAGCAACTGTGGGAGATTTCGGTAGGATTCCGAAAAAGAAGAAGAAAATTCCCTCCTTTGTATTTGTGGCCTCCACATAAGACGCTATTCCCATTTTTCTTTTACGTTTGTCGGCAACTGGAGGCAACTGCTTTAAAAGATTCTTGAGACAACATGCGGAAATCATTCGAAAGATAAAGAATAAACGTCTTCCGACACTTTTGCCATCAACCGACAAAGAAAGTTACAAGATCGAACGGAAAATTTAATCCTCAGTGGACAACTTCAATGAGTATAATCCGTAACTATTCAGCTGTTAATTTATTTTTGACATAATTAAAAGACCATTTATTTCGAATTAAATCCAATAAAAATCCTAGCAATTATAATTCTCACCATATGTAAGGATTTATGATAAAACCCAGTATGTATGTTTTAAATCTCTAAAAACATCTGTGTGGCTCAAAGATTTGTCCGAGTTCCCGCTTGGGATTTTATATGATATACGACTCTTTCATGATACTTATCACATTTTGGAAATCATAAAAGATTGTAACAATTTTCATATTGGGTCAATTGAATTATTTTTAGAGAAGGCTTTACAAAAAATGCATATCTTCTGAGGCTTTACAAGCTAAAACGAGTTGATTCAAAAAGTAAATTGCTATACATCGATCAACCAGAATGGAGGCAATGCAAATAATTAAGATCATATGAACATTTTAAGTGAAAACTTTCAAATAATAATTCATCATCATTTCATGAAAAAAGAAGTTGGAATTCTTATGATAACTTGCATTTCTATGACCGAACTTGAATGGTTCTTTTTCATACCCTTGGGCCTAGACCTACTAAGACTGTCAACGGTCATTTAAGTAATTTGTGTTTACAAGGAGAGTTTCATATTTTCTGCGATATTCGAAGACAAAAGTATCTCAGTTTTCATGAAATTCTTACGGATATAGGATATAGGAAACCCGTACGAATATTACAAAACACTTCATGATGAAAATTAGAGAATAATTGATGAAATTGGAGAGATTTCGAGGTAGGAAAGGGAGAAAAGCAGACAAAATAAAGGATCCAAAGTGATCCTAAGAAAGAAAAACATAAAATGTTTACAAAATATGAAAGAAAATTACAAAAGAGATAAGCACAAATGATAGGGTATTTACAATGGCTTTCGAAGACAAAAAGAAATACTTTATGATGCACATAAACTTTTAAGCTTATCAGTTGTATGCTATTTAATCTATAAAACTTTTAATAATCAAACCACTTTACTTTTCCTCATAAACTTTTTAATTTTTACAACCCAGGTTTCGTTATAGCATAACATCATCAGGTTAAAAAGTTTATGTGGAAAAGTAAAGTGGTTTGATTATTAAAAGTCAGTATGAAGATTTTCCACCAAGTTACGCGAGATATTGTTTTATTAATCTATAAAAGTTTAAAACTTGTTTAAATCATCATGAAGTGAGGAGAGAATGAAATTCAATGAATAGACTGAAAGAAGTAAGGGCAATCCGTTGGAAACATGAGGTCTATGAAATATCTTATGGTAATCTGATTACAAAGTCATACAAGTAAGCACATGATTAGCAGGAAGAAAGATGATAATAGCCAAGTTATTTTAACAAAACATTATAATCTGAAAACCACTGCGATAAACCCGAAGGCTGATTCGCTAGAACATCTTCCTAAACTCGCATAAAATTCAGACTTGAATGTAGAGAAACCATTTTCTATTCATCCGCCCTGTAGTTCACGCAGATCTTGCACACAAAAAAAACAAATATAGTAAAGAGGTAAGGGGGTCCAAAATCAATGTAAATCGAACCCGGATTATACGGTTTACAGCCATACATTCTACCCACTAAGTACCCACGTCTACATGACATCTTTTAAGCATTAAAATTGATATGAACAATTATAAAATATAAAATTAAATATACTCTATACACTCAAAACCTAGACTTAATCAGTGAAATATATATTTAAATTCCACAAATACTAAAAAATACTCCCACATGATTTCATAAAACGTTTATTATACGAGGTACATTTTTTTTAAGAATATAGTCCTGCATTTTTTTGTAAGGACCAATTTTTGTCTCAAGGCGTAGAAAAAAAGCCTCCTGACTTCCCTCACCAGGCTACCCATGATATTGAGCCATCCTTTATGCAGAGAAAAAACGGAGCGTGTCTCCACACAGGGGTGCAGACAAGCATAGAGACCGGAACTTGAAGAGGGGGGAAATTGGGAAAAGGACCAGTGGAACGGAGAAGAGGGTACGGCTTGCGTTTGCGGGCGCTGAAGAACACGCGTGACACGGCAGGGAGAAAGAGTGAGGCGACGGGAAGGTGGACGAACGCCGGGCAAGAGCGAGCGGTTTGGGAAGCAAAAAGCTAGGAGAAAATTAGGAGAGAAAGAGTGGACACGGATGGGGGTGAGAGGGAAAAGGGCTTTCGAGGAAGGAAGAGTTTGACGAGAAAACGGCTAGGAGCGTAGCTGGAGGAATGATGGGAGGAGGGGGGAGTTAAGGAGTTTGGAGAGAATGGAGGACCTCCATACACTGGTGGGGGAAGTAGGGAGGAGGGGATCCTCCTCCAGTGTGTTGGATCGTGGGGGTGGAAGGGAGAATACGGAGAGAGAGAGAGAGAGGTTTTTGGGGCGAACGACCACAAATCAGTCGACATTTCGCCTGAGGGAAAAAGAGTGGAGGGTTGGCATGGAGATGGTGCAGTACGTTGGGGAAGTGGAGGGTGGGGGAATCCTTCGTGCCCTCAGGGCATGGTAGAGGGAGTGCGCTGCATGGAAAGAGGAAGGGGAATGTGCACCCGAGGGGGGGAGGGGGTCGGCTCCCCCCACCCCCCGGCTCAAAGTGTAGCGGCAGCTAGTGAATTTATTGCCCTTCCACTCTCCTCCCTTTGGAAGCGACCTTTTGTCCTCCGATGCAATGCGACTCACACAGAGGGTGCCTCTCCCAAAAACCCACCCGGGAAACCACCCCTCACCCCGCCGAAAGCGCTTTTCTAAACCACCCCTCATTCCCCCTCCTTCCAACAAAAAAAAAAGAACAGAACCCCGCGGTGGCCCTAGAATCGTACACCGAGGTACTCACGAGTTGTTTCTCATTCTTTTCACCCCCTTTTTTCCCCTCCCTGCCCACTTGTTTTTCTCAGTGTTCACGTATCCTCTCCTATTGTTCAAGTAACCTCTCGAAGGAAACGAACCAGCCTGTGATCAACAAGGACCCTGGAAACCAAAAGTTTCGGTGCGGCCCTCGGAGGGAACCGCGCGCCGCTCTTCTACCCCCTCCCAGTGAACTCGCCATTTCTCCTTACCCACATATGCTTCTCTTTCTTTTTTCCCCTTTATTCTATGTCGTCGCTTCACTTTTGACACTCCTCCACAGCCCTATGAAGAAAGGATTCATTACAGTCACGTGTGTCGTTGATGTCGGTTTCACTTAAAAGGAAAGGCGGTGTTAGAAAATACGTCTGCTGTGTGGTGCCGGCTCTGCCAAAGCCCACCCAATAAGTCTGGAGAACCGCGCAAGAAGTTGTCTAAATTGCGTCCGCTTGACCCTCATTTCAGTGAACTCGTTCCCTGGAATAATGGTCGGGAGAAGGTGGTAATTGGATTTGTACCGGTTGGACGGAATATCTCACTCTAGAAAGCATATATCCTGACGAACTGCACACTGCATGACGGAAAAAAATACTTAAGCGTTGGATGAACTGCGAAATCATTTACTATAATGACAATTTATTACATATTTATTTCTAATTCCATAATTAATATAAATGCAGGAATCACAGGCTTAATATGGAAACTTCAATTAAGTACTCACATTTTTAGAGAAAATTCTTAATACTGTCTATTACGGAATACCGTAGTATTGAATAATTTGCTATCAATTTTCCAGTATAATGTCTGATTCGTAATATTGTGCAACCGATAACTTTAACGGTATTTTAATCCCCCGAATCGGAAGATGAGATGACAAATAAAAAGAAATATCAATGAAAAGAAAAATATCTATTCCAGATACTTATATCTATTTTTTAAACTTTTACAAATATTTCATGAAACTTTCTCAGAAAATAAAATTCAAGTGTATATATTTAATTAGTGGTATATTTAGAAAAATTATATTGCTATCTTTATGGCTGCATAGTTTACCGGGATTTGTGTCCTTCGCCACATAAAAAATGTATGCTTACAGAATCGAAAAATAAATTTACTATAAAAGGAAACAAGGTCTGTATACAGTTTATTTAACAATATAATATAAAAAGACACAATAATGTAAATATTCTTTGAATAGAAACTCTCATTCGTGGAGCGAGAACGATCATAAAGGATTGACTAAATTTCTAGCAAATTTATCAATGAATGAAAGAGAAAAAAATATTAAACTTAGACAAATAAATTACCATGTAAAAATCAAATCATTGAACAAAAAATGCAACTATAAGACGAGTGCGATAGGTTTATTAGAGGAATTCGGCTGGGAGACGTTTGAGACTCGAGAACACGCCTGACTCATAAATTAAGCAAGGTTCAAAACCACGAGTTTAACAATGACACGGAATTATTATGGCCCCACGCTACATGGACAGGTAAGACCACAAAGATAATGGAGATAATGTCCGGTACGGATAAATAAAAAAATATTCGTCCTTTCCTCGGAAAATAAGAAAACATAAGAGTAAGAAATCAAATTCATAATAGAAATAGTAAATAAAATCCAATTACAAGCAAAGACAAGATTAAAACTTACGTATACATTCGGTACATTCTTAGATGCTTGTGTATGTTAGTCGCTGGAGTACGCATTTGCATGTATGCATGTATGAAAGTTAAAATGGGTTTTGTATTAATATATGTGTGTCTGAGGGTGTGAATCGGCATGGATTTATTTGTTTGATCTTCGGTTTTGTTCCGTTTTACGGGTGGTAACATAACACCCCTCGTCGCAAGTCCTTATGTCGGCGTTTTGTGAGGTATTGTGTAGATTTAGATAAGAAAAACAAGAAGCTAGAAATTTATAGGACAATATGGGCGTTTCAACCTATGTAGCGATGCAAAAAAATCTAAGGAACGTATAACTAAAATTATATAAAATGCGTTCATCAAATGACACCCAGTAAAGAAACGTTTTTTTCTCGTAATATTAAAATAATAGAAGCTTCGAATTCACCTAATGGTACTAAAAAGTTTTACTCGTTAATAAATAACAAAGTTTACCATTCTAGCAAGGTAGAAACTAAGACGACATATCAAATATACATCGATATGCTTAGTACTCACATTTACGTACATACCTTGTCATAAAAGATGAAAGATGATCAGTTGTTAGATATGACAAAGGAATTTTACTCACCTGAAATCAAAAGAACAACATGTATCAGAAAAAATATAGCCAAACGAATAAAAGAATATATCTATACATTGAACGTTAACATTTCAACCGATATTTATAGAGATGACTAGAGTGACTAGAATAGCAGACGCTACAGTGAGTAGAGCGCTCGTTAAATCTCTACAATATCAAGGAAGATATAATAATATTTCATGAAAAAATACAAATTTATTTAAATACGTACATTATAGTTTGGGACCGATGGTATTCTAGCCCCAAACATTTATTAAATTCCTACTGAGCCAGAGTCGCCGAACATTGTCATTGTATTTCCTTGCACAAGCCTCTGCCTCATATTTCAGCTCAAGGTTGAAAATTATCCTTTTGATTTTTTTCTATTTTCTAGTAATTCTCATTACGTTGTTACAAATTTCGTAGCTTTCGAAAGTTAATGTCATAACAGACAATATGCCCTTTCTAGAAATACTTCCTTGTCACTTTAGATGACAATTAAAAAGTGAAACTTTCAGATTTAAAGAGGCTTTTGAAACACTTTTATCACATACAGGTATTAACCTGTATGTGATAAAACCTGTACTAAAACCTGTTAATTATAATTATTAAACCTGTATTAACAGGTTTAATAATTATAATAAACACAATATTTTAAGTTAAATGAAAGGTAACTGTACAAAACCGATGAGATCTGCACAGGTTGAAAAATAGGAAACTCATTTGCAAACATCAATCACTGGAAGTATCGATTATGACAACATTTAGAATAAATAAAAAAAACTCCCATAGCCGTAAACAGTTAACCTTTCTAAATAAGGTACTAAGGTGGTTAGTTGGCTAACGCCACAAGACAAGGAAAGGGAAAAGAAAGGTTTCCTTTTTTACCTTTTACCCCATTCTTGACTTGTGGCGTTAGCCAACTAACCACCTTAGTACCTTATTTAGAAAGGTTAACTGTTTACGGCTATTGGAGTTTTTTTTTATTTATTCTATACGACTAGCCGTAAGAGCTCAATTCCTATCAATATGACAACATTTATAACACACAATGTATTGGACAACGAATACATCCATTTTGGTATTTTGTATTGAATGTTTACAAAAAAATAGAGTATTTTATGTTCAAAAATCGAATGAATCACTTAAATATTGTCGATAGACTAAATAAATAAACCCCATTTCTCATATAATCGATTGTAGCAACAATAGGTAAGCAAAGTTTTGCATATTCCCCTTTCGTATATCAACATGTATCATCTGTACACACACAAATAACCTAAGAATTTACGCCATCCAGAGTCTTTGAAGAGCAGTGGAGTACGTTAGTGGCAAACTAAGGATAAGGGAGTGCTGAATGGGGAACTAAAAGTGGAAGAGAGGCAGGAGATCAAGTGCGTGGGGGTTCTGAAAAAGAATGCTAGAGATAAATGAGGTGGGCGGAGACGCCGAGTAATGCGAAAGAAGCAAGGAGAGTGTCTTCTTAATTGACGCGCGTGGAGACAGAAGGGGAGGAGATTTTCGGGCTCCTTGGGCTGTCTCAAGCGGACCATAAACTCTACATCCGAGTTCGCGGAGAGATGGCTTTCTATTCTTGGGTCTCCTCACTAACTTCTAGCCTCTCGCTCACTCTTTTTCTCAAACTAAATTCCCCAACCCCCCCACATTTGTCATATTCTCCCCTTTTAACCTCTCCATCTTCACCTCTCTCTCTCCTCTGCCTTCTTCGCCAATGACAAAGTTCCCGCCAAAATGAGTGTCACCGACGAATTTTCTTGTACGCTTCGCTGAAACAGTTTTTCCCAGGATTTATTTATGTACCAAAACGGAGCACATATAGATTCATTCTAACAATATCATGGGTATTTTACATGGGACCATTAATAATATTTTATCATCAAAATATAGGCTCCCAATATTGGTGGGTAGCAATTATGTCAATTAAGAATTATGACAATAAAAATTCTCATTTTTCAAACATTAGTACATTACATTGTCACTTTACTGTACAGCGAAACCTAAAGTGTTTCTCTTAGGTTGTATTCGACTATATATAGCATTTATTTATTTTGTAGCCTAACATTAATTTATTTTTTTTATATCTTTAAGCTTCTTTATAGAACAAAACCGCAGCACAAATTTGTAAACGAAAAGGAAACTAATAAACCAGAAAATAAGGCAGTTTTAATTTTAAGAAAATTTATGCTTAGCTCTATATAAAATTATAGACACATTGTCCATTGAACTTCAGAAATGTCTTTCCTTACACATATCCCGGTATTATTACATAAAAAATACATTACATGGTGAATCTACACTTTGATATTCTAGGATCAGTCAACCGTACCTGCTCCGATAAACGCAGTTATAAAAATCGGTGAGCAAAAGGTTTTTTTAACTTTTAAAGAATAATCTTTGGATGGGATAGAATAGAAGGCAGAGATAGAAATTATTACAGCTGTTGCATAAAAATCGTACCTGAATTTGAGATATAGATAAAAGACTAAAATTGAAATTGAAAAATCGACGCCAAAAGAATATATTAAGCTAGAAAGTTTGAAGACTATCCACTAGCTAATGGTCTCTATAAAAATGAGGGTTTCTGATAATGCCATATTGTGCAAGATAAATGGACCTACGTGTCCATTTTACCTGACGAAAGTTCATCTAGACTGTTCCAATATCACAAGGTACACATTCAATTAATTACTTAAAATCTCTGTTTTACACGTAATAAAATGAAGAACTGCGCCCATAAAAAAAGCAATCTTGGGTCACACTTAATCACAATCCCGCAAAATCTATCATTCTAAGGGATAGATATACAAGAGTGATTAAAAAAAACTCAACGCAAGTACAAATTAATAATTCCAATTGTATAGAGGATAAATACATTTTGCGAATATTATTTTACGAATGTGTTATGTATACTCGTCTAAAAATAAAATGGAGGGATTTTATGTGTGCAAAAAATCTCTCACTCTCAAATCAAGGGAATATCGTTAATACAGTATACCTAAATATGAAGTTTCACAAAAAATATGGTGAATGGATAAAAAATGAACTATTTTTCTTGTTTCTGAAATATAAGTTTTCTGTTTCTTTTAAATTACTGACAGCAATTAAGCCTCCCGAAACAATCCCACCCCAACTTCATATCTTGCATCCTCTTCCGCTCATACGCCCACTCCCCTACTAGTCCCCAGATTCAACTCCTTACGTCCCATTGACCCCCTCCCCTTTCCGGCAACCCCTCCCCCCCAACCTCAACCGACCCCGCCCCATTCCCTACGCGGAAGAGAACGACTTGGGCTCGACGAGAGAGCAGACGCTCCCGTCTTCACGCCTCAAATCTCCCCGCCAAATGCCCCCTCGCTCCAATCCCCAGACCCCGCCCATACAACCCCCTTCTCTATCTATTGCAAGCACATATCCCTCTCCCTAGGAGGGAAACCACCCTCCCCTTTACGCTCATCCAAAACTCCCTTTCAACCCGTCTTCGTTACCGGCAATTCCTATTCGCGGGCGATTCAATATGCATACGTACGATATGGTCTGGGGTTGACGAAATGTCTGTGAGGATTTGAAGAGTTGTGGGGAGGTAAAGAGAGGACGAGAAGGGAAGGATGGTTCGGGGAGGGTGAGAGGGTGGAGTATTAAAGAGGGAAGGTATCAGCAGCGGGGAGGGAGGGTGAGAAGAGTAGGCGGGAATTTTGCCGGTCGGTGGGCGACCCATAAACTCCTTCTCCACCCATTACTACCCCCGCCGCTTCTCCGTTAGCATCGCAGCCACCCCACGAGAGGAATCCTTCGTTTTCACGATGACACCCGACAGACGTCACCCCGGAGCGCACAGTTTCCGCTGCCGAATCCCATTGAGGACCCATTGTGTCGGGCGACGAAACAGCTGAGCCTTCCTCGTGTAACAGTCGGGACGAAACTCTTTTTATTTTTTTTTATTTCCGTTCACGGGCTAAATAAGGCGAGAGGGTGAACAGAATGAAGTTTCCGAAATGAAAAATTTATATGCGGCGCCTCTGGTGTTGCATGATATGGCGATAGACGCTAAAAAAAAATTCCCATCATATTCTTCAACAGAGCGTACGAAATATTTTAATTCATTGAAGGGATTAATGTTCCATTAGTACAGTCGTATGCAGTACTCTGACATTCGATCCGTATATTACCGGAAGTTTAGAACTTGGCGAAATTATTGTATAGCGTCTTACTTATCTTCAAAGTAAACTGAGCAAAGCTCATAGTTTACCAAACAATGTTTTCATGAGTGGAATTTTGCGCAAACATAATAGAGAATTTCAGCTTGTTAATCGCGAAGTTGCGACTTCAACAATTATGTGTATTTTTTTCAATTACTAAAGGTTTTGTTAATGGAGAAAACAATTGTAATCCAACCACCGTCACATAAACGAAGCTCAAAAAACGGCTGGCTGAGAGTAACTATGGATTGGAAAAAAATTAATCTCATATAATTTTCGTTTCCCTTAATTGCTGGGCAATTGTTCTTTCGTTTACGATTGCTTGCCATAGATGTCGTCACAAAAATGCATGTACGTTCAATAGTGCTGGTGAGATGTTATATGAATGTGTAATTGAATGCCGTTTCTGTAACATGCTATCTTGCTTATAACTAATTGTTTATAATCCTTATATTTGTGACGGATTCCAGCATCACTAGGGGGAATATAGATGCCACTATTATCTCAATAATTTGGCTTCTTATTGAATTGTCTGAAGTTTGAAGTGCATAATCTCCAATGGGGACTACTTTGAAGGTGGCAGCATCAATTTATAAGAATAAATAAATTTTATTGTCCGAAAAATTAAAATTCCCGTTAATTTTTGAACACACCTCTTACAGCTAATTAATAATATAGTTTACGTTATCAAATCGTTCATTCCAAAAGACCTTCCTTCGTATTTCATTTTTAGCATTGTGCACACAACTACGTAAATATGAGCGGCTGTAAAAACATAAACATGTTACGCAAGAGCCATCAATATTTAATTCATAATTAATAAATATGTCGAGGGAATTCGAAAAGTACTCTGGCTGAACTTTTAGTGACTTACAGGCTAAGTTTTTAAGCTCGTCTGCGTATCACTCCCGCACGGCAAGGTCAAGTTTCTCGAGGAAAACTTTTTCCGAATAAACACCACTCCCTACCATGCCTCGTCGGAGAACAGGGGAGCTCTGCTATAGTCACTTCACAAAGTCCCTTTGTGGTATTCTCTCGGAAACTCACTCCAAAAATATGACAATAATTGGCACCCTTAATGCACATAAAAAGGCATAAAAGTCTTTGTTCCCTACGATCTAAAAATGAAAGTGAAGGGCCCACGACATGCAGAGAGCTCAACGCGCACCAAAACCCCGCGTTAACTAGCCCTTAAGTGACACATTGGAAGTCCTCTTATTAGCTCGCCCTCTCAATTTCAATGAGCCCTCATGGTTGTTAAACCCACACTCAACCCGCAACATATGGAATAACATGAAAAACACTTCTTTTTTTTCTCTAGTCTCAACTGGAGATACATCCTTGTACAGAAGATACCGGCTTGATAGCCTATTTTTATGAATTTCAATTTTCTTCTTCTACCGGTGGGGGGGCACAGTGAAGACGAAGGCGGCAAGAACGAAAGGTGCCCAATGGGGAGCAGTTCAAGAAAACACGTGCGCTTTGGTCCTTTAGCCATGAATCCTGCAACACTTGAAAATTGGAAAAATTACCCACACGTCCTTGGGAGTCCCCCTTGTATCCCCTTCTAGTTTACTCGATTAAGAGAAAACAAAAGGTTTGCATCCTATAAAACATCTGAAGTTTTCATATTTAAGCTGGCTCTTTCCTCCTAAGTATATTTAGGTGATATCAATTCATTTCCGACCTAGCTCGATCGGTATTTCGTTTGATAGTTTATTCTAAAGAGTTAGGATCTCGTCCGTTGAACACGAACACGAAAGTATCATAACTAGGGTTCAGAACGTTTGATCACAAGTGTTTCAGGGCAAACAAGGTCAAATTTTATGGAAATAAAACGCATGGAAAAATTCCAATTTATTAAAATTGAGCTTAACCATGAATCGAACGAAAATGCACCCTGGCTGAATTTAACAATATGACCTAGTCAAAATTCCCCCGAAGTTAGTTCATTGCAATAAGTATTAACGTACAGGTTAGGGACTGCGCGAAGATATATATATATATATATATGTGTGTGTGTGTGTGTGTGTGTGTGTGTGTGTGTGTATGTGTGTGCATATATATGTATATATATGTATGTATGCATAAGTATATGAAAAAATGTAAAAATGTGTATATATATATATATATATATGTATATGTATAAAAAAAACCATAAACACAGTAATCAACCCGAAGGTCGGTTTAGTAGGTGATGGTAGAGCTCACCCATGTACCAAGCCCTATATGGCGTGCATTCACACATCAGGGTAGGGGGGCCAGTTCCTTTCCCTGTGCCGGTTATGGTTTCCCAGGAAGATCTGGTACCCGAAAAATCAACTAGCTTGGGTGGAGCTGCAGGTGCCCGGGAATCGAACCTGGGACCCTTCGGTCAGTAGTCCAACGCTCTACCCACTAGACCACCGCGACCCGCCTACATATATGTATGTATATGTAGAAATATATTTTTTTTCAGACAGGTTCCCCCCACCTTTCCTCACCTATTTGATAACCCCAACCTCCTCACCCCTTACCCTTCCCTCATGGTGCTACACCCCCTGCCACACACCTTTTTTGGTGGCTCGCAGGGTATTTATGTAGATTTAGACCTAAATCATTGTAAATTTCAGCGAAGCTTTAACGTTTCACTGATTCTATCACATTTTTTGTATATGAATACATTTTACATCAAAAGCCAGTACTAATTATATAAAAACATAATGATAATTTGTGCAACATCTTTGTTGTAAGTCAAAAAGTTCACAACAGACCCATTTTTTTAATTTCCACCACACGGTTAGAAAACGTTCCCGTCACACTTTCCATCGTTATTCCCAAGTAGCAGTAAAACAATCAAATTACCCAGCTTATTGAACTGAAGCAACTGCGGTCCTGATTCGTGTTCAGATATGTGTTGCCCGAAAATCCGTTTCTCCTGCCATCAATAGGGTCCGTGTGGATAAATACGATACATAGATGCCGGGTGTGTGCATTCGAGAGGATGGATGTTATGGATATTCTGCGGGGCGTTTCGAGGTTGTTTTGGTGCGATCTCATTTGCCAGTCATGGATGTGGAAAAAGATGTTTCCATTTTTCTGTTATCCCAGCATTGAGGGCATGTCGGGGAAGTGTGCTTGGAAATGATTGTGATCGAGAACGGGAAACGGGCTGAAAGTGAAATAGGAGCCCTATCCCCTATCTGGGAGTATTTTACGGCAGTGCCAATGGGCCCGGAGGATATGTTGAGGGCGGCAGAATGGGGTGGACCGTGGGCGAGAGTGGCGATGATTCCTCCCCACATTGCTCTGAGGTTTTTTTTTGGAGCCAGAAAAAAATGAAATCCGAGGAGAGGTGGGAAAGGGGGTGAACGAGAAAAATCCCATATGCCAAGACTAAAATGTCAGAAGAGTGTATTCAGCCAAACATAGGAGGACATTACGTTGAAGTACGTTTGGGTTTTCAGTCCAAAAGTCTAAAAAACAAAATAATCAAAGGATTCATTTTCATGTCCCATCGAGCGATGCGCTTCGAGTGAAATGGCAGAGTTCGTACAAAATGTTCCCTTTGAAAATCCATGATGCTTGCGAGATTTGATGAAAATCTGTTGCCCATAAGGTGACCTCTAATGGATAAAATAATCGCTTCTAAAGTGCTGAAGACATTGAAATAAGATTATACATGTATTTTTAAACAACCATGAGCACCCCTTTAATGACCACACTGTATAACGAATTTAATATTTAAAAAAAACACCAATACTTTCAATAGAATTTATCATATAAGATGGACTAAAGTGTATTTCATATACTTTGACACTTAAACTTTGTTATCTAAGACATGAAAGAAACGTTAAAAACTTATTGTGACGGCAATATTTTTAAAAATATTTCCCTTTCAAAAATTTTGAGACTCCGCTCATGTGTAAGCTTGGTTTTTCTTTAGGCGAAATTTATAGAGTAAGTGTTGCTAAAACTTTTTCTTTGTTTTTTGCGGAAATCGACTTTCGGTTGATGCGAATTAAATTTTGGACTTAATTTTTGGACTACAATAATTTTCAAATTCCACGCATTGTATTTTTTCAAGGATAGAAAATTCATAGATATTACACATTTTAAAAAGCTATATAAGCTGAAATTATCACCAACAAACATAATTCAATGAACAGAGACTAACGCTGCTCAGAAATGAACTCGTGCTTAATTCAATTCCTCTTTCTCGTTTAGTATTCGCTGACAAGTAGGGGCCTTTCGGAAAGGATTTCTGGCTAAATAAGTCAAACTTTTTTAATAATGCATTTGACGTTGGTTTAAATACAGATATTAAAATTTATTGCAAACTTCACTATTTGACCAATTCCAGCTTGGAAAAGAAGTTACTACCCGTATATTTAACCCAAGTTATGACCAATAAAATGAATGTTAATGCTAAACATTAGTGCTTGAATTTACTTGCGAGTTCTCGTTTTACGTTTTAAGTGAAATGGCCATATTTTTGCTGTAGCAACTAAAAAATATTTACACAAAAATGATATCAATACTGCCTGTTTTTTAACCGTAAAAAACATTAGGTGTACATTATTAAATTGAGCCCATCTCCCTATTGAAAATATAAGTTTCAAATGAATTCATCTCACAGTTGGACGAATATTTTTCAGTTCAGCTTAAAACGTCTTAACTCAATTTCACCATCATTTAAAAACACATAAATGTAGTCATACAAATAGTTTTAATGAATACAAAGAGAACAATTCCATTGATATTTTTCTAAATGCAGATGAACCAGTATTGAAAAAATAACTTATGGAAAAAATTTGGATTTTAAACATGCGTGAGATCAATATCGGCTGCTTCGAAATATGCGGAAAATGTTTTGAAAAATATTTCCAGATATATGATATGCCCATTTAACCGTCTCGTTGGAATCAAAAAGATCCTAATCAAGCCGTGGGAGGGAAGAGGGGGTGTTCTTTCATATGCATTGTCCACGCACGAGCGAATACGCAAACAGAAGAGGGAATAGAAATATGCGCTGGACGACAGTCATAGTTTTCCGAAACCAGGCACGCTCTCCGCACGTGTTGGAGGGAGACAAAGGAAGAAAGTGATATAGTGGCCGGGGGGGAGGGGAGGGAACCAGTCCATCTACATCCGCCCACCGTTCCGTCTCTCTCTCTCCACGGAAAAAAATACACACAAGAATGTCCATGCCCCCACTCCAACCGACTGCCATTAAGCTTCCTCTTACTTTCGCGAGCGTCAAGATTTATTCGTACGTGATCGCATGAACGCATATTAAGGGCAGATAATGAGCCCAAGTGGTGGAAGAGCAGCGTCCGTCGTCTGCCAATTAATGAACAACCCCCTCGTAGGTTGGACCCCCTGGTGGTCAGAGGGTCAAGCTTCTGGCCGGAAGAAATGGACGGAAGACGATTGAGTGAATGGAATGGGAAGGGTTGTATGGGAGAGAAGGGGTCAGTAACGAGGCTTAGTTATAGATTAATTGTTCACATGGTCAGAAGCCAATTATATCAATGGAACTTTCAATTGGAAATAGAGACATAAAGTCAACTAGTTAAGCGAAAAGTTAAAGAGTAAAATTGAAAAAAAATAACTCAACATTGAAGAGAAACATCATGCATAACAAAGATATAGTAAAAGATCTACTTTAAGCCCTCTAGCGCTGATAAATCTCTCAATATTAGATGAGAATTTTCTGTTTTTAATTTTTTTCGTTTTCCGGTTATGTGCTAATTTGTTTAATAACTCTGGACTTTTAAATGTACAAGATTACACGCATAATTTGTTTTCATTGTCAGAATCTTATCGTTCAATTTAAATTGATATTCGTATATTTTTAAGTTGACGTACTATCCCAGTAAAATTCTATGATATTAGCTCAGCAAGAAACTTTTATGCAATGGGGAAAGCTGTAAACGAGATGAATAATAATAATTTAATACAAGCGAAAGTGAGGAAGAAATAAGCGACCGTTTTGATAAGGTATATTAAATCACACTTAAAACGAAATAAAATTTCATTTTTATGTTCATTTTTCTAAATTATTTATGTTTAAGTTCCTCTGCTGCTTTTCTATAGACCAGTGATACATATTTCGTACCTCAGATGGTAGTCAGAAGTTTAAATAAGCAAAGCTTTGATTTGCTACGTAGTTTTCCCAACGCCAGATACAGTAACTCACAAACGACCTTCACCCTTATTGCAAAACGGGACAAATTTAATTATGAAAATTACCGAGTGCAAAATTGATAATGAACACATGTAGGGGTACTTAAGTGTGCATAAAACTTTCTGACATTTTTGATACAGTACTTAATTCCCATTCTTAAATCAATTTTCCCATAAATTAAATAATAATTTTGCTATGGGTTTCAATAGCTTTTAATCAAAGTCGTGACAAGTTTGATCCATCCAAGGAATATCACAAAATGCATCACGCTTCAGACCTTAAATATTAAAAACCTGTTAAAGAATAAATCATGCAGAAAGTTGATGGAGTATAGGCTGAGTTATGCACTCAGTGTAAACCGAGATTAATGAGCCAAAAATATAAGAACAAACGCGCATTCAAGCTTGTTTAAGCATAATCCAGTAGTAATATCGCGATCAATTTTTTATTTGACTTGATCGCAGAGTTAAACTCAGATAAACTGCAATTGAAAATCTTTTAATGTACATTTAGAATATTATTATTAATGACGATAATGTCCTCTATTCAAACGTCTAGCATTAGAAGCCACTTTGAAAATAAGGAATGTATCTATTCCTTCCTCTGATGAACATGTATTAATTTTTCGGAAAAAATATGAAAGAGCAAGGCTGAATTTAAAGAGTTTCACGATAAAGAGCTGGGTGACTCTTAAGCGGATGATGAGCATTAATTTCAAAACATAATTACAGCATTTGCACTTGAAAAAAACGGAAGGATATTATTTTATGGACTGAGAAGCATGATGAAAGAAGCTAAGACAATGATTGATGCGAGAAGTACCGCGGAGAAGTGCTGGGCTACGATAAGAGGTCAGCAAGTGATCATTGGTGAGAGACCGGCAACAATGAACGGAAAGAAGAATAAGAGGCAGCAGAAGAGAAGTCATAAAAAGTGCTGAATTAGTGGGTTAGTATGAAAACGCAAGAAATAAAAGGAGAGAGACACCATCTCGAGTGCAGAGCACCGCCAACAATCGGACAATAATGAAATTCCGTCGAGCGCAGGATATGTGGTATGCATGCATGCACATTATGCATGATGGCATTCTTTTGTCTATATACTCGAGGAAAAGAAATCTTAAAATGATGTAATTAGACCAAACGCCTGAGGAAATATTTTGTTCTGGCCTTAACTTTCTTGCGCTTGTTATTTTTCTATGCCAAAGAAACCGAGTGGACGAAATTGATCGGAAATATATTGCCAATTCTCAGCGTGAAAAACACGATTCCTATGACAACGAAGGGATTGCGTTCGATCATGGCACTTAAATTTACGCTGCATGCCTAATGTGGAATCATTAGCTACCACAAACAGTATTGCTTTGCTGGGTATTATGCAGAATTAAAGTTCTTTTAAATGTCTCGCAAAAATCTTGCCCGAAATAAATTCCGTGAATTTTTCATCACAGCTAGTGGGATAACAGTCGCGGAATACATTTCTTTGCCAGACCAGTTTCCTAGCAAGACCTCGCATACGAGATGTATTGTGTCGAATTTCTGTGGAAGAATCAACAAAATGTTTTAGCATGACCATGGTTAAAACTCTGTGTTTATTTAAGAACATTTTGAAGGCTAACTGCTAAAGGGTTGAGGCAGGGGATTAGATTATTCCAAAAACAAATTCCGTTTTCAACCTTTAATAGGAAAACATCCTATGTTAATAAAACAAGGATATTAGTTCTAAGAGAGAAGAAAAATTTTTTTGGGTACATTGCCTATGAAATTAATAGAGAATAGAGGCTGCATATCCTTTTCATTATCCGGACGACATCCGATTCCTTGAAAAGCTCACACTCTTGGTATAGTGGATGCACGTAACCTTGGAACTTGAACTCAGTTAAAATTAGGCTAATTATAATGACACAAGTAGTGTTCAAATTTTATCATAAAAATATTAATCAAAATAAAAACCTGATATTAATGATTAATTAAAATTAGTAATTTTCCACAAAAAAAGATTTTTGTGGAAAATTGCTAATTTTAATTAATCATGTTATTCCACCATATCACGCCTGAAACGTCTCTTTTTATTCTGATATTAATGGCTACCGGCTTATCACCTATGTTGTTCTTAAATTCTTGTGATATTTCGGTTCACTATGGCTAACTACAAATTGTATGATTTGCGTACAAATTAAATTCAATGGTAACAGAAAGCATTTAAGAGACAAGAACTGCTTCTCCTATCGTGAATGCATGTACATTTTATAGATGGTTGAGGTACTTATTGATAGTAGGTACCCAACGTGCACGGTACACTCGGCCCTCATCTTTCCGGCTGCCCCCTAGTTCAGGATGGGTATGGCATATGAATAAACCGAGGACAAGACCTTCAATTCCTCTTTGAGTGCCATGGAAAATGTATAAGCTAGTTTTAGATTTTACTTTCTATTTGACCAAATACCTATGATTTGAAATCCTAAATATCTAATGTCATATTTCGATCTCTCTCGCAGCAAAAGATATGAATCACTGAATGATCTTCATGCATGCACATAAATTATATTTCATAATAATGTCACACAATCTGAATTGCTGCTGTAGCGTGCGACCTCTGTGGAGGTTATAAGCCTTAGGCCTTTGAGGTATGCTCTGCATCCGGATCTAACTGTATGTAAACTAAATCGATTCTCAGGATGTGTGGATGCTGGAAGCTGCGTTCTAATAACGAAATAAATAAATTGGAAAGTCCAAAAAAAAAGTTTGGAATAGGAGTAGGTGGATGATTTGGGTGTGTGGATATGAGGCCACGGCACCCGTGTCATGGGATGGGGGAGGTGGCCAGCCATTGGGGAGGGGGCAACAATAAGCGGATTTAAGGGCTGACCGAGGGCGATCTGGAGAACTTGGAGGGGGGAGTAAGAGGAGTAGGTGGTCGGGGGAGGGGGATGAAAGGGAAAAAGGGGGGGCAACGGGGTGATGCAGGGGAGGGGGCATTGTTGGGGCCTTCGCCAAAGAGAGGTGGGAGGGGGAAAAGATGACCAGCGGGCCCCCAGGGGAGGATGAAAAAAATTAGGAGAGGAGAGAGAGAGAGAGAAGATGGGGGAAGAGGTGAGGGATTTGAGAGCGAGGAAGGTGGTGTGGGATGGGTGCCGATGGAATGGAGGGGTGCGGAGGATATTTCGGGATTTGGGGGGGTGGAGGGAGGTGAGGGGTCCGGAGAGGAGTGCAACAAGAGTGGGGATAGGAGGGCAGGAATAATGAGGGTTGGCCAAAGATGAGAGAGAGGTGATGCAAGGGGGGATTGAGGAACGGATAGGGAACGGGCACATGCGGGTAGGTGCTTGACGCGCTTCGCTATATAGTCTTTCATTCTCCCACTCCCCCTCTCGCATGCGTTAAGACCGTGCGCGTCTTCCACGTGTGACCTCGCCACCGAGTTTCATTCACACAATTCTTACAATTCGACAGCTTTGGCGGTGCAAATGTTGACTTCCTCCGCCCGCTATTTTCCCTTGGTAGAAACGGATTGAAGGTTCAAATTTACGGATTTTTTTAGTTATATGGTTTTTGCGGCTAGCTAAGAATTTTTTTCAAAATAACAATGTAAATAACGAGGAGTCGAAGAAAAATGTGGAAAAACTATCCAAGTTTTGTGCGAGGGGGGTCTCGTCAAGTTTTAATTATCACCAAGACATAACCGACGTATCTGGATAAAATATATTCTGCATATTAATTAATCCTTATGTACATAATGTTTTACAATAGAGCCATTAATGTTGATCTGTTTTGTTTCACGAAGCCGTAGAGTGAAGTAACTATAAGGATGGAGAAGATAAGAGAGCCGCAGTGTGATTGAGTTGATTCATTTGTCAGGTAATGTTTCCCGGCAAATCAACGGCAAAATAAATGCTGTTTTTTGGAAAGATAGCCCGTCATATAACTGATTTGTGAGGTAGAAAAGGAATTTTCAAACTGTCCATTTGTTCCTCACGGACGAAGTGGAACGGTTTTTTTTACACGGATTTTATTTTCAAAAGTTGGAGAATTGAAATGGCTCACTTTGTAACAATAGCTACGGAGTGTGCAAATTAGAGAGATAATTACTTTTTAGGGAAGAATATTCCAATATCTCGTCTGCTATTAGATAAGTTGTGGAATAAAGAAAATCGCGCTAAATTGATTTTAGATCGGATAATCCTAAGCTTTTCCCTGGGAATTGATGTCGAAATCCTTCAGCGAGTTACGGAAAGCTAAAACATTAGCTCATGCTTCTGAGGACAGTTTTCCTCTGGGGTAACACCCAGCCTTTCATTTTTTAAAGGAATTAAGTAATTTAATTTTTTCACCTGATGCTAAACCAATCAGCATTTAGGCACTGTTTTCGCTGTTTAGAGGAAAAAAATGTTCAATTTTGAGAACACAAAAATTCATATCTTAGGACTATCATTTGAAACACAAATTCAATGAAGTAATAACATGTATTAAATTGTTCGATAACATGAATCATTATTATTTCAAGCTGAAGTCTCCTGCAAATATTTTTTGGATAGGTTCCATGAACCCATATTGATAATAGATAAATCCTAATACTCATATTAGTAAAGCTTGAAAGATTTCCAGACTTTTGTCGCTGCGCTATTTGGTAACACGCATAGTTTTATCGCCGAAGTGTGTTAAAATAACAAGGAAAGATGGAGAGGTTTTTTGTAATCTCCCCATGTCTTATCCATCCTCGCATATAAAATAAAAGAGTTATATTCAGAAAGTTATCCGCAGACAAGATGACAAACCCGTCAGCCCGATACTTGATCGCAGTTTCGATGAAAGAATTCGCTAGACAGCTTTCCCTGGAATAGAACTACTTGACAGGCAATTGCGACGCAATCAAACATTTCAAGTAGTAAATTAGGATACTTGAGAGCGTTTATAGGAATATCAATCGGAAATCATAGCCAACTAAATCCAATTAATGCGACAATTTAAGCATGAGGCGTTTCCTATCCCCAGTTCTATACAATTTTTAAAGTGGAGAGAATGTCTGCCAGAATTACGACCAGACTTTCTCTTCCGCCGTTCAAGTCTCCCTTGCGGCTTGCAGGGAAGGGCTTGCCTTTACCAAAGGGTCATTCGATACGCCACGGGTGCTATTGAAAGCGGCCATTAGGGTGAGGTCGAGGAGGGGAGCGTCTGCGCTATCCCTTGAGACTACATGATTTCGTGCGAAGCCACCCACTCCCCGTCCAAATAGATATTACATTTTTCGTTGACAGTGCACTAGTTAAGAATAATGTCATTCGAAAGCTCAAAAAATGTTCTGAAATCGGATTCTCTTTAGTTGCTGCTATGCATAAGCTAGTAAATCAAATTACAGCATTCACTGTAACTCATCCAACAGTCATTTTATCTGGGTGTCTCAAGATGGTAAACGTGAATAATAAGGTCAACTAAACTGGTTACCAACGGAGGCCTAATCCAATTTGTGGAGAATTTTCATGTTGATAACAAAAGTCCGCGGCATATTTTACTTTTTTACATTGAATGTGCGTTGTGCATAGAAATGCGTACGCAAGAAATTGTTATGAAAATACAGCTAAATTTTCCTTTCATAAGCGGTATTGATTTGACGACGTAGATCTCCAACCAAACCAAAAGACGTCATTATGTGCAAAAAAAGGAAACGGAAAACAAGTATGCACTTTTTCGTTTCAAGGAAGACGCGAATATTTTCCGGTTGTAAAAATATCTATCTCGCCATTTTTTGGAAACATGGTGTTAAGGCCCTTGAATAATGACATGGAAGTAGTTTGTCAGTTAGTTTATGCTATTGCTACTATTTATACAAAGTAAGTAATCAATGACAGTGTAAACGATTTCAAAAGAAATTTAGTTTGATAAATGCTTGACTCCAATTTATTAATATGAACTCCCTGAAGTAAAAAAATACCAATATATCTTTCGACTACATTTTTTATTCGGTACTAGTAGATCGTGTACGTAGATTCGGTACTAGTACCGAATAAAAAATTTAGTGGAAAAATGCATTTGTATTTTTTACTTCAGTGGTAATATATTTCCACAAAGTTAAGCTTGAAAATGTCGAATATAATATGAACTATTTTCCGTACCTTACATCTACCACACTTCATAAACTTCTGGAAGTAGAGGGACGATTACGAGAGTTGGATAAAGCAGTTTCATGAATGCAAGGACTTAAAACACCATAGAGAATTTAACGCGCAAACTTCAAGTTCTGAGTGCACATCGATTGGATTCAAATATTTTACTACGATGCACTGTTCCAGATAAAGAATCTAAGTAGCAGTTATGAATCCTTAAATTATGAAAATGTCTCAATTTAGCAATACATTTCTCCAATAGAAACAGCTTTAGAACAGTTCACCTTGATTTGAAGTTCATGTGGTTCCGTCACGTAGGAATGACGGGAATAAATGGACCTTTGAAACGATTTCATTAGAAGGGCATTCGAAATCCTTTTCAGATTGATTGTCGGATAAATTGAATGCAATGCTCAACGTAAAATCCTCTAGTTGGTTCAGGGACCCTGTCTCAATGCCTGGCGGAGAGAAAGAGACCTTATTGCGCCCAATAGCTCACACAGCAGACCGCAAACGGCGTCTCAAATTATTTTCCGTAATAAGCTTTCGTGACTTGACGCTCGATTCATCAAGTGCTCTAGGCCGCATCACGACCCTTCCGACGAAAGCCTTTAAGCGTTTAATTCACTGTATAAAATCGTGCCCTCTGCGGGGAATAAAAAGAGGATGAGCGAGGTGGTCGCGATGGTGGGTGGGTGACTGTACGGGATGGTGGAGAGGGCAGAGGAGAGGGAGGGATAGAGGGAGGTGCATACAAGGGCGATGCGAGGGAAAGAGTGGGGAGGGAGAGCGCTTCATTATGCCCGTACCATGTGGACAAGCACGGACCCCTAGGATCGCAGCAACTAGCTGCCGAGCCTGTCCTCCTTCAAAACCTTCTCCTTTTTTTATTTTATTAATCGGGGTTGATGAACTTCGCCTCCAAAGGGGCGGTCACTCCTTCGCGACTCATGGTCCAGGCATTTAATTTCCATTGAAGCACGTAATTCAGAGAGAGAGAGAGAGATTCTCCCCTCTTTCTCTCTCTCTCCTACCCCCTTTCCACCCTCTCTCATGACAACCTCCCCACTCGCTCCTCTCCCGCCCTCACTCCAGGTCCCGCCCCTATGCCCTCTTCGAATTACACGTGCTGATAAAACGAGACGTGGAATCGCGAGGCACGGTCCGCGTGGGCCCCGGTTAGCTGCCTTTTCCCTCCCCTACCCTCCCTGATATTTCCTGCGGCAGCGACACCAGCGGCAGGAGTAGTATTATAGTAGCGGTTGGGGTGGTGCAAACACACTGGGCCTTTTAAGCATCGGAGTTTCAACTGGGCGCTCTCTGTAGACTCGCCCTGAAGCCATAAGCAAAGGGTTGAGGAGGGAAAAAAAAACCTCGTTCCCTGTGTCCCCACGTGCATGAGGCATTAATTTCGAAACACTCGAAGAGTCGGGGGAGAAGGGACGGGCGGGATTGAGGAGGGAAAATCTGCCAGGCTCGTCCCTCCTACCGACACCCCCTCGCGCACCCCTCCCTCGCCCACACAACCCGCCCCTAATCAACGATCCATAATGCCCTTCATACCGTCGGGAAGGCAAATGATAATAAAAAATAAAAAAAACTTGGGTCGAAAAAAAACATGGCGCTTTTAATGTCTTTGACACGTTTCGGGCCAGGCCGTAGTTGTCACTCATCATTTTCATGGAGCTTTTTTTCGACTAATTAGAAAAAAGGCAGTAAAAGTTTGTAACTATTGTGCTTAATGAATTGGCCCACTTCAATAAAGATTCTTTTTCTTGTTGCGAGTCTTGCGCAGGGTTTTAATGCGTGTTTTTTTATATCCTTTCGGAAGCCTTTGATTCACGTGCGGGTAAGGTACTCACGACCTTTTTTTTACTTTTTAATTGGTTTAAAAGACAGACAATAGATTTTCTCATCTTTCAGCGGGAGATTTTGACTAAAGTCGTTAAATAATGGATTCCAAAGATATTTTACTGCCGCGGATGCCATGAATCGGCTGTTTAGGTCTGTGCAATAAAATAGAAGGGTAATTAGAAACTTTATTGGTAATTTTATGCTGATGGGTCCCATCAGCATAAAATCATCTATCAAGAAGTACAAAGAGATTTACTAGATCATAATGAAGCATCGTATGGAGCCAATCTGGCACAGTTTAGTTAATTGAACGATGGAGAGCCTGTATTTATTTTCCTTAGTTTTAGCCATTTCTATTTTCACGCTGCAGGTTAAACTGTCCCATAAGTTTCTGGCTAAAACGAATATCCTAGGGAATCAGGCAATAGAGGAAAAAATGTATGTTAACCTTAGTATTTCATAATCTGGCAAATTTAAACAAATATGCATCCACAAAACACCCCGCTAGGCGCCGTAATGATGTGTGGGGGTACTAGGGTACCGGCCATACATGTAGAAATATTAGGACATGCAAGTATGCAGGCAATAATGGTATATTTTATTGAGCCATTAAAGTTTAGTCTCCAAGTTATTACAGTGGGGCACTTGCGTTAGACTTAGTTATGATTGCGTATCGTGCGAGAGATGGACGAGTAGTTGAATCTGATATTAGTGGGATGTGTCTCTCTTATTTTATTCTAATGGTTTACCTACCAACGTTACGTGGTATCATAATAATTCACTCCATGTCACAAGCAAACTCAGGTATTCTGTACTCATCTGTCTGCCTAATTCTTGCCTGCTCTATTTTAGAATCAGGAGGTTTCCAACTTAGCTCCTCTAACATTCCCGTCACGCTCTCTTCTTGTAGAAAATTTTAATAATTCTGGTGGATTTTCTCTGAATCATTTACATCTCTTTAAGTAAAGTTTGCCCCCCACTCTAGGTTCTCAAATATAATATTTGCCGAGTATTCCAACTGTGCCCTTACTAAAGCGTCACGAATGAAACGGTTAACATGCTGTGTAATACGAGCTATTTATATTTTAGATTAAAGGGATTCCGAATCGAATCAAATCAGCATTTTCATCCCTTCTATGCAAAGAGCGTTTGTAGCTCCGTCACTTGCTCGTACGTTTAGAATCAGTCTAATTTATCAACTTGGACTAACAAATTAAAATAAGGAGTTACGAAAAACGTATTTTGATCTTGATGCCAACATGGGGTATTATTTATTTTCACCTAAACAATTGTGCTGATGATAGAAGATTGATAAAAGATTTGCTGGTTTCAGCAGACTGGACACCTGCACTCACGCACATTGATACACTTTGGCGGAAAAACTCGTCATAAAAAATTAATGTCTGGAATTCAATCTCCATTCTCCTTGTTACCTATTCAGGTGTTATTATTAGCTGATGGTTAGAATGCCAATAAGTCCATTTGAGTGGCGTGCCAATTATTTTCTAATTAGGTACGGCCACCCGTAAATGCAGTTCCTAAATTAATTAACACTGATTATTAATGCTCGAATGATACGAGAAGATATCTACGGATGAATTACACTTGATAATTAACACGGCTGAATATTTACGTAACATGATCAATAGAAATCCTCTTTTACTGTGTTTTGACTTAATAAACGTATTGTTCGTTTCTGCCTTTAATCGACTAATAAATCAACCGGATTTGGAACGGATGAAACAGATGAAATTGTTCTTTTGGCAATAGGCTCATTCAACGTCCTAGTGTATATTAATACACATAATTTATAAAATTTATTATTATGGAATTGAGAGAACCTTCTTATTACCTAGTAATAATTACGGGGAGACAATTTAAGCATTGAAAGACACAACTGAAGTGAGTTGTAAATTAGCTCTGATCAATAACTAATGCGAAAACAGATATCGGTACCCTACGAAAATCTCTGGCTACTTCCGAGGACCTAAAATATTACCAAATAATTTATGATGAAATTATTGATAAGCATACATATAAAGTAAAGAGATAAGTATATATAAATTGATAAATATATCTTTCTAAGGTAATTTCCTACTTTGATTCTAATTAATATCACCGGTCAACGTACGAATGTTTTCGGTTTACATGCTATTAGTTGACAGTAGCGCCGAACGGAGGTTTTCATTTGCTAGGCGATACAATTTGGAGTAAAATATAATTTTTTTAAATGTGTAACATAATAGAACAACTACATACAACGTGACGATGGTGTACTTGGCATTTCTCATGGAAACGAGATAATAAAATATCAGAAATATAGGTATTTTTGGTAGTTTACTAGCACTTTTGCAAGACGTCTGGAATTTTGGGGAAAAAAAGAAATAAAGTACTGAACACGATATGAAAAATGTAATGCAGGAATTCCTTTCCGAATCGTTTTAAAGTCTCGTTTTAGGATTTTAAATAATTTCAAATATATAAAAAGATAAAGTAAAATAAATGAATTTTTATAAAGGAGAGACCGCACAAATATCTCGCACAATATTATCAATCATTAATAGAAGAAATAAAAAATTTAACTAACCGCATGAGATTATTTTAAGATGCACGTTTCCCCAGGTAATAATCGAATAATTCCTAAACGGTTAAGGAGCAAAAAGATTAACAGGTCACATTAACCTAGAATATTGTGAGTCAAATTCCAAGCTCCACATTTGGCATATGAGCTGAAAAAAAAGTCTCAATTCGAGGCCACAGCATATACCGGTCACAAGACCACTCAAAGAGTATACAAAACATGGTCCAAACTGACCCAGAGCAATTACTGGACCACCGCCCACTTCAACAGAGGGTGAAAAATAAAGGTGGCGGTTGGCGTAGAACGGAAGGGATGCAGGGTGAATCTCTTCCAAAGGACTTTCTCACGCGCGTATCTCTCCCGATACCACCGCCACGTTGGAGATAGAGGACCGACCGAAATCAGAAGAATGAAAAATTACAAAAAAAACAAAGGCGCACGAGCAGGCTTCGGATCGAACACTCCCAACTCCTTAAGAGGTTGTCACCCGCGGAATCGAAACACAATGGGGCGTGATGTGCTAATGGACCTGCCCATCACCGCGTGAAGAGACGAACATAGAGAAGGAGAGCAAAAGAAAAAAAACGGTCCCTCAATTAAAAGCGACGGAGTCGGGAGGGAAGAGACACGTCCACGCATCACGCATGTACACACATATACATACACACAAAAGGCCTCGTCACATAAAATACTCCTTGACCGCCACGTGGGCGCATCATCATTCGTGTCCCCACTCCAGGGCCCCCCGCAGCATAAACTGGCCCCAGTAGCAAACGGGAAGAGGGCAGAGCGGGCGGGAGAGTGATGGCGAGACGCGGAGAATATGGAGGACGCAGAGGGAGAGAGAGTGACTCTTATGAATGCGGGGTGGAAAGGGACGGACACATTTTTACGACTGGCGCACGCGCCCCGTCGTCGTTTAGCACGGCCCGGGACGCCGATTCCCCGGCGGACGGTCCCGCCGTCGACCGGCGGCGGCACCGTCCCTAGGGTGGGTGCGGCACCCCGCCTCCGGCAACGAATTCTATGAAAGACCCTCGCACTACATCCCTCCTCTATTGCTCCGGCGGCTGCGACATCCGACTGCGAGGCGCTTTTTCGAGTGCGAGAGGGAGGGTTTTCGAGAGGTGGTGCGTGTACGGCCAGAGCAAATGACCACCACCGCCAGGTTCCCTGGGCGGATGAGCATACATATACGTACGTATACGCGCGCGCCAAAGAGGAGTAGCCGCGGCCGACTTGTGCTTACACTCGAGTGTCGTCCTACGAAGTGTACCCCACCCATCGAGAAGCATTGTCCAGTGCGCGTTGTACGTTCCTGCCCACATGCTGGCGGGTAAATGATCCAGGCCAATAAAAACAGGAGTGGCTTTAAAAAAAACCTCCTGCGCGCATATACCCGCACCCCGGAAACTTACAACTTCTAAGCAATAAGTTTGTGCACGAGAAAACTGGCATAAGCATGTCGTCATACTACAACACGAATTACGATTCTAATTATGATTTATGAAACACTCAAAATCAAAGGAATTATTCGCATCAGTGGGAATTTCCCTGCGGAGTACAATAAATAGGGAATAATGATATGAAATTTCAGCCTGCTGGTGGAGAAATATTTGCGCATTAGGAGATATTACATCACGCAGGTCGATTCGTTCTACTATTAAATATTAAAAATGCCTTCAGCGCTTTCTTTTCATAAATATTTTCAAAACTGAAATTTATCGCCCACTTTGAAAATGTCTGTGATCCTTGACCTTTCTTACATTGTAAAAAAAATACTCCCGGTTAAGATTCAATTAAAATAATAATGCAAAGAAACTCTTTATAACAAACTAATAAATTCGAAGATTCTGACGAAAATATCAAGAAAATGGATTCAACTTAAGAAATTAATATTATCTTTGCTTTCTACAGAAATATATATTCAAATTTCTGTAGAAAGCAAAGATAATATTAATTTCTTAAGTTAAACGTGGATTTCTACAAAGTTAAGGCTTCAACCATTCAGTGCAAAATGGATTCAATTAAATTTCAGATGATAGTAAGGTAGAAGCAATATGGTCTTAAATATATAATATTTTTAAGTGTATGATAGGTTAATAGATGAAGGCTGGGGATGATTTTCCGATCACAAGCCTTTTAAATCTGACATCTAATGATATACTAAAAAAAGTGCGATGGCTTTCTAATTTTTAATGATACCACTGGTCATTATGTTACAAGAAATTATTACTTGCAAAAATTGCAAAACTGCGTTCACTGATAAATGACAATTTATTAAAAAAATCAATTTAACCTCCACTGTGAATATTTAACGAAAATATCCACTTTTAACTTATGAGTTAAAATAATTACATATTTCTACGGTAAAAAATCTCAATCCACAGAATTCAATTCAGTAACAGGAATGAGAATTATGTAAAATGCACAGGGTCACGATTTCAGTGAGCGAGGACAGCATGAGTTGAGGACCTTTGGGCTCGGGATAGGTTAGTCTCTGGGGAGCTGAATACAAGGGGAGGGGTGTGCTGGCCGATAAGTGGACACAGGTCATAAACGGTCGGGTAGTTAAGTGTAAGCTCCCATCGCCTGGCCATGAGGGTATGACGGTCAAGGGTCGTTTGTTGCTTCGGACAGCGTTGGAAGGAGACGTCGCGGGATGCTGGTCGCCGCGCTGGCTGTAGTGCCATAGTTATTGACGATATGCGCAACAAGGGAGGGAATTTCTCACGGTCCCCGACAATGACCGTTCTGAGGAAAGGAGAGAAAGGGTTTTCCTCCTATTTTAATTGAGTCTTGGGCGTTAGATGTGTCCGAGAGATAATTCAGGTCCTGCTTTGAATAAGAATACGGGAGGGGGACAATGGCCATCCTCCATTGGTCTTGCTATGGTCGATTAATTCATCAGCTTTTTTGATGCTGATTCAAACGGGATTGTTTGATCGCATCTCAAATAGGCGGGGAGGTATGCCCACTGACCGATGAGGAAATCAAATCAGAACTGACATTAATTAATTAAAACAATGAATTAAAAAGATCAGTCGAGGAATGAGGGAAGGAGCTTTAAACGAACCATGCTGACTCTTAAAACGCGTTGACTCATGTGAGCAGCAACTCTTTGATTGCAAATAAAGATTTTTTTTTAAGTTTCCAGATTTTAAAGGAACTTTCCCAGAAACACAGAAAAACAGTTGGAATGTATGATCTGCTTGATAAGTTCTCTCAGGAACGAAGGTGGTGTTCTCTTCAAACGTAATAGGTAATACACATCTAGCTAATTTTATGATCTTAAATAACTTCAATTTAATATTTATAGCCCGGGGCTCACTTTTTTATATATGCTGATGTATCCCGAGTAATTTATGACTTTTTATTCCCAAAAACATTATTGAAATGCATAATTTTAAAATGCTTAATTGTCCTTTTCAACTACTTACGTGCATGTTGTCATCTATCTTGCTATATATAGTATAATTGAAATCGATAACATCCATTCAATAATCAGCTAGCAGAGGCTACTAAAAAATCCAAGAATGTATAATAGAACTAACAAGATATGATTGTGAAAACCGACAATGAAGGGTAATAGACTTTAACTTAAAGACAGTCCTATGCATGTAAAATTATCAATTTAACATAGTGGGCTTTATTACGGCTCAGGGGAAGGCTGTAAAGCCTTTTCCAGAGTCACCTAAAGCCTTCCTTAAGTTCACGTATTCGAGAGACTGTAGCGTTCGAGTTGCATCTACTTTGTAAAGAGGCGCCACAAGGACAAAAACCCAGGCGAAATAGCAAATAAATGCTGCGTCACACAGACACATATCACCAGTAATATGCTAAGCAAATTTTTGTGACAAGTAATGCGAATTAGTGGCACAGTAATGTACAATACGAAACATCAATACGAAACATCAATTCGAAAAAGATGACGGATTTTTCTCATATCGATTTCAGTTCGACGGATGCTCTTCACCGAAAAATGTCTATGGCTCTCTCTTTTTTCATTTAAATCTAACTTAAAAAGAAAATTGGTGGAACAAGTAATTTTGAACTTGCAAAAATGGCGTTAGTGGGGACCACATGATAGTTTAACATGTTAATGCTTCCACAATGAGACGTCAGAGTCGAGTATTTTTGTATTTGAAAGGGAAGCTATTGCACTAAAATGCGCCTGTAATCGAGAAAAAGTGGCCCATGCAAACATTATTTAAACAAATCCCATCACATGAATAAGACTACTTCCTCAGGTCAGGACGGGAATGAATATATTCGGTTACAAGGTAATTTCGAGGAAATTAGGATAAATTTGGATTAATTTGGAGAAAATCCTTGAGATCAATTTGTAGAAACCACCTCACAAAATAATAATTTTAGTTGAAATTCAAATATACACACTTATTTAAATACATTCATTTGAAGTAAAGACCACGGAATGAATATTCGGGAAAATGGCGATTTTATTATTCCAAGGAATGTCTTGCACTAAGATATTCGTAGATAACAGGCGCTCAGCACGACCACGGTGATGTCATGCAAGATAAACAATATCCGAGTTAAGCATTTTGAGTTAAATCTCCAAATGTCCTTCATCGTCGGCATTCTAACGGCAGGAAAAAAGTAGGACAAAAAACACGCGCATGTAAACGGATTCCTCTTTTAGATGAAACAGCGCTCGCAATCATAAATCATCACATTAACGCCTTGATGAACACGATCGTGGGTAGTATGCCAACAGTTACGAACGTATTTCAGGAGCGGCGCATTTTAATGGGGTTGACAGAAAGATCGGACGATATTAAAATTTTGAGCACACACACGCACGACAGGAAAGCCAACTCTCGTCCACAAAAGGATTACAGCATAACAAGGAGAAAAAGAAGGATAGGTGTTTTTTTGAATCATCTGCGAAGTAAAAAATCGAGAAGAAACCAGCTAAAGAGAAAGGGAGCCCTGAAGGCAACATGCGAGTGCCACAAAAGTGCAAAAACAATGCAACGAGGGCGGAGTTTAGTGGAATATCATTTCCTGAACTGGAGGCCAAAAGTTTGTAAATTATATGCCAAAAATGTTCTTAGTCAATTCTTATAAATTGAAACGACCTAGTAAACCACTAAAGGAATTTTATAGAAGGAAGAAATGTGTGAGATTTAATAGCGATAACTTCTAGGATACAGAATTTTTTTATCAACGCTCGGCATCCTCGTCAAATTTTTTATCAGCTAAGTGGGTGATCAGAATCGCCTAAAATGTTTTCATTAAGAAGAGAGGATTTGAAATCCAGCTAAAAATAACATACATGCTCACTTTAATACGATCAATTAAAATGACAGGATTACATCAATAAAATCTCTCTCTCTTTGAATTTTGATAAGATCAAACGTGGTTGGAAATCGGAATTTTCCGCATTAAATTCACAACCCTTTGAATCGTCAAAAACGGAATTAACGAATTTGGTTTCAAAGAGATTGTTCGTAACAAAGATAACTTTCTCGGTTACATGTGAAAATATGCCAGCTGTTTGAGATCAAATATACGAGTTTCATGATTTTCCTTTACCAAATAATAGGTCTCACAGACATTATATTGCAGCAAAAACCCTTGAATGAGGGGATATTAATTAGTGATACAATTGAATTACCGCGCTTCTTAACCTCCATGTGGCACAAATGGTAGTATCAGTTTTATTCAGAGCCTACCAGTCGAAAATTTTTTATATTTTCCTTTTCTAATTAACCAACTGTCAAAAGTAAGAGACCAAAAAAATGCTTGGCAAAAATTCGTAAAAACAACTCCCGTCGGGCAATGGTCGTATATTCAGCCATATCGGACATTAGTTTGAGAAGGGGAAGGGATGAAGGGACACCCGATTCGAATCCGTGTGCGTGGGAGAGGACGTCACCTGGACAACTCGATTGACCGCTATCTCGGGCGCGAATCGCGAAATACGAGCGAGCGAATGAAGCGGACACTTTGGCAGACGCACGACTTCCGGTTTCGAGGCGGTATTCGCACGATGAATCTCTCCCCACCCTCCCACCTCCCTACTCTTACTCCCCGTCCACGCTTTGTGACAGGAGGACAGGCCGTCCATTACGCACAAATTCGAGCGCCCTTCTTTGTCATACGACCGCTTATTGGGACCTCCAATTCGAATCTAATCGCACCCTGCAATACGTGCGGTTCTCAGAGTGTCACGTGCGAATTCCAGGCGCATATACACATCTTATCGTCCAAGCGTTCCCCTCCCTCTCACGTACATGTGCGCCACTCCCTACGTTTGATACCCCAGGGGCATTGATCGAATTCGGTCTCGGTGGGTGGATGGAGCGAAAGGGGTCGAAGGGAAAAAGCGATATTTAATGGCCCGCCCCCCCATCGTCCCCGTTCCGTTCGAATTAAAAATGCCGATGGGCATTAGCGACAGATTTATTGCCGCCTACAGAACAAACATACATCACCTCATGCGACATCTGCGGAAGAGTTAGGCGGCGTGTCAACGAAACACATTGCGACTATGCTAGGACTATGCCGCTGGCTCTAAGGTGTGAGGTCATCAGAAGCCAAAAGGGAGGAGAATTGAGAGAATATACACCACCATAATTTTGACTATGTTTTCATTGTTTTTGCAGGCATATCCCTCGGCATTTTATTAATACGAGATGTACTTATGTGTGCCTCCAAAAGTATGCATCATTGTTTTTGCAGGCATATCCCTCAGCATTTTATTAATACGAGATGTACTTATGTGTGCCTCCAAAAGTATGCATACGCTGATAATTCTCAGAAATCATCAATGCCCCTAATTGCGGTTAGAAAGCGACTTTATATGAATAGTTTCGATCCGATCTGTAAATAGAAGCAGCAAGCCCCAAGCAGAACAGTCTACCCAGGCGGTTTTTTTTACTGCAAATGCTACCATTAAAAACTAAATCTCGTGTTGATTCTATTTCTGAATATTGGTTTAAAACGACGTGCATTCACATTTCCCTAATCAAATCTAACAATGACTCATAGCTTAAGAAAGGTTTTTGTCAGACTACAGGATTAATTATCATCACCCAGATGGAAGCATATCGTCATCCTTTAGAATAAGTGACATACTAAGAAATCAATTAATGTATTTTTTCTTATTCAGAGAATATTATTGATCATTTTTGGCGTCACAGATTAATTTTAGCGTCGAAGCCAGAAGGAAGTTAAATTTTGCTCGACGCAAGGAAGTGGTACGGTCTCTTTTCAGTTGATATTTATATTCCATAAGGGCTAAATAAACAAAACAAAAGATTTACTGCTAACATAAATTTGATCTACAATGGTGAAGCTATATCTGAATGTATCGATGACTTAATCTATCATACTCATATATAAATTAGGTTCATCTACAAAGCTATCAAATGTTTTTTGAGTCGTCATGATGATAATTATAAATTTGATATTCAAATGGACTTTATAATGGCAAAGGACTAATTTTGCAGGACTACAAAAAATAAATAAAGCAATACATCTCTGGTAAATTATCCCACTGACCACATCACATCAGTTAACCAGGACATTTATTATGTCAATAACTGACTGAGACTTCGAAAGGGCATCGTGTTTTGGAACTTGGGTTTATCATGTATTACTTCAAAGATACGTACACGCATTGATGGAACGACTCCCCTTTGTATTTATCTACCCCTTGTCAAAGGCAATCATTACTTTTGCGTTACCTAGCGACCGCAAGGCGAATCTTGTCCCCTGCTCCTTTCATTTTTCTCCGTTCCCATGACGACGAACGAACTCGCCGCTGACCACGAAGCCAATTCCTTATTCTCCTGGGGGACACGCCAACCCTCCCTCCTATTACCCTCTTCCCTCTCCTCGCACGGGTGTCTTTTGTCGCCGGTATCCTTAACGACCAAAGGAAGGGAACGATAATGAGGGAAGACATCCGACTTAACTTTGCGCCGACAAAAGACAAGCTGAGCTGCCTGGCCTCGTGGGTGGGTGTATTACGTCCGTCAGTTGACTGACTGTGGCGGACAAATAAAAGCGCAGTGCGGAGGATTTTCGGGATCAATCTGGATCGGGAAGATAATATTGAGGGGGTCATTGTATGCCAAATAGAACGAAACAGGCCGTGGCATGTCGGTAGCAGGGGTATTATATAAGGAAAACCCACTAAAATGAGTCTGGGAGGACGAAAAGGTGGACGTAAGTGGAGATGCTTTGTACCTGGGACACCAAATCCGTCTTGTGCCGTGATGCGGAGCTAATCTCAGGCAAAAGGCGGCGAGCTCAAGATGATACTTACAGACCCCAAATCCCTTTCCGTCCTCCGCATTCAGGGGAAACGATCGAAGTAAGGAAGGTGTTTCATACAAAACTTATGCTGGTTTGTCACAAACATCTTTCAATCATCTTTGCCGAGATTTCAAGGGAAGTGTACAAATTGTGCCACAAAAGTGACTGAGATTGCAGTATTCTTCGATTCAGTTATTCCTGAAGAATTAACACTGTATAGACATAACTTGCATGTTTAAAGTAAAATAGACCGAAACTATTAATATTAAATACCATTAAATAAAAATATCGAAAGTATCATGCGATTGAAAAAATTCATTGCTGGAAATGGAAGAGGAGAATACATACAGAAGAATGAGCGAAAGTCTGAATAGGTCATGATATATTCTTATCTTTATGAATATTCCACCGCCGTCCTTTTATTTCGTCGGCTATGTTAATATTTTTAAATACGCAATGGTTTCATGATAAAATACACACAAACTCTCATCTATTCCCACGTACAATCAAGAATTGTTAATAGCAGGTAGTTAAAGCATCTGTCCGAACAGATTACCCGCGGATCGATTCTCATTTTAGAGTGTTTTTCTTCTTTTCGGAACTAGAAAAGATACACCTCCACTAACCACCTTCAGCACTTCATTTTGTTCTATCCCTTTCTTTCCTATGAAAACCCCTGGGAGTATGTACAGGGTTCGTCCGGAAAATAAGTGTCTTGGCAAATAAGTCTTTTTTGACAAAAGGGGAGTCGTCCACTACGAATTTGTACCTGAACGACAAACTGTAAATGCTGCATTTTACGTCCAAGTGCTCGACAGGCTTCGAAAACGAGTCGCCCGCATCCGGCCAGCGATCAAAAACATCTGGCGGCTGCATCACGACAATGCGCCGTATCACACCGCGCTTGTCGTGTCGAACTTCTTGGCCAAGCACGGCGTGGCAACGCTGCCGCACCCTCCCTACAGCCCGGACTTGGCACCACCGGACTTCTTTCTGTTCCCGAAGATAAAGAGGAGTTTCAAAGGAACACGATACGGGACTTTGGACGCCGTCAAAGAGGCCGTGTCGACGTGTCTTCGAGAGGTTCCCGATGATGCCTTCGCGGGAGCGTTCCAGGAATGGGAACGCCGCTGGAACAAGTGTATCGACTCACAAGGGTCCTATTTTGAGGAATATTAGCTTAAGACATGTTAAAGTGTAATATTTTTTTTCCTGAGCTCAGTACACTTATTTTCCGGACGAACCCTGTATATACCTAATACCCAACCCCTCGTATTGTTCCTGTAATCCATGTTCCAACTGCTATCGATTGGCTGTCTGGCTCACTATATTTTGTTAGGTAATCTACCAGTTTAGATTGATTTTCGATGGTCACAACGACCAAATAAATAACTTGTCTCTCAAAACAAAACCCAACCCAACATCCTAATTTACATTAAAGTCCCTCTTTATCTCCGTATACTTACTTCATTCCGGCCTACATCCCTATCCTATTTCTGCCCCTTCCTTGTTTGCCTAACATCCTCCCCTCTATCATAGTCTTCAACATTCCACTGTCAATAAATATGCTTTTCATCCATTTCTCCTGCCTCTTTATGATTTTTCCCAACGATCCCCTCTCCTCCCCCACCATACCAGCACTGGTCAGTTAAACCTAACTGACCTATTCATCTCGGTGGCAACTTCTGCTCAGCTCCAGGCATTGGGAAAAGAAAGCAATGGGATTCTTGAGATATAGGAAAGCTAAATGAAATGTTAAAGTAGGAAGGAATAAATTTAGAGATAATGGAGAAGTTCATGAACATGGGCAGTTTTTATAAGAAAAAAAGAATTTTAAATTGGACACAAGAGAAAAATTGCAAAATCGAAAGAGGAATTTGCATGAATAATAGAATTGATGATGGGTTTGACTGGGTAGCTAGGAAAAAAATATTAGTAAAAAAATTTTGAAATGCTTCGTGGGTGTGAGACCTGTTCTTTGAAATTGGAGGATTGGAGTGGATTCGAGGTCTGTGAAATGTGGGTGTGGTGGCGAATGGAGAAATTAGGATGGATAAAAAGAGGAGGACAAACGCCATTTTTTTTAAACAGAGAGCGAAGAGAAGAAGTTGATGGGGTAAACCCGAAAAGGCCAGGGAAAGTAGCTTAGGGAAATACTAAAGAGTATTAGTATGTTGAAGGCCGTGGTAGAAGGGGGAACTTTGGGAAAGCGAGTTAGAGGAGGGAAGAGGGTAGCATATTTAGATAGCGTGAAGGCAGACAGAAGTTTCGAGGAAATGAATAAAGAACTAGGAAGTTCTCATGATACTATGAGCGAACAGTCGTTAAAGGCCGTCCTAGTGGTCTTTTTAAAATGGGTAGAATACCCTGGTTGAATGGGGTCGAGGCAGGAGTACATCGAAGTGAATTTGTCACTCTGATGACGGCTGGATACCTGTTAATTTACAAGGAATTGAACATTTTGGGATTTAGACGGGGCAAAAAGACTCAAATGAGCTCATTAGAAGCGGACTCACCTTCAGAAGTGCCAAAGAAAAAGCCTGAAAGGTCGCTACTTTTCTTGATACACGCTAAAGACCAACGTTTCACCGTTAGCAGCGACCTTAGACGACACTGATTTACAGGGAAATAAAAATAGCTGCAGATTGTGGGTTACGCTTTAGCGACTAAGACCAGATATCAATGTGGTGCAAATAATGAGAGCTAGAATTCAATATAAAAAATCTATCGCACAGAATATTGGAATAAAACAAGGAATTGGAAAAACAAGACGTAAATTATTAAGTAGATGAGACCATATTGAATATCTCATAACAGGTCAAATACTTGTGTATAACACTGACATCAAATCTTTCATCGGGTACACTCATAAGAAGAATATGCGGATCAGATATAAAGAAGCTAGGTCGCACCAGGTGGGTTGCAGGAAAAGGTAAAGAAAAGGTAAGGGATAATTGCTACTCGGCTTTTCGTTAAGCCACATTTGGAATACACGGCAAGGGTTTGGGACTCATTAGAGAAACGTTTAATTCGACAAATGGAAAATTTCAGAGAAAATTCGCCAAATTCGTTAAAAATTGAAACAAAAAGAGAGTAAGCATGACTGGTAGTTTGGAGGAATTAGCTTGGTTCACGAAGAGAGCAGGCAAGACTCAAAGACTTTTAGAAGGGCACGGGACGTCTGAGTTTTCTTGTGCCTCCGAGGGATCTGTTATGATACCGAAATATATTAATAGATTTGACCACCGAGATGAAATAAGAGAGACCGTTACCGAAAGATGTAAGTGCTCGTTCTTCCCTCGCAAGATACGCAATCATAACAAAGTCGAACCCAAGCACCCGAATATGCCTTCTTAAATACAAAAAACGTGATGATCAATGCAATTACTGCAAACTGTATGTAAGCATACATACGTACAAGTGTTTTTATATACGAGCTAATATATATATATATATATATATATATATATATATATATATATATATATATATATATATATATATATATATATTCAAATGCAAGTTTGAACCAAAAGTTGCCCAGGTATGCTTTGTACCCTACCATTCCCTGGCCCTCGGCCTTGCGCGGTTTGCTGGCTTTTGTAGAGATGTTGGTGAAAGACGTGGAAGTATGATGTCATCTTCGGTTCCCAATCGGGAGCCGAAGATGACCAGTATTGGTCCCATGACAAGGCCCAACGGGAAATGTTTGGGATCTACAGGAGAAAGTGTTAATTATATATGTGCAAAGCGGATTCGCTAGACTTAAAAAGGAGAAGGGAGGAGGTGCCCTCAGGATCATTAGAGAATCCAGGAGAGGAACCATTAGACGTTCCATTTGAGGCTTCACTAGTATTTTTGACAGACCGCCGCCCAACGGCAGGACGTCGTCGCAAAGTCGGCACGTGGACATACAATGTAAACTGATGCGTATTCGATTATCCGTGGTGACGGGTGCACCTTATCTCGGAAGCAGTAGCAGGTTGCGTTTCCCCTTCTTTTCACTCCCCTACATCCCTACATAGTGAATTCACCATACATTAACTGTGAAGTTCAGTTATTACAATCAAATCAAAAGTTTTAGATCAGACGAACTGATGCTATGATCGAGACGTTTTCATCCAGTTTCCATCGCTTTTAATTGTAAAATAATTCGCAGTTTCATGGTGGCATGAACTATGTAGATAGTTGAGAGATTATTTTTTAAGGAATAGTATTTAAAAGTTTCATAAGAGTTTCCAAGTTTTTATAGTTTTTATTAAAAAGTATTAAAGATAAAGTAAGGTTTACTACCAAGTAATCCACCGTTAAATATACACCATTTTCAAGTGCTATTAATGAACGGCTCACGGTGGAAGGTTTTTGAAAGTGTAATCGATAGACTACCCTACCATAAATGAATGCTGTAATTTTAAAAATCCTTGAATAGGTGATTACATGCATGGTTTCCCTTAACTAATCCTGATTCGTAAGTCATTTTCCTATTTACACATTTTTCTGCAGTGCTTTAGACGCTAATTCAACAATGAGGTAGGATTTTAGCCATGTTTACCAAGTTGGTAGTTGTGATAAGAGTCCAGCTAGCCTATTTTTACGAGATTTCAGGTGTTTATATATTTATTTAATTACTGCATTAGAGTGAGATTGAGAGTTTATAGTCCCTTCTTCCATCTAACCCCTACATATTACATTAAGGACAATTACCAACACCCCACAAAGCCGCGTGAAAGTATTTACATTATATATCTTCTTATATTTGCAAAATAATAATCCAAGTAAAACTTCATATCACCACAAGCCATTTTTACGTATTTTATCCAAAAAAATTTTTTCAAAACAAGGGTGAAACTATAAGCGAGCCTTAGCTGCCGTTTTTCCATTCTTGTATTAATTATTATTTCGTAGTCCACCGTTTTAGGTAAGCTTTGGAATGGACACAAACGTAACACACCTATATTTCTTAGCTTCCCCCAAAAGAAACCTTATTAAAACTGGTGGAAAATAAAAAAGTTGGAAAATTGCTATCACTGCATTTTACCTTAATATTCCGACAGATTAAAAATGCGTAGGATAGACAAATTTACAGAATCGCAGAACGTCTTTGGACTTTCAGGGCATGAGTGAGATACGATGTATCATAAATATGCATCTAGCAAACATCCCCACCGCCACGCCGCCCATCCCAGCGATCCGATTGGCGCGGGCGCACCAGGTGTGTGGAACGCGCAGTCGAGAAGCAAATCGCGCGGCAAATCGGGCGTGCGCCGCGTGCTCTACGATGGGGGTGACCAACGTTCCGTCCAACGTAAACAGCGAAAGGAGCGCGGCCGGCAGGGTACCCTTGCCGACCCCAACCTGCCCTGACGAGGGCGGGCGCGCGCAACAACTCGAAACTCCAACCGAGCGTGCTGTTGCCTGCACGGTGCTGCTGTGGCATATGCAGTTGCATCGAGTCAGTCTCGCCCTCACACAAACACAAATAGGCACGCCCTCACATAGGAGGAAGGAGTCCCGTCGGATCTCAACCCGGCAACAAGTGGGGTCTATTGTTGCGTCCACAGCGAACTCCCCTTTGAGGAGGGGTGAGGGAAGGAACGGAGGAGGACACCTAGGGTTCGAGAGAATGAAGGGCGTTTACGCACCCCTTTCGGTACAAAATGCTCGGGGCTAAAGTTTTGTCCTCTTCGTGCTTCTTATGGTAGGTCGTGGGAAAGTCAACAAGACTGCGGGACGACCCAAGTCGCCAAGGTCTCCCCCGCATTGCGCGTTGTGTGCAATGCTTCCACGAAAATATCTACCTCTTGTCTTTATTCTTTCATGTTCATATTCGTCCAAAGCTCTCCCGGGTAACACCCATTCTTATCCTAATGTCAGCGACCAAACAAGTCCATTGTTTATCCCCCACCGCAACCGCTATCAAAGGAAGGGATAATCGACATCAATAATGACGCGTTAAGGGTGCTTTGATTTTGTGCCGCGATTCGGCTTTGACGGATCACTGGTTCATCCCCTCCCGTCTACACTCCCTTGCTCTTAAAAAAAATCCCCGGTCCAAGGTTTTCACTCCACGGCGTAGGCTGTAGATAAAAGAAACGAGAGGATTTTATTTTTCCTCTTCCCACGCACTCCATAAATGCGTGACTTTTAGATGCTTCGCTTTTGATCTGCGGATGGTTGAATAATCGATTACTGATGAACCGAATGTTTTGTTTGCTCCGGGGGAATTAAATGATCATTAAAATCACTCACTCCTGAGTACTGCGTGAAAGACCGTGGGAACCGTGAGAAACTGAAAAGCCTGATGAAAATTTATCTTTTAAATTATTTTGCGTGGAGATTATTTTGACTATATATTTATTACTGACCTTCCAGGAAACTCAATATCCTTTGTTATTCTAGTTCACAGAAAAGTGTCCATTAAAGTATATCAAACAATAGTTAGAGCATGAAAAAGATAAATAACAAATAGATGATGTGAAGGAGATAAAATTATTTTTACATGAAACAAATTATCAAGTAATTAACAAAAAGCTCATTTTTTCCAAATTTTTTAAAAATCCCCTCATTAAATATGAATTACAGGAATGTTACTTGAAGGTGATGGTTTTTCGGAATTTAAATGAAACCTATCCTTTTGCGCTCATTGAGGGGAGGAAAAGACAAGACATCATCCATTTCTAAGGATTTTGTAGGAATATTTAGAAACACAGTGCACTCTAATTAAAATGCAGTCTAATTTTTAGCAACCAAACAGAAAAATAACTTTCTAGATAATGCACCATCAAATCACTATTCACCCAAAATTATACGGGTATACATACGGCTCGTGTACGTATTTAGCAACGATTCATTCGTTGATTTCTAGTTAGATCAAATATTTATTCTTCACATAATGTACCGTATCTTTTAGCTATTTACGGCATCGGAAATTAATGACTCGTCTCAAAATACTGAATTCCTTTGTAGATGGTATTAAACTTGGTGGTGGTAAACTTAAATGGTCGTCTCTTAACTACGTGACGCGTCGCCAGCCTTGTCACCATTAAATTCAAAGGAAAGCATCCCTTACCTAATCTTGACAGGCGTAAGATCGAAAAAGATAAGAAAAACATGAGGACTAAGGAAAACGTTTTGAATGACGTTAAACACAGGTAGCTTACCGAGATCTTACGTAGTAAAATGATATTAGAAGAGAATTTAAAGATTGAAAAAAATGAACGCAAGTTTTTCTTGCTTGCTCACAATAGCTTGAATGCAAAAGTGCATTAATATAAAACTTAGCTTATTTAGTGGTATTAAATACGATACCAATTAATAAGTGCGACTGATTTTAAACACGTTTGAGATACAGAGCAATGCATTATATTAATTTCCTATTACATTTCACATGTTATTGGAATAGGCATGTACTCTGGGTTCTAAGGATATCTTGTGATGATTTGGTTAGTATCGGGAGCTTAGTTTTGTTAGTATTAGGAGAACGAAATCAAAACATAATGTAAATACAGATATTACTTGTATGAAAGAAGAAAATTATTCCTGTAAGAATTCAGGATGGTATAAAGATAGGCGAAATGTGTGTGGAATGGTATATTGTCATTTGGGGTGTTAGATTTTCTAGTTATGCGAGGCTAATGTATGTAGTGGAAGTTTTTTATCTTTAACCGTAAACTACCAAATAATAATATAATGTCTATTAAAACTAATGCAATTAGTATTTGAAATTATATAACCAACTATACACCCCTTAGGAAGGTAAAGATATGCATGAAAATTCCGAAGACCACTACAACACCAAAGCGTGTTCACGTTTCCAAAAAAGCAGAAGCAAACACAATTTAGAAGGCAACAATAGTTTCACTGAAAAACAACTCTGACTGTAGTAAATTTTCTTTACAAAGAGTTGATTACTTCCAATACATGAATTCCATATACGAGCGCAGTAGATGACTCGTATATGACCGCAGCTTAAAGATTTTTCTTTCCTTCCAATATTCTATTCATGCTAGGATATTTCATGAATCTACATCAATGACTATCGATATGAATAGTATAATTAATATACGTCCTAAACACAGGTGAACCATTAAAATCGCAAAGAAATAATATTTGTAAAATTTGGTTAATGATATTGATCGTTTATTATTTTAGGTTGGTAACTGTTAGCCTCTAAAGATATATTTAAGGGTCATGGTATTGAATTTCATGAATCACAATCATGAGTAAGACGTCTTCATAAACTGTAATTAATGATTATTAGTAAGCCGACATTTTTCGTTATTACGGGTCATGAAAAAACTTCACCAATATTTAGATATCCGATGCACAACACTACGTCATTTCCAATAAGGAATCTGAATTCATCAGAGCAAAAATTTGAAAAAGGGGGACTAGCAAGGGTCATTTGTCTCAATTAACGACCAAACGAAAGCTAAAATATTTTTAATCGTAGAACGGTGAGGTACATGCGTAATTATTCACTCTCTCTGAACTCAATTCACAGAAAAAAAACAGTGAGATTTAAAATTCATTGAAACTGTGATTTTTGCAGGGCAAAGTTGTCGTGGTGTTTGCACTCTGGTGAGGCATTTTGCTAATATTACTGTTAAGACCCTATTTCTCGCAAACTTTGAACTCATAGAGAATTGTTGCATTGTATTGCACATTTAGCGGATAACTCCGTTAAAAGTTATTGTCGCGGCATCTCCCTAAGTTTCTTGCGATTTGTAATTGAGAGATTTACGTATAGTATATAGAAAAAAGGCCACTCCTGACTTTAATCAATAACTATTGAACAGCGTCAGAAAAAAATTGAAACGAAAAACCTAATACTGAAAACAAAATTGCGCACTCAAGTTCGGATTTTAAGTACAAAGTAATACAAATGAAAACACTCAACTACCAAAACAATGCCCGTTTAATCACGGGTGAAATATTGCATCCGGAAGGGAAATGGAAAGACATTAATCTTGAAGCACTCCAAACGCAGGCCAAACTCTCCGATAAATGAGAACGAATCGGGTCTTCAGTGGAGAAAGAAGTGAGAGGGTGAGAATATTAGAACGACATGGCACTGGAGCAGTGGGAATTGGGGTAAGGGAGAAAAAAATATATAATACGAGGCAGGGCTGTGTGCGAGGGACATTGAAGCGGCGACGGTGAGAAACGGGGAGAGAAAAGACCAGCTCAGGAGGATCATGCGTGACCGATGGTTGAGTGACACGCAAGCGGCCAGTTTAGCCGAGGGCCAGCCGTGCGTGGAAGCGAGTCATCCATACTCACGCACACAAACACGCTCCTTGTGCCCTGACCTCAGAGACCCACCGACACACCCGTTCGTACTGATTGTGAGACAATCTCACCGCATACACTCACATCACAATTCTATTATATGTGCGAGTGTATTTATGCACACATACACTCGTTGACAAACATTGAAGAGTGGTGACATAAATTATAACGAAGCAACTAGATTTAAATATAGTTAAAATTAAGAAAGGGACCCTAAAATAAATATATGCAACGTTATATCAAAAGACAGAAAAAATTCTACCACAATTTGAAAAATACTCCCCATCAAGTGCTGTGATAATGTTCATTATTTGCTAATAAATGATAAGAATGATGCTAATAACACTAATGATAATGTTGATTTTTTGTTAATAAATTCAAATGAATTCATGAGGCATTCATTTACAATAATAAATTAACTAAATTTTCTATTCATTAAGTTTTACGTACCACACTATTAGTCCTAGAAATGAAACAAAGTGGATTTTTTAAACGCTAAAAAATTTATTTTCTTTATTATTTTATTATTATTAGGTAATTTATCGGTTAAGGTAGGTTTCTGGATGGACACAACTATCAAATAAACATTTTGTAACTCCAAACAAAACAGAATCTAGCAACGTAATCTACATCAGGTCCCTCTTCATCTCTGTGTACTTCTTTCCTTCCTTCATCCCGTCCAACATCCCTATCCTGTTTTTTCCCTTTCCTCGCTTGCCCAACATTCTCCCCTCTATTACCTTCTTCAACATTCCACCACCGCTCAATACGCCTTTCAACCATTTTTCCTGCCTCCATATGATATATCTTAAGAAACTCCTCTCCTCACCCACCATCTCCAGGTCTTCCTCATTTGTTTTCCTTTCGGTCCATTTCACCTTCTCCATTCTTCTCCACACCCACATTTCAAAAGCCTCCAATCTACGTCTATCCTCCTGCTTCAGCGACCACGTTTCCGCGCCGTACATAGCTACGCTCCATATCAGAGTTTTTACGAATCTTGTCTTAACATCCCTACTCAACGTCCCCTTCATCAACTCCCTCCTCCTTGAGAAAGCCTCCTTGCCTAGCGCAATTCTTCTCCTTACGTCCCTACCACTTTAATCGAATTGGTCCAAAACACTTCCGAGATACGTAAACTGTTCTACCTGCTCTATTTTTTCCCCGCCTATTTTAATATTTAGCTTAGCCTTTTTCTTTCTGGAAAATCGCATAACCTTTGTTTTATTAATATTTATTCTCATCCCATATTTATCGCACTGAACCTCCAATTCACTCAACAATGCTTGCAACCCCTTGGCTGACTGAGCAACTAATGCTTGGTCATCAGCAAACCTAACCGATTTTACGAATTCCCCCCCGACTTTCATTCCTACCTCCAGTTCTTCCCATGCCTTATTTTCTTTATTAATATGATTTTCTTATTTCTTAAGATGTTTTTATCCGGGCATTTCCAATGGCATTCAGCACAGTAGATACTGAAGCACTTAACTTTAAGATTTCATCTACTTTATCACGAGCAGCAAAATCAAAATATCCCAAAAATTCAAAAAACCATTTTTGGAATATCACAGCATAGAGTTCGTTCGGGAAATTGTCTGCATTGATATTAAATTTGACAAAAAAATTGATATACGCAGTTATGATCACGTGCATTAAATTTTAAACAGTATATTTTACGAACTATTATTTTTTTTAATCGACACTAGAATAAATGTTTCCATCTCACTGAATCTATCTTTCATAGATAAAAGTCTATCGATTAGCGTTGGAAGAACCTCTACGGCTCGGCTTCTATTAGTCCAGGAAATATTTCTACTATTTTTTTTATGGGAACAAATAATTGATGCGGGAGGGACGGCCGTGGAACAAGTGAGAATTTCGAAAAACCATAACTCGCACCCGATCGCAAAATTTAATTTCCCCTCGCATGCCTTTCCCTTTGAGTGGCAACAACACCCCCTCACATACACGCTCAACACAATTCCGACCGACCCTTCTCCCCCACCTCCCCGTTCCCCTCGGGTACGTGCCTCTCGCGCCCTCTCATTAAGCGCCCCGCAGAGATCAAACGCTCTTTACCCCAGCGGCCGTCCTTGCGCGGCTCGCTCGAACTCGCCAAGCGGGTGGTGCAGGAGCTATTGCTCACAACGAAATATGCGCGTCCGCTCGACAGAAGTGTTGGCGGCAGGTTTTCCACATTAGCGCCCGAAATTGGATTACTCTACGTCGGCAGATAGATCCTGACGTGCCGCCCCAGAATATTTTCCGCTTCTACTCCATCCTCTCTATCCCCACATTCCCCGTCCCTCCCATTTCTCTCGCTTATATATTCACGTGTTTCCTTCTCTCAATGTCTCTCCACCTATCCCGACGTCTGCTTTCCATTCTTTCTTATATTTATCCACCATTTCCCTTTGGATTACAGTTACTCTCTACAACCCGTTTTCACTTCACAGCTGTCAAATTTCTAACTATAATAACGTCCTATGCATACACGTATGAGTGCGTGTGTACGTATGTATGTGTATATATATATATATACACATACATACGTATATATTATAGTAAGACATGCCCTTCATATGAACATGCTGCGTGTGCGTGTATATATATATATTTATATAAACACACACAGCATGTTCATATGAAGGGCATGTCTTACTCGGATAAAGAGGAATAAACATCGGGACGAAATCCTGCATTTTAATTGTTTAAAAACTTGATCTAGCTAGAGTATTTACCCTTTTACATTTCAATAGCTCCCTGATAAGTAGATTTTGTACCCACTTAGTCAGAAAACAGCGGAAATATAGTAATACTGCATCTAACTTCGAGTTGAAAAATATCATCCTTGATTTACCGAAGGAAGCATAATCTCTGAGGATTCTGGAGAGCGGTAAAATGGAAGTAAATACGTATTTAAGTCAGTTTTTGTTTCTTAAACTGGGAACGACAGCATCATAACAAAAGAAATATGTACATTTTCACTGACACATTATCAGCGGGGTAGAATTTGTAATGTGCAAAAATAAATGAGGTTTCATTGACCCGAGTATTAATAAATATATATGGTTCACACGATAGGGATTATATTGTCATCCTCTTTGGTACTCTGCTTGTATGCTCGGGGGTACCACTATATGGCGGCCAAATGCCCGCAATCTTTAAATACTTATTCTGCTTAGTTCTCGAGCTGATGTAAAGGATTTAATACTAATAATGATCTTGCTGCTAGTGTTTTATATTAAGCTATAATGGCAAATGTAGTACATTTGAACTCTTAAAACAATGTTTACTGTTCCAAATGAGCAAATAATATTACGTGCAAACAAAAAGGTAACCTGTAAAAGAATTAGAGGTACCTATACACCTATTAGTATATTTTTTTCTTACTAATGAAAATTAATGAAAGAAAAGTTTGATATTTTTTATTCATATCTCACATTACCAAGAAGTTCCATTAGAGAGAGCAATATTAGTTTTAATCGCGAAGAATAGAAGCACACCGCTCATATCGGTAGAAATATTTCAAATTTTACCGAGTAAACCTTATTTCCAGCAAATGCTTATTTGAATAGCCGCTCTCATATAACATTCCGAGCACCGAAACAATGATACGAAAAAAATGGAATTTCAATGGGCCAAACTTTTTCACCTCTCCCCTCATTTGGGTAAATGCCTTCTTATCCAAAGTAAGTTCCTTCGTATTTACGACGTTGAACACAATCTTCAAGGCGCATGACGGGCGAATAAATCGCTGCGCGACTAGCAGCAAATTAATGTCTTCTCTGAAGAATGAAATTTCGTGCCGTTCCTAATTCGAGCTTTGGTAAAAGGTTTTACCATTGCAGGTTTAGTAAACTAAACTTAAACGAAATCCTCCAGGTGCTAGGAGTAGCAATTCAAAGATAAACAATTTCCAGAGTGAAGAAAATTCTTGAGGAATACCGTCACGCAAAACGCCGACTACTTAAGGTAGATATTAATTCCATGTGAACTATTTGGCTCTTACGTAACTCAAAAATAGTATCAACTTTATGGTTTCAATATTTTTATTGGTGGTACGTGGCACAACATCTTTCGCTACACTGTCGTATATTCATTTACGTACGTAATTCCCATATTCATGTAAGTGTTGAAACTTTTAAGAAATACTTTTAATTATAAATAGCTCTTATTTCCACGAATTAACGACTAATGCAATTAAGTTCATTTGGCCTTTTCACGTGCAGCTTCATCGTTTGCTGCCAGCCACTTCGCCTATGCACATCAACATTTTAACCCGCAGGCATCCATAAGAACGTTTGCCCGGATACCCATTGGATAAAACGACTAATTCTGATACCGACTTTCCTCTGGCATGCCTTTTTCCTCTAAAATAGCCCACGTATATTTAAGTTTGCCGAGTATAACAAATAAGTTTAAAGGCGTCCGTTGAAGCCAATGTGCGGTCAGTTTTATCGCCAGCAAAGACCTACTTGTAGATACTCCGATAAAAGCCTTTCAGGCATCAACCAGCGGAGGAGTTCTCTATTACACTACGCAACCAACCTCTGAAAGTGAAACTTAAATACCGAAGTACTTCCATTGCAGTAAACGACCTCCGCTGTGGGTAAGCTGTCCTAATTACTATTACTGCACAGGTTCTGTCCTCTAGCTCCATCCTTCCCGTTCTCCGCCTAATGCTAATCTAACCTTGCCTGCGTCGACTCATTCCCAATCCCGCCGAAGGGTTTAGAACTCCACCGTCAGATGCACGAGTGAGAGCAACACCCGCTCACGCCCAAATCGTCACCCATCGTTCATCCATGACCACCTCCCTCCCCACTCGGGAGAAAGGCACCCACATCCCGCGACGCATCAAGCGACACTTACCGGACCCCTTTGTTCTTTTCCCCAACCCGCGTGACCAACACACGAAACCCGCCCCGCAAATACGACGACCAACGTCCATTTCTGCGTCGCTGCTACCGGAGACGTTGGAGATGAGTGGACTTGGGCCGAGGAAGAGAGAGAGAGATGCGCCGGGAGGGTTGGGGGAGGAGGAGGAGGACACGCGGCGCGACGCACGTCCGAAAACGAGGGGAGAGAGAGAGAGAATGGGTGGGTAAGTGCGGACGCGCGAAACTTCATTTCCTCTCCCTTCCCCCAATCCCGTACCCATCCGTCACCCTTTCGGTTTCGCGGTCGTGCGCGTGTGTCGCCGCTCCCCACGCCCTGCTCTGCAAAAGCCCGCGAGGACTTGGGGAACGTCCGGCCAATTAACGGAGGCCAAACCCCCTCCCCCCCCGTCCTCCCGTCTCAGTCGCGATGCTGACGAAACCCTGATCATCGCTGTAATTTCGCGCAACTGAACGGTACCCAACAATCTAGATTTTAACCATGCTGCACGTTGTAGGTACGGGGTATACTGTAAGTCCGAATCATACTCGACAAATCGTTCGCCGGGATTCATTCCAGTTTAGCTGGCGACGAGGCTGGGACAATCCATTTCGTGTACCGATCAATTTTTTGAGGAAGGTTTGCTTACTTTATGATGTTTTGCAGGAAGGTAACGGACAAATTGTCAATGGAAGAGGATAACTGTGGCTGTAGTTGCCTTACAATCGAAAAAAATTTCGCGCTTATTTTTTCCGTTTATCCGCCGTTATTTAGCATTAAAAATAAAACAGTGGAACTTTTCCAATAGTCCACCAGACATAGGAGCAGTCGTTATAAACTGAAATTACTTAAAACTACACAGCAGCATCAACAATTGAAAAATACTAACAGTTCCTTCGGATGACGAGCATAGCCATTAGGTCGCTGTCTTTGAAAGCACTTAAAGGTCATGCCTCTGTTCTAGAGACAGCATCGCATTTAACTCGAGCATGGAAGTGTAGCTCGTAAAATGTCGGAGCTAGAAGTAATATTTAACTTAGCATTGACGAGAAGCGTACTCTAGGACGATAGTTGCACATGGTTATGCTAAGAGTCAATTGGAAGCCATGTATTCCGAGTGTGAAAGGAATATGATGAAAATATCGTATCAGAGCATGAAGAATTTTGAAAAATATTCGAAGAGAGGAAGGATACATTTTAAGTATCACTCACATAAATTCAGGGCTAGGTAGAATGAAGAGAAGGAACGATAGCTACAGAAATTCGTTTTCAGATTATTAAATATCTAAATGCGTATACTTGGTTTCATTACAAAGCAGAGAGAATATACCAGAGCCATACCAATTCCAGAAAGGAATTGATATCAGTCCTTTGGCGCTGAAAAAATTCATAGCAGCCCATACGGTATTAAAATATAAATAAAGTGAGTCGTGCCTGAGAGTGAATAGATACGCGTGTAGGAATTGTTATCATTTCAAACATCTCATCTGGAGAAAATAAAGTGCAAAGAGAGCGAGCAAACCTGGCTCAATCTTCATTTTAGCCTCACTTCATCTATTGAAAAAGTTTCATGAAAACATCTTCTTATGAGAAAATTATGTAGAGGACGAACTTTATAGCAAATAGTGATTGAGATATTAACACTTTCTCAATGAAAACCAATCGAATAGCAAGAATTCCTAGACTGGTGTCTTCAAATTACTATCCATAGTGGCATTAGAATTTATCAGGGGCTAGTGACGTAAGTTACGGTTACGGTAGGTTTTCGATGAAACGAGCAGCTGTCCAATGCTGCTGTATTCTATTGTTCTAGGCTTTCCTTCGTGTAAGTATTTAATATCCATACTAAAAAGAAAAACTTGTACTTTTCCACAAATTTTATTATATGGTACAACGCGTTTCACCGACTTGCGGTATCATCGGGTAAAAAACCTGGTTTTGTACCTGATGATGCCGCAAGTCGGTGAAATGCGTTCTACCATATAATAAAATTTGTGGAAAAGTACAAGTCTTTCTTTTTAGTATGGATATCTAATGCTGCATTTACGAGCACTGCCTTATCCGACTGTAAATATCCTAAATCCCATTAATAAATTAGAGTTAATTAATTATTAGCTCTTTATACTTTCAGCCTCCCTTAATTGAATCCATATGAATACTTGTTCTTGTCCTCCCGTTACTGGCATACCCTCATGTTATGTTCACCATGCCATTTCCTTTCAATAACTTTTCCTCCTACTTATTCTGCCTTCTTCGAAAGGATCTCAATCACTGTCTACTTCTTCCACTACCATCCCAAGCACATCTTCCTTCCTTTTTCTTTCTCTCCGCTTTATTTTTTTATTCTTCTTCACACCCACATCTCGAAAGCCCCTGGAGCGTAGTCTCTCGCTCATTGAATATGCCTCCGAGCAAAAATAAATATCACGCCTCATTTTAAATTTTACCCTAATCCTTTCTTTACTCCCACGTGACCCTCATTTACTCTTTCCAAGAGCTACTTAGCCAAATACTATTATTTTTTTATGTTATTTCAAATTTTTTTATCTTCTAAATACGTAAGCCATTCTGCCAAAACTTGAATGCTTATTTTAGCTGTATTGTCTTGTACCTGATGATGACTTTTTGTCTTTTTGTCTTTTGACTTTTGTGAGTTGAAACGCGTCGTACGCTAAAATAAATCTGTGGAAAAGTGCAAACTCTCCTTATATCCATTATGAAGAACTTCTACGACCTTAAACCTGAATCTGTTGAACTTATTGTTTATTTTAGCCTCACCATTCATTGAGAAATAATCAAATTATTTGATAACTATGAATTTTCTTACAGTGTGTGCAGTAGGTATCAATATTACACTCACTATGAAGAAAATCACTTGTAATCGTTCAGAAACAGGTCGTTCATTCTCTGGATACAAAAACTAACTCTAATATGTATAAATCTACTGGACTATGTAGCTCCTATATAAAATTTTATATTATACTATATGTATATATTATTTATACTATATAACTGCTAAATATTTTTGCGAAAATGCGGTATGAAACACCAGTTAAATAATCGTAAATTATCTAGCAAGTAAACATTTTAATGTGAACGTTCTATCATATTGAGCTCACGAAGTATCTATGAGGTCACGGATTATCTATCATGTATGCAAAACAATGAACCCTTGTTGTCCTCGAGTCCTTTGGTTTGGGATTTTCTCAATCTTTCCAAATTTATGTTCAATTTGGGAGACGACGGACACACACAAAACTCGTGACATCATCCTCAGTAATAGCAAATGACGCTAAGGCAACTGTTGATGGGGAACAATGGGTTGCCGTGATCTAAATGGAAGGGAAGGACCCTAAGGTCAACAAATGCATACGTCCCCCTGTCCTTTCTTGATTCTTAGGCGTTGACCACAGCAGTGAAAACGCCACCCTCCATCCAAAGATAAGTGCTAGAACATTGCAAGGGAAGGAGACAAGAGCGAAATGATGTCCCACTGAAGAGTGTGTCAGAGATAGTAAACACTTGGAGAACTAGGGAAAAGTGATCGTCTACAATGGCTAAAATGAGTACCTACACTCGCAAGTGACACTCGAAATGCTACAATTAATAGATCTCTAAAATCCTATTTTACCGAAGCAGATGAGGTATGAGAGGGCTAAATATTATGAAACCATAAATGATGTTGACATAACTTTTCTGGATATTTTCTCGGTATTTTCTGGATAATTATGTACATTTCAAGCATACATTGTGAGATCAATCTAAATTGATAAATAATTACCTTTCTGTGTTATTTATATATTACTTTAGGAAACAATTTTCTACTGAACCTTAAGAGCGTACGTAAACCCACACCTTATATATGGGTATTTTTTCAAAAAAGTGAACCAGTGCTTATCTCTTTTTCCGTTCGTTAATATTTAGCCTCTTGGGGTATCTGTATTGGACGTTGAATCTAAAAATTCCTTAATAAGTTCAATTTACAGGAAATAACATTAGAGTGTGAACCAGCAAAGGGCTAAGATGCACTAATCATAAATGTGTGTGTCTGCAGGCTAAATAAAATAAAATCTTCCTACTCGATGTCTGATGCACTGACTAGTTATTTAGCGCTCGAAAAGGCTTCGCAGAAGGGAAAGGGGAAGGGTCCGAATAGGAAGGTTAAGTCAACCGCAAAACTCCGCTTTCGGTCAGCCAAAAATGACCCTTCATATCTCGGCGGTCTTCGCTCCGTCATCACCCTCCACTAAATCCCCAGTGCAGTTGCAGGGCATTCCGAAGAAGATTTCTCTACGCGTGGCTTGATGCTGAGAACGAGTCATTGACTTGGTACCGTCCCGATTATGCAAAGCACTCACTCAATGACACAAACAGAATTCGTTGAGTGATTTGGGGACAGTTTGGGGCGAAGGGGACGGGCGGTTCGGGGCGAATGATGGGGAGGTAGAGGAATGGAAGCATATCAGTCATTAATTTTGAGGAGGGCAGCGCAGTGTAAAAATAGGTAAATAACGTTTAAGAAAGTTTTATTTTCAGTAGAGATAAATATAAGTAAACTATTAATGTGTCCTTTCTAAGAAATGAAATATGCGTGATAAAATACAGAGAGATAATAGTTTATACCTTTCGTTAAAGGTAGGTTACGGTTGGACACATACTAAACATGCCTAAGTATCTTCGTGACGATTAAAAAGTAGCTTTACTTTCCATTTTAGTACAAATTCCTGATATTACTGAATAATTTGAATAATAATAATGTCGATCAATTACTTGGTAGCAGAGTATTTTCTTTATGAAATGGTCTTCCGGCATCATACTAATCATTAAAAAAATATACTTACACATACCCTTTTTGAGATTCTCTCTCTCTTCCTATTTCTTTGCCCATCCAAGAGCAGTGCTTCTACTGCAGTTTATTCCTTGTGCATTAGTAAATATAGTATGAATCTGGATTATCTCTTCTAAAACAAGAGATTAGGTATTAGAAGGCATTCCCTAATTTCAGAATCGCCACAAATATAAAGATAAAGGTACAGTTATTGAAACCAAAATATAAATTTTCCGCGTAACTTTCTAATTAACTTCGACCAATACAAGGATTTCAAAGGATACGGAAGGTGAACTATAATTATCGTCCCAATGAAAACGTACTTTTGATCAAGAGTTGGTGGACTTTAATTCAAATGAAGTGATCATTAAAAAAAACGCCTAGAAAATTTAAATGAAAAAAAATTGCTGAAAACGTACGCTTTGGAAGCAAAACTATTTCTAGAGTACTAGACGCTTCGAAAATGATGCGGGGAAGGGAGAAGTGGCAATCCGATGATCAAAAACGTTTGTCTAAACATCCCCTGCTTCTATTTGCGTGAGTGAGTAGCAGAGAATTTTCCCAAAATGAACGACGCAGTCGGTCAATCTCACGGCTGAAGACACGTGCGTTTGTATTAATATGCATATGCAAGCGACTGACTGCCCGGCGTGGGAGTGACGTAAAACATTTAGACCAGAGTGGGAGGGAGAGAAGAGAGTTTGCGGACGAACGTTTCGGAAAACCGCCCAGTCGAGATGAAGTGCTCATTTTTTTCCATGCAGCATTCCCCCTCACCCCCTTTCTCTCTCTCACTCTCTCTATGATGTGTCGACCAACTCGGATGATGGAAGTCAGGAAAAGGAAGAGGACGCGGAGGGGAGAAAATCATAAAGGGGCCTCGGAGCATCGGGAGACAGGTCCAAGTAGCCGGTCGGTTCGCTGAGCCATCAAGGGGTTGAGAAAGGGTTCCGAACCGGGAGAGGGACTTGATGGAGCGGGACGAATGGGCGGTGGGCGGCTTGACCACTCGGTGCCAATCAACGGGGGGCCGCCGACGCAGCGAGAGAGCGGCGCACCGTCGTCGGCCTCACCCATGGGACCTAGCCAGACACGTGAAATTCTGAGAGGGGGAAGGTGGGATAAGGGCGATTCCCGACCCGTTTTCGTTTAGCCCGCTCCCTCCCTCCCATTTTTCGCACTGTGACCGAGTGATGGACCATGGACCTCCATTGTTCCCAACAATGAGCTGGGAACGGACCCTCGCTAATGTTAAATATGTATTATGATATGATGTGAGAGATTTCAACGGGTGGAGAGAGTAGAAAAGGATGAAGGAGGAAGGAATAACCGTGAGAAAGTTTGCATAATGACCGGTTTATCGATCGATTTATTCATTCAAAGTTGGATTCGTGAGGCGATTGAATTTCCAACAAGAAAAAATCACACGAAAGAACGTTTATTTTTTCAAATTGTTTCCTTAAAATTTAATTTTCTACTTGTTCCCTTAGTTGATTAACTATTGAAATTTTGAAGTTATATTTCTTTTGAACTTATAATACTAACATGAATACAATTAATTATTCAATGTTCTTACTTAATATACACAGCAATTAAATAAAATGCTGAAAAGCACGTAACGTAAAACGAACGGTGTCAAAAATATATAGTCATTCATGCGATATAATTAAATAAAATGCTCAAAAAATTATGATAGTTTCCTGAAATGTCACAAAATTCCGTAATAGAATATTTAAAATATATTTAACAACGCGCATAAAGTATTGAGCCTTCAAATTAATGCAACTTATTAACTTTCTTCATAATATGATAGACGGGGATTGGAATGGTTCGGTGGCTAACGCACAGGCTTCCCACCGGGAGGTCCGGGTTCAAATCCTGGAGACAAAAAATATTTTTCATCGGTATCCCGATCCCTACTTGAGGTGCTTTTTGGAGGGCACTGTGGTAAGTACGACGTCCATCGGATTGGACGTTGAACTGTGGACCCTTTGGCGCCTTTTGACAAGAGTAGGCTAATGCCGACGCCAGATTTCTCTCCACCCTTCCTTTCCCATCCATCCCTAATGGCGCAAATGTCCTCAACTGTTGGTCACCTCCCATAAAAACTACTACTGTGATAGACATAGAAGAACGAGTCAACTGCGCAATGACGATTCAGATAATCCCAAACCTGAATTCCAATTTGTCCTCATGAAATATAACCTGATATTATTTAATATACTGTGAGGACTCAGCTGATTCATGTACTTGGAATATAAATGAAACCTGCCACCAAAAATGTACTCAATAAAAGTAGGCTTTTGATGCATGGCTGACTCAGTCGAACAGAAGGAAAACGACCTTTAATTAATTCATTGTCACAATTCACGGAACACGCTTTGATCGTCGATTCCGACGTCCTTGACATCGTATGAGGGCAAGCATATTTTCATGATGAATATTCAACACAAATGGCAATAGAGGAAAACATCAATGTGACCAGCACCTCGCAATGCTATTTCCCTGGTAGCTTAATTAGGACAAAAAGATCAGAAGCATCAACAAATTGGTTTTACGCACAACATAATATCTTATCCATATTGAATGCTCATAAGACAAAGTTAAACTTGTATGAAAATTTTCCGGGACTTATCTTCAAATATGTGATCTGATGTAAAATACTATATTATGCAATAGTCCGCCCCGTGATATACTTAGTAAAATATTTATGCAGCGGTTTATAATACATTAACCTATATTATAAGCCCTTCACACTTGCATTATATACAGGATATTGAATAAAAGCATTATAATAATTGATATACGCACAGATTCATTCTTTAATCCTGTTATTCACGTGGTTTTTCATCGAATTTCCTTCACTCCTTCGACCCTGAGGAACTATACGAGGATACTTCGTAGAAGGACAATGATAGGCATTCCGCTACGTTATTTGGATATCGTGATAGTTATTGCCTCACTTGAAGGCAATAAGAGAGAGCACTCAGTATGGGTATTAGGTTTAATCGATCGTAGAGAATTAACTGGGCATCATGACTCTGCGTTCACAAAGCAAACAGGTGCCAAACTGTAATTAACTTGGTCCACTACTATTGACCCGATAGGGAACAGGACTATGGAGCAGGGCGGATAAATGTTTCTGTTCGGCCCCTCCGATCATCAGTTGTGTCAACCTATATTGAACAGTAACATTTAGATGGAAAGTATGCGAAAGGAGAGTAGAGGAGGCAAAATATCTTCAGGAGATAAATCCCCATCGAACAATACGGTCTTCATCCATGAAAATACTAATTTTGAATTTGAAAGACGTGACCTAGAAAAAGGTCATTACTCATTTCAACTACTTCTGGTGCATCTAAAAACGATTGAGCCAATGCGTAAAATGTAGAAATAATGAATGCGCGTGAAAATATGGCGAACAGCGAAAAATCTAATTTTGAATGAAGTTACTTGCGAGCCTTTTGTTCGCAAACGAGGTTAACTTCGACGAAACGGACACGATCGTCCGGAATGAAATAGGCATACGGCATGTTCATATTTCGACTGGTTATTCGTCTCGTTCGCATCCCACTTCGTTTTTCATCTCCTTAAACACAATCAATCATCCGACCACCCTAGACAACTCAATCAAGACGAATCACTCGAAAGAGGCCTTTTCGATTAATAATAACTAAAAAGACTAACCGAATCAGAGGAAATACGAAACTGGCTCCAATACAATACCCTTCTCTTCTGTCAACCTTAGGAGAGGAAGGTGTCAAGCAAAGAATCCCAGATATCACCCGCAAGAGACGCACTTCATTAAGGAAAGTGGACCACCGCTAGAGCGGGTGTTCCCCGCCATCTCTCCTCCCCCCAATTCCCCCACTCCCAAATCCCCGAAATAACTTTCGCCCCTCCCTATCCACACTCCAACAATTTGCCCTTTCCTCTCATCTTCCCGTTCTGCAGTGGGAATTTGGCCCCCCCCCTCTCTTTCTCAGCCCCGGTCCCCTTCATAGCCCCCATCACACACCCCGCCCCGTCCTTCGTTCCCAAAAACTCGTCCTCCCTCGTTCCGAGCACCTCAGTCGCCTGTCCAACCTCACTCTCCCCGCCACCCTACCACCCTCGACATCGGCAAGTGACCCTTGTCCATTGCAGAGATGTATGTCCACATTAGAATTGGGATCTATTTGAGCATGCGACCACCCCTACCCCTTGCCCTTCGCCCTTCTGGCCGTAGCCGCCTCTCCCGCCTTTGTCACGGCGTCATATCAACCTTCAACCCTCTCCCCCGTCACCCATCCCCTATAACCCCTACCGCACGGACTACCCTAGTCCCGTAGGCCACAGTTCTTCCAAACCAGTTTCTTTTTCTACATAACGCCTCAACTACGTTTGCTTACCATTTTCTTCTCAGATCGGTCTCATAATACGGTCCCTAGAGTTGCTCTCCTTAATTCAATTTTATGCAGTCGGCAAAATAATTTCCCGCTAGTTATTTTAGTAATTAATTAACCCCACCGCTTTTCTGAACTCATATTTGGAGATTTTTCGTAGCGGATATTCCCTAGGCACAGTAATCAACCAAGGGTTTGGAAAATTAGGTGGAGTCCATATCATGCTGAATCCTACGGCACACCCATTTCGCAAATCAACGAAGGGGAGCATCTCTTGTCTTTGATTCCTGAGGAACTTTTTATTTTCCGGAAAGATCCCAGTATTCACTCAAAATATTATATTATAAAGCATGTGCGGTGCCCAGAGTCACACGATCTCAACTCCCTTTGGTCTGTTTTCGAATGTTCTCTAAACTAGTTGGAGGATGTTTCGTAAAACTAGGAGATTTATTTTACACAAATAGGGAAAGCTTTTCAACCCTAAAGTTTATTGAAGTCATGCCGAATAGGGAAAGAAAAACTTAAAACTCTGTACCTCCACTGAAATTAAAGATATATATTGAATGAAATACATTTATTTAATTTTTCTACTGGAAGTTGAAATTTGTTTCATTATAGTTCTCACTGAATTACTATGGTAATTAATATGTCGTCAATCGTCATAATACCGCAAAATTGGATCACATTCGGTATTTATGTCACTTAAATACCTAGGATGTGTCAGACACTGTGGGGAACGAATTATTAATAATGCAGCAACAAACCAAAATTATATTATTTTAAAATTCTTCATCTCAGGACCTCTAATTTTCGGTCTGTAAAGAAAACTGTTTGTAAATGTAAGTAGAAAAACTTTGTTACAATCCACCACTTTGGTGAAAGTGGTGGATTGTAACAAAGTTTTTCTACTTACATTTATTAAAATGAACTTCCACAAAGTTGAGGCTGAAACTATTGAGAAAACTGTTTGTAGCAAAAAACAGCTTCCATATGTAGATTGGCCATATCACATTTCAAAACGTGATAAAATTTCAAAAATGTTTCGATAAAATCCTCTGAATCAAACGCGTTCCGATCGTACCCACAAGACGTTCAGCAGAAAATTACAAGAATTTTCTGGATTCGACAGATACATTTCCGGTCTTTAACCATTCAACAGCACTTTTTTAAACAAAAGATTTTGTTCAATATTCTTGGCCACCGCGTGAATACATTAACTGAACATATTCCTCCAGAAAAATGTATTGTACTACCTTTTAACCAACTATCTTTGTTCTGCAAACGCTTATGCGAGTAATGGCGTAGAAGCTACAAAGTAGAACTGTTATCAGTTTCGCTTTAAATTAAATAAAAATGTAAAACTTGACAAATTCATCGGCGACCACAGATATTGACTGTTTTGACTAATCACAACCCCATTTTAAAGCACTTCGAATCACTCCATATCGTTTTCGGTCAACTCTTACCTTCGACCGACAAGTACAACCTTGAGCCCCACACTACCCGAAGCGCAATCCAAAACGACACCCCTTGCCCTCGCCGCTGACCAACCTCTTTTCAGCACTCGAATGGCGGGAAAGGGAAGGGAGAAAGAGAGAACCGTAGGGGGGGTGAGGGAGAGGAGGATGAGGGAGAGGGGGATAAAGAGAGGGAGTCGGTCCACCCTCGCGGCGAGGGACTCTTCCATCGAAGCGTGTGAAATCGGAGTTGGGTTGGGAGCAATGGTTATAAAGAGGGCTCGGGTGTGGGGGGAGGAATTGGGGGAGGGGGGGGGTAGGCGAATGAAAATGGAAGGGGGAAAAATTGGAGAGGGGTTGGGGCGATCACCTCCCCACCATTTTCGCCCTCTTCCCCGGCTGAAGTGTTGGTGAGTGCATGCGCCGCCCCGCTGTAGAGTTGGGGGGAAGACCATGCCTGTTGGCGGTGTCCGCAAGGGAGCGGGCCCCACGGGGGGAGGAAGAAGAGAGGGGAGACGTGCAGCGTGCCTCGATGAAGGGTGAAGCCAAAATAGCGGGGTTGGGGGGGGGAGAGGGAGGAGTGGGGGGATAAAGAATGAATGGGGTGGTGGGTGGGATTGAGGGAGGAAATGAGGGTGGGACGAGACCGCGGCAGAGAGGAGAAGAAAAGGGTTCTTCGGGACACGGCCGAAAGGATACTGACCGATTGGAAGTGTTGGCGTTGTCATGGAGGGTTATGGGGATAGGGACAGGAGCGGAGTGGTAGGATAATTAGGAGGAAGGCAGGGATTTCCTGTTGTGGGGAGGAAGGAGGTGAGGAGGAGGAGAACAGGAGAAAATGGAAATGGACGTACCGAGAACTGAGGAGATTCGGATGAGAGGAGCATTACACATATTACACCGCACATACAATTAAGGAGCCAGTTCCAAGCGTATACTAATTTGTGCTGTCGGAGCTTACATAATTGATTACGGTTACTGCACGCGAAATACCATAAGCGTTGAAGAATGTATCTTGTACTTGAATAGATGGATTATAAGTTTAATTATTGGAAGTGTACAAGAAACAAAATTTAAGATGTGATTTCAACAGGAATCTGGGGGCAGTACACAAATAAATTGAAATAAGAAGTTCCCAAAGTTGACGATGAATGAAAAGGAAATTTAAATGGCATACTCGTGCAATTGAGACGTCATAATAAAAATACAAGTACTGGTATGTTCTACTTTAAAATACTGCGCTTAGTCACATTTTGAGAAGTAAAATTATTGCATAGCATAGAAATATGAGAAAAAACACAAAAAATCATATTTGGGCAGCATTTGGAACGTTTGTAAACGTGGTCTCGTGAACGAGTAACAGTGAAATGTTTTTATCATCAGAAATTATTAAAAAGTAAGCTTTGAACAGTCCCTAACATGTTTTAAAAATTTTATGAACCTCTCCCAACCTATAAGTTTACACTAATTTTCGCTAATTTTTCTTATTCGAATCTTAATTTCTCTGATCACCCCTCATTCCGTCCAAAATCTCTGTTCCCCTCCTCCCTTTTCCCCGCATACACAGTATTCTCTCCTCTAACAGAGCTATATATATATATATATATATATATATACATATATATATATATATGCCTCTGAATTCTCCAGTATTCTCATATTCTGCATTTTTCATATTAAATCTAGCTTCCTCCAATCTTCTCCCTTCGTGAAAACAAATGAATTCTTGATTATCCTCAAATCTAAAGGTATCAACTCCCCTTACACATTCATTCTCATCTCCAGCCACTGTTTCACTCCGATCATGTCATTCACATGCCTGTTTAAAAGCACTGTCGGCAAAGAGCGGCATATTTTGTTCCTCGAGCTATTTCTCTCCGTACCGATTCTCTCTAATCTTCTGGGTAGATATCAACTGCGACGACTGTCACGGAAGTCTGCCATTATAGTCGGCATTAATTAAATTATCTTTGTTACTTTACTCTGTATGAATTCTTATCGAAATACATGTACACACAAAGGCACCCTGCTACATTTAATATTACTCTCTATTTTTGTTACTTACATTATCTTTTTGCATGCTCCCCACCCCGTCGATTTTGATTGCCCCACACAAGTGTGCATAACTCCATTGATTATTCTCAGTACTAAAAGTATCTTGTTAGATAAAAATTGTAAAAATATGGTACAAGTGTCCTCAAAAACTGCCGTATACTCACTTCTAGGAGCGGGAATTCAAATTGAGCTAATTATCAGCAACAAATCTACCGTGAAACTTCCATGAATATTTTTGGAACCCCTTCTATCCATTTTCCCTAGTTTAACAATTCCTTAAAGGAATAATATTAATGGACAAGTCAAACGACCAGATAGGTGGTGCTATTTAGCCACTGGGGAAATGTACGAAACACGAAAATGATAATTTTGATTAATAATTAATTAAAAATGGCAATTTTCCACAAAATAAAATTTAATGCGACCGGTTTCAATGTTACCACATCATCATCAGGACCTGATGATAATGTAGTAACGTTGAAACCGGTTTGCCATTTTTAATTAATCATGATATTCCTGAAAGGTCTCTTTTTATTGATTAATAATAATTGGCTTGATTAAAACATTTTTAATATGCAATTTGCGACGTAGTGCTTAAAATCAAGAATACCGTAAGATTGTTGTCCCGATTTGCAAATCATACGATCCTGTATGCTGGCAATTACCCTGAATATTGAAAAAACATAACTTTTTGCGTAATATTTTATTGAAGTAGGAGGCGGGCAAGTTGGATACGGAGCGTTTTATTTGGGAATGGAATGGTGAAGACTCCGATAGAGGGAAGAACATCAGGAAAACTCGGTAGGGACAGGAAAATGATTGAAATTTTGGACGGAATGAAGGGAGATAGAAGTATGCGAAATCGAAGAACATTCTCGTAGTTTGTGTGTCTGGTTGTGTCTTGTTAGGCAAAGCTAAGTAAAGTAGCGCTGTTCAGTACGTGTTCACCTAAAACCTACGTAAAACGGTAGAACAATAATAATAATTACTAATATATTGGAGTGGGCGCATATAAATAACCTTATTATCCTAATAAAAAATGAATAGGTAAGTATATAAGAAATCTACACGTAGGATAAAAACTTGAATAAAAATTACAAATATAGAGTGGAGGAAATACATTCAATTCATCATTCAGTGTAGTTTAAATTAAAATAATTTCCGCACTTAATTTTCACCGAATAATCGACCAAAATCGTAAAAATGGGCTCACAGGTTCACCAGTGCCTTCCCTTCCATATTTCCCCCTTTAATGTCATCTTTAAATTGAATTTGTTATATTTTTCAGGAATACTTCTAGACCAGTGCTTAAATAAGCCATAAACACAGTAATCAACCTGAAGGTCGGTTTAGTAGGTGATGGTAGAGCTCACCCATGTACCAAGCCCGACGGCGTGTGAATATTCACACATCAGGGTAGGGGGGCCAGTTTCTTTCCCTGTGCCGGTCATGGTTTCCCAGGAAGATCTGGTACCCGAAAAATCAACTAGCTTGGGTGGAGCTGCAGGTGCCCAAAGTGCCTTGCCCGGGAATCGAACCTGGGATTCTCTGGTCAGCAGTCCAACGCTCTACCCGCTAGACCACCGCGACCCGCAGTGCTTAAATATTTTATAATATATTAATAATAAAATAACATTAAATTTGAATCAAAATATTCGACTGATTGGAATCTCGTAAAAACAAATCTTTCAATGAGAAAGGCGGAAGTGGAAGGAATGGCCCACTATTATTCCAACCACGAGTCGTAAAATTACGCAGTCCATTCAAAGGAAGTGACTAAGTCGGATAAAAGCATGTTGAATCGACAACACGTGTCCATTTATCGTCCATTCTTGCGCTCAAATATAGGGTTTTATTAGGTGAGAATTGATGCTCGATGGCACACCTTGAAAATAAAAACAATGGTGCTATAATAGGTTTTAGTACCTTCGCACCTGCGATAAATACGACGTGAATCGCCTGACGACTAGTTGGCATGTGATGTTGAGATCACGACTTTGAGTACGACGTAAACGGTGGAAGTAATGGCGGGCTTGAGGGAGGGAGGAGGGAAAACGATGGATTCCGATGCTTCAGCACAATTTTTTTATTGCCAGCTCACAAATTAATACCCATAGCTATGGAAATAATTTAGGGCTCTCCTAAACCTACTACCTAATATAAAAAACACGGAGATATTACTATTTTCTCACCTAATTCAGTGTGTCGGAACACACGTTTACCCCTCCGCCACACGCCCTTGCAGCGGCTTGCGGGATATTATGCAGATGTTTAGCATCGGAAATTTTCCACCTACTTTCTGGTTTGTTGCAATAAAACCATGTATTACAAATCAAATTCCAAAATCTGGCTCATTATACACAAATTAGACTATGCGTAGTCATAGATCATAAAACTAGCCTGGTTGCAACTCATATAGTATGCATGCTGTGTATTACATGAATATTACTGCAAACTGATAACAATTGTTTACTATGGTTCGCGGCATTTTACCTGGGGAAAAAATATCACTAATTCAAGACACTATCTCAGGCGTGACTATGGTAGAAGTATTCCAAGGTAAATGACTAACTTTACAGATTCCACTGGACTTTTCCCGACCACAATCCAAATGAATTTACAAAGTTTGTCTTCGTTAATTTACTATTTATCACTAAATTAATTATCTAACATTCTTTGTCTACACACACACTGGAAGTATACAGTTAAACTGTCAAAAAACCCTTGAGAAAAAGGACCATTAATGTCCGTTTAAATTCCTGTTTAATAAGTCGCGTCACATATCTCAGCAGGTGTAGAAAATCGAAGTGCAATTTGTAACAAGAAGTGATGATAATGAGTCGACGATTTAAGCAATTATCACGCGCATCCCCCAAAATCTGAATATTTTCGGAGAAGTATGAGGTTTTAATGTCATGTGCCTTATGATTCATAACATATGAAAAGGATGATGTGAATTAGAATTCCAGAGATCACCGCGGATCATCGTGAAGAAAAGATATCCATTCATGACTCATTGCTCAAAAACGAGGACCTTTTGGAGAGGATACCCTTACAAAGAGAATATATCAAGATCAGGAGCACTGCCAAGAATGACGAGAAAAGGGAAGAAATGAGAATGGACCGACTCGTGAAAGAGGGAGAGAGAGAGAGATATACGTGTATTATAAAGCCAGAGAAGTGGGGAAGGATCAGGGTGTTGCAGGGGATCGGGGCAGAGCCGCGGGGGAAGGGCAGTGAACGCGGGAGCAACAGAGAGGGGGGACTAAAGGGTTGGATCTACGCATGCGGGGGGTCGTGACATGGGGTGAATAGTGGGGCGAAAGGGGAATGGCCTCAGAAGAGAGGGGGCACGGGGGTGGGGTGGAGATGGAGGGGTTAAGCTGGCGAAGACTAGAGGGTGGGAGGATACGGAAAAGTTAATCAGAAGAAAGGGAGAAGGCAGAATGTAAGAGGAATGTGAAAGCGTCGTGGGAGAAGTGATGCATGAACGAAATATTACTGTGAAGAGAGAAATGAAAAATCTTTTTAATCTTTTACCCTTAGAGGTTCTAATCATATGAAGTTTTCTCGCACCACACTCCAAAAAGAATGAATGGTTTACTATATACTGCATTTACACTTCATGTATCTAATAAAAGACTGACCAAGAACTGGCGATTCACTACTTCTATACCACGGAGATAAAGAGAGGCTCTTTATTGTATTGCAGCTTTTATGTGCCACAAAATAGATATATCTTAAGCTTCTGCAAAAGCCTGACAAATGTAGCAGCCTGGCAAATGTTCTCGCAGTGGAGAATAGGAGGAAAAAAACAATGACGAGATTTTCTCCTAAGATAACAAATATTTTTGGAGCTGAACGTTGAAACACGTTGCTCAAAAATCCCCAGGCAAAGAGTCAAGTTCACCTAAAGAGGTAAATAGAGTGGCATTGCCTCATAAACGAGACACAGGTTAAGTCATATCATCAATAACTTCACCGTACGCCAAATTTCTATTGGTGTCGTACAGTTAAATTCCTGCCCGTTATTAACTGGCGTCACGAAAAATTGTCACGTTCTTAACAGAAAGCACATTTAACACGAAAATACCATTGGGGAAAGTTATAAATGATTAAATGTACCGGACATTTAACCATTTTAGTTGGGTAATATACAATTATATCAAAAGCATAACTATTTAATTTAGATAGACGTATTCTCACGTGCCTTCTTATGAAATCATACGAACATACGCGTTAAATTATCGGGATTAATAAGACATTATAAAAATACTTGTTTTCCTAACACAATGATTACCGAAACATAATTTACCTGTTTGCGTCCAAAGTTTCTCGTGTTCAAGTCATTAAAAAAACGGGGACAACATATGCGAAAAGCGTACATCGTCAAATTAAGCACCTCATTCCTTGCCGAAAATCAATTGGTTGAGTTCTATCTCATCGCAATCACAGTAATCAACCAGAAGGTTGGCTTGATCGGTGAGGGTCGATCTCACAAAATACGAGTGCGTACTAAGCCCAACGTGGAATGAAATTCAAACATCAGGGTGGTACGAGAGGTGCTATTTATTTTTTGAACCATGACAACCCTAAGTGCTTTTGACGCTATCTGACCTTTCAATCTGAATTTTTGACCCTTATAGCGCTAACTTTTTTCAGAACATTTGGTCGTTTGATCATAACTTGTTGTTTACATTGACTCGAAAATTTTGTCTCAGCGAAAAAATGGAGTTAACCCGTTCACTCATTGACGGAGGTCGTGAAGGTCGTCTAAGATCAGTTGTTGTGCCAGAAAGCACTGATGCTGTGCAAGAACTAGTAAAGTATGATCGTCATGTGACATGAGACGTCGTGAGATTGAGGCATCCCTGGGGATTAGTATGATGAGCATCCATAAAATATTGCATGAACATTTAGCTGTGAAAAAAATTTGTTCGCATTGGATCCCGCATAATTTGGCAAAAGCTCAAAAAGATGCTTTTGTCAATTGGTGCAAAGAAATGCTCAAGAAATACAATAGCGATGCATCAACAGCTGTGTATAACATCTACACGGGTGATGAATCTTGGATATATGCGTATGAGCTCGAAAAAAAATATTAATCCATTCTATGGGTCTTCCAAAACGAGCAAATCCAACAAAAGGAAATCGTGCACTCAGGACATCGAAGCAAAGATCGCCTGTTTCTTCGGAATAACTAGACATGTGGCAACCGTACCGTTAGAGCAACGTAGAACCGTGAACTCCGAATGGTAAACGAGCATTTGTTTGCCAGAAGTGCTTGGTGAAATACGGGAAAAGAAGCGGCAACGAAGGATCATTCTTCATCATGGCAATGCAAGTTCTCCTAGATCGGCTGAAACAATTTGACTGGCCAAAACGTCGAATTGATGGGTCATCCTCCGTACAGCCCTGATTTAGTACCAAATGACTTCTTTTCATTCCCGTTTAACAAGAAAAAAATTTCTGGCCAACGTTTTGATGCATTCAAAAAACATAGTTTGTACTGGAAGAAGAACAAAATATGGCCAAGGTTCGAGGCGGTGACTTCGGAAAGACCACCAGTTATGAACATCATCCTAAGTGGACGAAATTAGGGCCATAGGATCTCCTGAAGTGAAAGAGTAATGGAGAAAGAAAGAAGAGGTAATAGGTGGGTTGACGGCAGTGAGGAGTGACACATGAAGGAGGATGAGTAGTATGAGAATTTGATGGGAGAGCGAGAGAAAACGACGGAGAGGGAGGGGCAGGAAGGCTTACGATTAGAAAGGAGGGAGAGGAAAAAAGATGAACGCCGAAAGAGAGAGAGGGAGCGGGGAGAGATACGGAAGGGAAAGCTCCGACGATAGGGAGCAAGGAAGGGGGGGAAAGAAGGACGAGGGGTAACACAGTGAAAGGTGGATGGGGAGCGGCGAGAGACGGGAGGCGTTGGGAAGGGGGACCGATGCGTCATCGGAAGAATAAAGGACACGCTGATTATGTATTGCGTGCGTGGGGCCGCGGGGAGGGGGTGGGAATGGGGGGGAGTGGAGACCCGGGAGACGGGGGATGGGGTGAGGGTGTGAGAGTGCGATGGTTTCGGAAGGGGTTGTTGGGCAGGGGGTTTTGGGAGGCCGAGAGAGAAGGAAGCGAGAGTAGGGGTGGGACGCCGCGGAAAGAGAGGGGCGAGCAGGATGGGGAGGAAAGGAGAGGGAATCGGAGCTTAGGGGGGTGAAGGGGGTTTAGGGGACGCGGGCGTCGCGAAGCGTGGTGTGCGTGCATGTGCGTGCGTCCGCCTCCGAGTCGAGCACGCACGCCTGTGTTGCGCATGTGCTCGCGACTCGGATTGCGCATGTGTTTCCGCGCGACAGTGTTGGTTTTAGTGGGTGGCGGTAGGGGTCTGATGACAATGGTTGGGGAGGGTGGAAGGGGAGGTTTTGAGGGAAGTGGGAAGGGGTGAGATCTGGAGAAAGTAGCGCGGAGGGATTGGGGATGAGGAGTAAGGGATGGATGGAACACAGGGGATAGGCGGGGTGCGGGGATATGAGGGACCGGACGAGAAATGGTGTGGGAAGGTACACTGTAAATCGAGTAGCATCCGAGACGGAGGCGATGCCGAGAGTGGTCGAAGGACAGACGGGCACCGCCAGCGGCGGACCGATGGACGGGTTGGTGGGTGGGGTGGGAGCGAGAGGGGGCGGCGCTGATGTATCCGGGAGAGCACGGAACGCCAATGTTTAAGCGGGAGGTGTAATTTAATCCGAGGTCAGGTAATCAAGTTGATAGGATTGGCGCGGCGATGGATTTATACGCCGGCTAGAGCGAGCTCGGAGGGCATTTTTTCGCCGCGGAGTAATTTAATCAGAGGGACATATTAGCGAGTTGGAGACTAATGAATTGACGTTTATTTGCCAGAGCTGCGACACGTGGAAGCACCGCCAGCATGGTTTCAGTTTTTTCAAAGCTTTAGTGTGTGTGCATTATACATATATATATATATATATATATATATATATATATATATATATATATATATATATATATATATATATGCGGGTCGCGGTGTTCTAGTGGGTAGAGCGTTCGACTACTGACCGGAGGGTCCCGGGTTCGCATCCCGGGCAAGGCAAAGGCACTTCGGGCACCTGCAGCTCCACCCAAGCTAGTTGATTTCTCGGGTACCAGATCTTCCTGGGAAACCATAACCGGCACAGGGAAAAGAACTGGCCCCCCTACCCTGATGTGTGAATATTCACACGCCGTCGGGCTTGGTACACGGGTGAGCTCTACCATCACCTACTAAACCGACCTTCGGGCTGATTACTGTGTTTATGGTGTATATATATATATATATATATATATATATATATATATATATATATATAGATGATTTTTTCGAAGTAACACGGAAGTGTTGAATAAAAAACTTAGTACCACACAGCAAGAGAACACAAAAAAAGAACACTCACAATAATATCTTGATAATTTCGACGGACTCGAGCTCCGTCTTCTTCGGAAGATAAGATATGACTGATATATATATATATATATATATATATATATATCATCTATATACAGCTATATATATATATATATATATATATATCATTGTTTTATTCAACACTTCCGTTTTACTTCGAGGAAATCATCTACACATATGTATTCACACATCAGAGTAGGGAATCAGTTCCTTCACTGTCACTGTGCCGGTTGTGGTGCCCAGGAAGATCTGGTAAACAGAAAAATACATGTATATACATACTACCTTGATCAAAATGTTCCCGGAATAACCACCGTGTAGCGCTCCCATCGTTCCGATTTGAGTTCTGTTTTTTTTGTTAAATTGGTACATCTGTTGTTGATATTCCCTTTAAATCTTAGTGTCATAACTTGACATTTGCAAAAGTTACGTAGCCAAGAGTACATCTATCTCTGTGTGTGTTGGCGATTTTTTACAATTGCAGAAATGGATTTAAATTTGCAACAACGAACTTGTATTAAATTTTGCGTAAAAAACGGATTTAGTGGCGCACGGACGTTGGAAATGTTGGAAAAGTGTTTCGGCAACGATTCTCTAAAAAAAAACGGTCGTTTATCAGTGGCACGAGCGGTTCAGAAGTGGTCGTGAGTCAATCGAAGATGATGAACGCAGTGGCAGACCATCGACATCGAAAGTCGGTGAAAAAATTGATAAAGTAAAAGAAATGTTGGTCAATAACCGCAAATTAACCATCTGAGAAATAGCGGAGGACTTGAACATTGCCTATGGATCCGCCCAAGACATTGTGGTTAATGATTTGGGTTTCCGTCGTGTAGCAGCAAAGTTGGTGCCAAAAGACCTCAATTTCATGCAAAAAAGAGACCGTGTTGACGTCGCAAAAGACATGATTTGCGAGGCTGAATCCGATCCCACATTCATCAAAAGGATCATTACTGGAGACGAGACGTGGGTTTATGAGTACGACACGCAATCCAGACATCAGGCAAGTGAATGGCGTTCACCAAATGAGCCGAGACCAAAAAAACCACGTCGTTTTCAGTCAAAAAAGAAGGCAATGCTGACGGTTTTCATGGATTACAACGGTGTAGTGCATCATGATTTTTGCCAGAAGGCCAGACAGTAAACAAAGAGTATTATTTGGGCGTTATGAGACGTTTGCGTGAAGCAATTCGCCGAAAGAGACCAGAAATCGTCGCACAGTGCGTCGAGACCGTCGCACAGTGCTATCCTTATTCGTAATTTTTTGACGAAAAATGCAACAAATACCATCCAACAGCCACCGAATTCACCTGATTTGGCTCCCTGTGACTTCTTTCTGTTCAATCGAGTTAAAAAATCATTACGGGGAACGCGTTTTAGCAGCCGAGAGGAAATAATGGAAAAATCGCAGGAAGCACTGATGGACATACCGAAAACCGAATATAAAAAATGTTTCGAGGATTAGATCAAGCGCTGGCATAAGTGTGTTGCAGTCGATGGGGATTACTTTGAAGGGGACAATATAGATTTAGATGAATAAACTTGTATTTCTAATTTTCTGAATAAATTCCGGGAACTTTTTGATCAAGGTAGTATACATGTATACGTGATATTTGTCAACAAAACTAATTTGGTGTTCACTGGTTTTTCCTATGTAAATCTAGATTGAAAAAGATTATGATATATATTTGGCAAATTAGGCATGGCAAATTGGCAAATGTTGGCAAATTTCAAATTACGTCTTCTAGATTCTAGAAGATTTTGAGTTTCAAAATTCATGGAAAAGAAGATAAATTCTAAATTTAAAAGGATTGAACTCCAAAATCAAAAACTACGATACCGACATGGTATCTTTAGAGGTAATTCTGGTAGGTTTGATTCAATGCTAGGCATGGAGCATCTAAAATCGTTTTTTTACATTTCTACTTAAAATAAATTTTTGCAATAATTCAAATAATGTAGATACAGATAATTACAGGCACATACAATACGGTATATAAGTGCGGAATTATTCTCTATCCATGTGATGTAGGCAATAGGTTAACGTTAGACTAAATAATTACAGCATAGCAGGCTAAGGAAAAAATATTTTTTTCCTAGCACAGTGGGAAACATAATTATTTGGATCCTCTATCTTTCACGAGAAAAGCGACTTTTCTATCTTCGATTCTACATTCAAAAATATTACTCCGCGAACTGAACCCATGCTTTTCACATTTCTGACGAGTTCTCTGATACAGTCACGAAAACCCACCACATGGCGAACACATATTCATTGGCATGGACACAGATATAAGGAAAAGGAAATGGAAATTCCCACCATTCCTCTGTTCGTCTTCTATATGTATTCCTATTCCTTCTCTTCAAATCTGTATCCATGAATATAAACATATATATATATATATATATATATATATATATATATATATATATACCTTCTTGTCGTGGTGGAAGGGCTTGTGTGTTCCGATGACCCCTAGATCTGTGCTGGCGGGAGTAATAATAATTACTCCTAGAAGGGTCACCCATGTCAGATAGGTCGAAGGTTAGGAGCCAGACGAAAGGTAGTCCACGCAGCATCTGTTCCTCAGTGAGGCGGCTGCAATGGCGTCTGACCCCAGTGGGGCGGCCATTAAGTGATGGTGTCACGTTAAAAACACTATTGAGGAAGGCAACGGGAAACCACCTCAATTATCATTCCCAAGAAAATATGATGGACGCACAACAGAAATTGAGTCCTGGCAACTGCGGGACTCGGCCCAAGGGGCCGTGTGTCGTGCCCGGCAGAGGGGGAGGCAAGGCTTCCGCGGTCGTCATCCCACGAAATCCTTGCGGGGGAGAAATAACAGCAGCAGGACAGAAGATGCAGAAGAAGACGAAAGTAGTTAGAATAGGAACCTGGAACGTCAGGACAATGTTGAGGAGAGGCAAATTAGAAAATATTAAGCGAGAGATGGAAAGAGGTAACATAGATGTTTTAGGCCTCTGCGACGTGAGATGGAAGGATAGCGGGGATTACTGGAGTGACAATTATAGAGTAATATACAGCGGCGGGGACGAGAGCCAACGAGGGGTTGCCGTAATTTTAAATAAAGGGGTAGGAAGAAGCGTAGTCAACATAGAGCAAGCGACAGATAGAATTTTACTCGTAGAGATTAAAGCAGAGCCGACGAACTTGGTCATTATTCAGGTATACATGCCACCGAGCAACCACAAGGAGGAAGAAGTCGATAGGATGTATGATGAGTTAGAGGATATCATCGCGAGTGTTCCTGCAGGGAAACATTTGATAGTGATGGGGGATTGGAATGCGACGGTAGGTGAAGGAAGAGATGGTGTGAGGTGGGGGACTATGGGTTAGGCACGAGGAATGAACGCGGGAGAAAGCAATTGAATTCTGCAGGAGACAGGGGTTAGTCATCACTAACACATGGTTTAGACACCAAAAAAGGCGTAGTTATACATGGAAAATGCCAGGTGACTCAGAAAGGTATCAGTTAGATTATATTATGGTTAGGCACAGGTTTAGGAACAGTGTGATAAATTCGCACAGTTTCCCAGGAGCGGATGCGGACTCTGACCACAATTTAGTTGTTATGAAATGTAATGTTCGTTTCAAGAAGATAAGGCAAGGGCGGCGGGTTAAAAAATGGAATTTAGAGACAGTAAATGAATTAACGAGGAAGGAGTATCAGGAGGCTGTAGAGAAAATGATGGATGACGGTAAAGAACTGAGTGATATCGAAGAAAAATGGGAATGTATCAAGAAAGGGATATTGGAAGCCGCTAAAGACACTATAGGAACCGTTAACGGGAAAAGGATAAGGAAACCATGGGTAACGGATGAGATGATTGCAAAGATGGATGAGAGAAGATAACGGAAAAATGTAAACACAGAGTTAGGCAAAATGAAGTACAAAGAGTTAAACAATAAATTGAGAAGGGCCACAAATTAAGCAAAAGAAGAATGGTGGAAAACGCAATGCGAGGATATGGAAAGTTTACAGAAGAAGGGTGAAATTGGTGCTCTATACAGCAAGGTTAAGTTATTATCGGGAAGTAAGAAGGCAAGATCTGTGCTAACAGTTAAAGATAAATGGGGTAAGATAATAGTTGAACCAGGAAAAATCCAAGAGAGATGGAAGGAATATATAGAAACACTGTATGGTAAAGTACTTAGGCCGACAAGGTTAGACATAGGAAAGGAACATGAGGTAGAAGAAGATAGCTTAGGTCCAGGCATACTCGACGATGAAATAGAAAGGGCATTAAAGGAGATGAAAGCAAATAAGGCTCTGGGGGTGGACAATATTCCTGTAGAAATGTTGAAATAGTTAGGGAAAGGTGGGAAGAAGGCCATATATGGACTGATTCGTAGTATCTATGAGGAAGGAATCTGGCCGGAAGATTTTGTGAGATCGGTGTTAGTTCCTATACCAAAAAAGGCAAAGGCTTCGTCATGTGAGGATTACAGAACAATAAGTTTGATATCCCACGCAGCTAAAGTTATTCTCAGGATCATCAACAAAAGGATAGAGAGTAAGGCAAATGATTACTTAGGGGATGATCAGTTTGGGTTCAGGAAAGGAAGAGGTACGCGTGATGCCATTGCAGTAATGAGATCACTAGTCGAGAGGAATATAGAATACAATCAAGACGTTTTTGCCTGTTTTGTAGATTTCGAAAAAGCGTTTGATAGAGTGAATTGGGGAAAATTAATGCGTGTATTGCAGAAAATAGGAATGGATTGGAGGGACAGGAGACTGATCCGCAACCTGTACATGTCTCAGACTGCTCGGGTGTGAGTGGGGAACGGAGAGTCCGGATGGGCAGTGTTAGGAAGAGGTGTAAGGCAGGGTTGCCCATTGTCCCCGGTACTGTTCAACGTATATGTAGAGGAAATGATTACAGAGGCATGGGAAGAACTGGAGGTAGGAATGAAAGTCGGCGGGGAATTCGTAAAATCAGTTAGGTTTGCTGATGACCAAGCATTAGTTGCTCAGTCAGCCAAGGGGTTGCAAGCATTGTTGAGTGAATTGGAGGTTCAGTGCGATAAATATGGGATGAGAATCAATATTAATAAAACAAAGGTTATGCGATTTTCCAGAAAGAAAAAGGCGAAGCTAAATATTAAAGTAGGCGGGGAAAAAATAGAGCAGGTAGAGCAGTTTACATATCTCGGAAGTGTTTTGGACCAATACGGTCAAAGTGGTAGGGACGTAAGAAGAAGAATTGCGCTAGGCAAGGAGGCTTTCTCAAGGAGGAGGGAGTTGATGACGGGGACGTTGAGTAGGGATGTTAAGACAAGACTCGTAAAAACTCTGATATGGAGCGTAGCTATGTACGGCGCGGAAACGTGGTCGCTGAAGCAGGAGGATAGACGTAGATTGGAGGCTTTTGAAATGTGGGTGTGGAGAAGAATGGAGAAGGTGAAATGGACCGAAAGGAAAACAAATGAGGAAGTACTGGAGATGGTGGGTGAGGGGAGGGGTTTGTTGAGAGAAATCTTATGGAGGCAGGAAAAATGGATGAAAGGCGTATTGAGTGGTAGTGGAATATTGAAGAGGGTAATAGAGGGGAGAATGTTGGGCAAGCGAGGTAAGGGTAGGAACAGGATAGGGATATTGGACGGGATGAAGGGAGGAAAGAAGTACACCGAGATGAAGAGGGACCTGATATAGATTAGTTTGCTAGGTGGGGAGTCACAAAATGTTTATTTGATAGTTGTGTCCATCCAAAAACCTACCTTAACCGGTAGATTACCTAATAATAATATATATGAACACGTAGTATGTATGTATGTAGATATATATATATATATATATATATATATATATATATATATATATATATATATATATATATATACACACATTCAAATACGAAGTCCCGCCATACGGCGCACAAATATTCATTCAAACATAGAAATAGGTATATGGAAAGGGGATAGGAAAACACATAAAAGGCGAACACAGGACGTGGGGAAGGTGGTTTTTGAGCAGATCACGAAAGTAAAAATGTTTCCTTGACCGGGATTTGAACACCGGATCTTCCACTTGCCGGGCGGATGTGCTACCATTACACATGTACCATTGTGCTACCATTACACATGTGTAATGGTAGCACATTGCAGAATGCGCCGTCATTATTCATTCGGGAACATTGATCTTAAATATTTAGCCCTGTTCTTTTTCTCAATATCTCGTATCTGAGAATAGTTTACTATAAACAGAAATAATCAACTTGGCACTGCCTCCACCGCGCCATATATGGGATACAAAGTACACCAAGGAATCATAGTATGTACTTATCATCAAAATTATACCACATACGATAAGTACCGCGATACCACATCAAAAGAAAAGTAAATGTTAGCCAAAGCTAAGTTTTCTTTTGTTTTTTAAATTAACGTATCATAAAAATATGTGGGCAGAAAAAAGAGCATTTCGAGATCCGAGAAATATAAATATATATATTTTTATATGTATGGAGTATATATCAGGGTTTCGGCACAGAAACCCTCTCCAAAAGGTGAGGTATTTCTTTTATATGTCCACCCAATAGCACATGAATGGGCAGCTGGCGGTGGGCAAAGTCATTACTAAATTGAATGGTATACCTGCTGTGAAATCCAAACTCCGAGTGTTCAAACGTTTCGACCCAAATTAAAGTTTTAATTGGTTATATTAAAACACACCATTTGCGTAATAATGAGTTCCAAACAAAAAGTCATTCCATTCCTTTTTCATTATCTAAACCGCGTTCCTTACTTTCCCTCATATACGCGTACATATACGTACTCTAAAACAAAGAGAGGGTAATACACGTGATTTTTAACTCGGACAAAAAGGAGCAAGTCCTAAATGCAACGGATAGGAAATTAACGATGCATGAATATGGCTTCTATTCCAATGAAAAGTTCCATACTTTTCCTACATTTGTCCCTTCACCACTTTATTGCGAGTGCGTCATACATGTGTGATCACAATTTTTTTGTCTTTGAACATTATAGGGTGATTCGATTTTCGCCGCTGGGTGCGTTGAGCGTTCGCGCGTGAGCTGCGCGAATAGAGAAAAAGAAAGGAGGGAAACAAGAGGGAGGCGTGGCTGGCGTAGGAAGGCCCGGCGCGAGATACAATGTAGGAACCGCTGATGGGTTTAACTCACCACTTCAACCCCTGTCGGCGGCCCCTCCCAATCGTTGGCCCCGAAATTACTCGCCTGCACTCGCCGTTTTCCGTCAGCAGCCCCAACGCATTAAGCCCCACCTAAGATGTACGAGAGACCTTAATCGAATCCTGAGCGCGCGGGTAACATCCATCCCAAGATGTGCGTGCGGCCAAGCAAGATGCCATTGCGATAGGTAAACTTTCCGAATAGGCAATGGGCGAAGCTTGAATTAGTCTCTATTTTTTTAATAATGGCAACATGAAGAGAGTTATAATTCACAGAAAGACTATAACTAATAGGGAAATTTACTCTGGAGGCAATGATTAAATTATCGATATCCATTATGAATGTTCAGTGCCTTTCCCTGTGCCAGTTATGGCTTCCCAGTAAGAGCAGGTACCATAAAAATCAATCAGCTTGGGTGGAGGTTAGGGTAGTCTTCCGCGGGAATCGACCCCGTGCCCTCCAGTTAGTGGTCCAACGCACTACCACTGGACTACCGCAACACATATGTATGCATATATGTTGCGGTAATTGTTCGGAGAAATTACACCTTTTACGTGTTCACAAATGTCCAATGCACACGCCTATATTTATGTAGAGATTACCGTCAAAAATATCCTTAAAAACGTTTATCTTTAAAATAAAATAATAAGTTTATCTTTTTAAAAATATTTGTACACTAATGTGTGTGTGTGTTTGCATACGGTGATAGAAGCAAATTGCGGTCACAAATAAATTGTAACTTAAATACTTTAGCCATAAGTTTGAGGCGGTTGGTCAGCTTTTCAGTAATTATTTTCATTCCATACAAACAGTAAGCAATCCGTTACAATTAATGAGTGTCACAAAAAGTTATAGAGAGGGAAGTCTTTTCAAAACATTTTTCTTGCGATTGATGGTGATGAATATGGTAGAATATTTTTCCACATACTTTGCGGAGCAAACATTATTTATATTATATTTATTTCATTACGTCATGTTTCAATTGAAGTTGTATGGGAAAATGTTATGCATTAGTAACAATTATTTCTTTTGAAATAACAGCAATCAATCATTTGAAAAAAACACATCTTCCAGAATGAGTAGTGGGGGGTGGAGATGATGAGAAGATTATAGTGATCTAATGTTCCAAATTATTGCAATATAAAGAGATCGATAAATGTTTCCGCCAGAATAAAATCACCAACTAGTATCAAAAGAGCAATCAACGACTCACACTTCAAACAAGTCGCATTTGACAGGTGGTTGGGAAAAAATTCGCCATCATTTTTCACGGCCGTCGAAAAAAACTAAAAGGGCGGGATCGAGAAGTAATGGTCGTTTGATAGTCAATTGGTTTTCGAAAAAGGGGCTTTCAGGACGAGGCGACAGTGTCACGCGGGCGGAGACAATTGAAAAAAATCCCCCACGCTATGCGGTGAGATGATGTTAAAAAAAATGAGACTCGGAAAAAAAGAACAATTGTCAGAAATGGCGACCGGATGAACATACACTTCCCCCTCATAAACTCCCCGAAAAAAATAATTAAAGGCGTTTTTCACTGCCGGGCAGTATTAACTAACACTCCTTTTAGCCATTACCCTCTCCCCCCTCCACGCTTCTTGCCATTTTTTTGTTCAGTCATTCCAACCAAACAGAAAAAAGTGAGAATACTCGCTCTCCCGACAGGGGACCAAAAAGCGCGAAAAAAAATCGCCGCTCCTAACCCCTCCCCCCCCCCACACACACAATACACACGCACACTCAAATGCGTCCGAACATACATGCGTGAGTTCATGCACCCTCGCTGCTCGTACGTACGTACATAGAGGCTCATGCACTCGGGCACATCGCGTATTAAGTATAACCGAATTACGGGACATTTCCCAACCCCTACCACACAATACCCAGTCCCGGAACGCCCCCGTCAGTCCCCTCTCCACCCCCCGCCGTGCGTACTCTGGGGAGCAGATGATCGCCACGTATGCACATACTAACGCATGATGCCTGCCTCCCCAGCTCCGTTACCCCCTCCTCGATATCCCAGACTGTGCGATATATATCGCTCGTGAAACGTCCCTCTCCCCACGATTCCATCAACATAACCTTCAGTTCCCACTCTCCCGAAACCCAACCCCTCCCTCTCTCTCTCTCTCTCCCACCCCACCCCCTTTTTAAAACGAGCACACACATACTCTACCACCTTTCCCTGCATTCCCCCTTCACCTTCCAATACCCCTTCATATCCCTGCGATTCCCACCCAACCCGCCCCCCCCCCGCCTGCCCTTCTTCACTCCATCAACCCATCCTCCCTCCCGCCCTTCTGCTCCCAAACTACATTTGTCCCGACGTGGAAATTACGAAAAAAAAGCGACTCCCCCTTCCCTCCTCAACCCAGTACTCTTTACTTTCCTCCCATCCACCCCGCGGCGTGCACATGATCGGGCGCAACAGAGAGTTCCGGGATCTCGGGTTGGGAGGGGGGCGTAATTTTATTATTTTCCCGCGGGATGAGCAAGTCTCGTTACTCCCAATATTACAATTTCCGCTCCCCGCTCGAAATTTCGCATTACTCCTTCCGAGCTGCACTTTAACTCGCCAATTCTCACCTGCCGTTTCCTCTCCGACTTTTTTCTTCTCTTCGCAATACAAGTCCACTGCTTTGTTCCCCGTTTCAACCCGTGCATGGGTTTGGCTGCGGCATGAACATTGAAGTTGCTATCCTATCACTAAAGGTTACGACTGCTTCCGAACGAGCGAAATTTATTTCTCCCGCACTTGGAATATGGGAAGAGTCATCAAGTTTTGTCCCGCGAACATCAACCTTACTACTAAGAATCAAACATCAACTAAGCGATGCCTTGGTTTTAACAGGGCAGTCTCAGAATGAAAGTCAGAATTTCAGTTATTAAAGAGCGTTTGTCTCTTAAGGAACACTATTTCCTAACGTGTGATTTGAGCGGCTGCTGAATGTCTATTTCTACCAAACATGTGGTATAAGGTTCAAAGGTATGGATTGTAAGAGTACGTCCCAACTTTTCTCACGGATACGCAATCATACCCCCTCATTAAGGCAATTATATATATATAGTATATATATTTGGTTTTGACAACCAATGCTTTGAAATTGAGTTAGAATAAAAACATGCAAAAATATATATTCAAATCATGTTTATATTTAATAATTTGCAGGCATCATTATTATACACATATTTTATTTAAACAAGGGCTATAAAAATTTTGAAAAATAGTGTCTTCAAACTCACGAAGAGTGAACATTCCGTGACCAAGAGTTTCGCACCCTTTCCAAAGAAAACTTTCTAAGTCTGTTTTTATACTGTTGAAGTAGTCCCCTTCTGGGCTATAAGGTTTACCGTCCCTGTTTCACGACAAAAATTTTTCTAATTCTCTTAGTACCTTCGTTTACGAGTAAATAAACATCTTAAGTCAGCCCAAGATGAAGTTCTCCTTATTAGCATATGTGTGTAGTTGCATATATGATAGCTCAATAGATAGCTCCATAGGATTTCTCTCAAGAAACCCCATATATATACTTAATATTATTTCTTAATCATTAACCTACATAAATTACTTAATCATTACCTTAATACGAAGTCCCGCCATACGTCGCACAAATATTCATTCAAACATAGATATAGGAATAAGGAAAGGGGATAGGAAAACACATAAAAGGCGAACACAGGACATGTGGGGAAGGCGGTTTTGGAGCAGATCACGAATGTAAAAATATTTCCTTAACCGGGATTTGAACACCGGACTTCCACTTGCCGGGCGGATGTGCCACCAACTACACCACCAAGAAACCTAATTTACACCGAGATCTGCGATGCTTTTAAAGCGCCCAAGTGCTCCGAATCGTTTGCCAAAGGAAGGCTTTAGGGAGCTGTTCCACCCACCAAAGAAGAAATAGACAATACACACAAGAAGAGGCGAAAGTTGGTTAGAAAGCATATAGTATCATAGAGAATAGGAACAGTACGTTTCATGGCATTATGGCATTATTATATACTATATATTATATTTCATGGCATTATATGTATATATATTATATATATAATATAACACTTTTATGAAAGTCTCACGGAAGGGAGTAATAATGTATATGAAGTTAGCACTAGTGGGAAAAGACAAAATCACAGAAACACACAAAAAAAAAAGAAACTCACTAGGTTTCGAATTTTCGGTAGCCCAGGCCGCCTTTCTCAAGGAAACAAATGAGGAAATGCTAGAGTGTAGTGGGCGAGGAGAGGGAATTGCTTGGAGAAATCAGAAAGGAAGCAGGAAAAATTGATGAAAAGCATATGGATCGGCAGTGGGATATTGAAGACTGTGATGGATGGGAGAATGTTAGGCAAACAAGGAAAGGGCAGGAATAAAATAGGAATGTTGGACGGGATGAAGGAGGAAGGAAGTAGGTATACGGAGATGAAGAGGGACTTCGTTGTTGAGTAAGATGTTGGGTTGTGTTTTGTTAGGAGAATCAAAATATTTATTTAGTAGTTGTGTCCATCTAAAACCTACCTTAATTGGTAGATTACCTATTAATATATATTATATGCACACACACACACACACACACATATATATATATATATATATATATATATATATATATATATATATATATATATATATATATGTAGGGTCGCGGTGGTCTAGCGGGTAGAGCGTTGGACTGCTGACCGGAGGGTCCCGGGTTCGATTCCCGGGCAAGGCACTTTGGACACCTGCAGCTCCACCCAAGCTTGTTGATTTTTCGGGTACCAGATCTTCCTGGGAAACCATAACCGGCACAGGTAAAGGAACTGGCCCCCCTAACCTGATGTGTGAATATTCACACGCCGTCGGGCTTGGTACATGGATGAGCTCTACCATCACCTACTAAACCGACCTTCGGGTTGATTACTGTGTTTATGGTTTATATATATATATATATATATATATATATATATATATATATATATATATATATATATATATATATTATATATATATATATATCCAAATTTATTTGACTTATGACAGATTTATCCTCCCTATTTAGGAATTCTTATTATCGATCACAATTACTGTAAAAATTACAAATATAATAGTACTGTTAACGTAATATTCTCTTAAAATTCCGCTAATAAAATTCATACACATCTCTTTCAGGTATGATTTCAACTCGTGGTTTAATGATCGCGTCGTACTTCAGAAATGATTGATGTTATTGTGAAGGGAAAAAATAAAATAGTCATCATGACGTTAGAATCAGACTTTTTACTGACTATATTTATTTGCCAACATATTCACGTCAGGATTTGGATGGCACGCGGCAGGAAGACTAAAAAAAGTGTTGTAATTGCCTTACATATTCTATATCTGCATGAAAAATGTTTCACAATTCAACAAACCATACTAATTCCGTTCTTGACTTTCTCAACTTTCAAGTCAATAATGAATTCTTTGTCCAAATATTTTCCTTGCAAATATTACAGCTATTGTATTGATAAATAAACACTGCAAGCGATTAACATAGGATGCAATACCTATTTATTGATTTTACAACGAAAAAGAAAAGTATATCATAATTGAACGACCGAAATCCTTAAAAAAAGTATTAAAAGGCACACTTCAGTGCCCATAATGTAATGTAGTGTCGTAATGACATGAACTATCATAGCAAGGGAACCTTAATATGAGAAAAAATCCTTTTATTATTCTCCTCGAGTGTCTGGGTCGTATTTCAGCGATTAGTCGTCTAACCGTGAGGGAGGGAGGGTGTCACACCGCGCGACGGATTGCAACAACTTTTTCCTCAGCCCGCTCCCTCCCTTCAGATCTCCACCCTTTATTTTCGGTTGCGCTCCCGTGAGCGTGACGTAATGGAGGTCAGTTTTTCAAAAAACACTTGGCGCACTTCGCGGCGATGATCCAAAGTTGACCGCGAACGAATGAATTCGAGAGGACGGAATATAGTGCCCCCTGCCTCAATATGTGCGCATATGTATGTGCATGCATACACGAACACATGACACGGTAGCCACTGCCATTCTCTCCCCTCCCTCCAGGGCCGTGAATAAGAATGGCCATCGCTTTCGTCGTACGTATTAACCCCCTCGCAACTAGACATTTTCATCGCCATACCGGGAAAGTATGGAGGGGATGGGACGGCCATTGTGTTTTTCCGCGCTAAATGCGTCTTTATGCGAGGACACGATGGATGGGCTTTCGCGCGAGTGAAAATGGGGGTCATGCGAGCCGGGGTTTTTGCTGTCACCCTTGCGCCGCCGCCGAGGCGAAATGGTCTCTTTCCTCCCCCCCCCCGGTGATCCTCCGACTGCAGAACCAGATGCGCTCGCCATTTCCTAACCGATGGCGGGGCTACGTACTTCAACAGTATGGCCAGCGATGATATATTCCTGATTCCAGGATTTTCCCAGGCTTTATTATTTCAAAAATCCCTCGTCAAAGCGACATGTTTTTTTTAAGAATAGAAATTGTTTTTCGAAATGATTAGAAATACAATTTGATTTCTTAGTGTTAATTCTCGCATTAACACAAGAGATACAAACAAAACCAGTATATTTCGGGCGTATGCTTAGTATTTAGTGATATGTTGGCGCTTTTACGAAGAGAGGAAATTCAAACGAATATTAGGTTTTATACTCATTATATTTAGCTCTCTAATTCAATGAGAAACAATGCAGTAAAATTAGGGGAAACCGAATTTTCACGGATAAACAAACATTTAAAGACATCGTTAATGGTTTGTGTTTTTATCCATCTTATTTTCCTAATACATATGTTTGATATTTCTGGATTAGCATGCTAAAATTAGGATGTGTTTAGGCGAACCATTGTGAATACAGGCAGTTTCATCTCGGCTATTTTCGCAGTCTTTCTATCAAGTTGTAACATTGGACACATTTTACGAAAAGTATAGGCTAGATATTCTAATACAATAAGTTCCAGCAATTATTACATTATGAAACAAATTTAACCCTTGATATATCTGCAACTAAATGACAACCCTTATTTTAACAACGCAGAAAATAAAGTGAAATATATGTCTCGTTTTCCCTCTATTTCTAAAATAATCAAAATATGACTATGACTATGAAACTCACCAGTAGAAATTCCTATTTTGTACATTTACATATTTAACTGAAGGAGATTAAAACCCAAATAATAGCGCAAACTAGGAAATAAAAATTGTTATTTTATACTCTTCATTTAAAAACCAATTACAAATGCATTTAAAATATTTTAACTATTATCGGGAAACATCAAAAGGACATTTCGTTTTTGGAGAAAGGTTAACGCGCATTATAATGTCAAAATCTCATTCAAGGGTAACTTAAAATTGAATTGGCTATAAATTCATACCAATCCTTAATCAGTTATTTCACATAAAAATGAAATAAAATGCAAGATGTATTATATAGATATTTGCCTAGTAGTGCAATTCGTTAATATTTTTATATGATAAACATGATATATTTAAATATGACTTCTTACATCTAACCCTTTCTGTAATACACAATATAGATTGTATAATACTGAATCAAATTTGATAATCCATCCAAAACTAGACTGGATTCATGTCGTTAACTTTAAGTGTTAATCGTGTAGTTAGTCGGACAAAATAGCGCTCATCGACGTATTACTGCGTTGCAAGATAATCAATAGCTATGAACAATCTTCACCGTAATCGTATACCATTTTACATTCACACATAAAATCCACCTCTCGGGCGAGTGGAATATGTCGATTGCACACCAGGCATGATTGACTCATATTTCATATAACTAAAATCTGAGCAACCAGAAAGAAGTTTCATAACTCAAATTAAGTGATTTTCCCATTTAACTAAAGGTTAAAACAACCGGATTCCTTATCATGTGCCCAATTAGTGTTTCTGTGGCCTGATTCCTATAGGAAATTCACAACCGGCTATGCTGTACACACGAGAAAAGCGGAAACCATCCTCCGCAATTATTCTGCAGCCGGAAGAGTCCTACGAAAAAAAAGAAGGCATGAAGGCATTTCTACCCTCTCACCGATGCACTCTGCCCCACCTCGCACTCTTCCTACGCTCCCCACCCAACCAATGCGCGCTCCTTCCTTAAATGCGTCTTCTTGCTCACGCATGCACCGATGTGCAACGGACCGATTCCCGCTCCATCTACCGCTAAAACGGTCGTAATGAGATTCCACGACGGAAATGGATATGGGAGATGAAAATAGAGAGAGGAAGAGAGAGAGAGAGAGATGGGAGATGTAGGATAAAATGAGGGGAGGGGGACAGGAGAAGGCAGAAAGATGTGAGCGGGGGAGGAGTTCGGAAATCTCATTGCTCCGAACCCGGAGTTCTTTACTTTCCACTCGTTCCCATAAAGACTCCTACTTTAGCGCCCCCCTCCCCTCCCTCACGGTATTCTCCAATGCACACACATGCACTATTCATTCATTTTCCGTGCACAGCCCTCCCTCACTTCTCTCCTCCTCTCTCTCTCTCTTCCTCTCTCTCTCTCCGTCCCTCACTTGTCTCTCCAACCCAACGAGGGCCGCTTTCAATCCTATCCGATTCCACTCCAAAACCCTGCATACATCGCCCTTTTGGGGCCGTTAACCATTCTCCTCACGCTATCTCTCCTCCGAGTCCCCGTCCCCTTCACATAACCCCACTCTTCGATCGTTAACCAATGCTTCTTCAAGTCCGTAAGACTACCACATTAAGACTACAATCGCCGTAACATTAAATACGGACAAGATGTCGGATTAGCTAGAACGCCGCTCGACTGTGCTTATAGGCATGGAATTAATTTTTCAGACAGAGTATTTGTCAGAAAATTTATTTATAAAACACAAGACTTCACATTACACTGCCAAATTCTATTTTTTTTCAGTCAGTATGGAAGAAAAACTGATCGTAATAACTGCAGTAATTAGCGTTTCACTTCCCATGTCAAAACTCCTTTCATTGGAGAAACGCAATGAAATAAAATTGCCGCTTTATAATGGAATAAAATGGCGTCATTCGCAGGTGAAAAATACCCGAGGATGACGCCTATCTGTTGAAACTAGTTTTACCAGATCAAAAAGTTTAATGGAAAAGACGTAGTGTTCTTCTTTCATTAGTAAGTGTTTTAATATAAAAACCAACGCAACAATTCTTTAAAGCTTACTTTAATTATCATTCGGTTAGTGATAGAAAATTATGATTTTTATGCTCATAACTCCTGCTGTAATTATTTATGAAAACAAAACACTTTGTAAAAAAACAATGACCTCTTTGCTTTAAAAAAGCTTTTACTTGAAAAACATTAAAAAGCGGAAAAGAAAATGAATTTCAGCACAAATACACACATTTACTATGAGTTATACAAGTTGTTGAAATGGCACGAAGGTGCTAAACGAAAAAATTAAAGGCGTCCGTTGACATCTGACGGGAAAATGTTTTAAAATAGTATGACTTCATTTGTGGAGAGCGGCCAAAATGAAACAAGGAAATCAATAACTACTGTTAACGACGGTGATAATGAGCGGAGGGCTACGTAACATTAAAGCATAACGTTGTCACTTGCTGAATTGCTCAAAGTATAAAATAAAGGAAACGTAATCTTGAATATATTCTCGGGTTAAAATATCCCCTTTTCAACCTTAAGTTTTGATTGACTGATACGGATATAGAAATAGAATTAAGAGAATACAGGCATTTACCACCGAACATCGAAAGAAATGAACGGTCATATACAGGACGCTCTCAAACAAAACTATGTGAAAATCCTTCATGGTCACCATCATCAGTATTTCAATCTAGGATTGGTTTACTGCAGCCCTCCATTCTACTCTATTTAATGTCAATTCCCTCAATCCTTGATACCCTCTCTGTTTTACGTCCTCCTTGATTTGTCCTATGTACAAGTCTCTTGCTCTTCCTCGTGGAATCTTCCCTTCTATTTCTCCTCCTATTATATTCCTAATCATTCCAATGTGCCTCAATGGGTGTCCAATCCGTCTAAATCTTCTTTTCCGTAGAGTTCTCCAGATGGTCCTATCCTCTTCTGCTCTTCTGTATGCTTATCCATCATGGTAGGAGCAAATAAATTAACTTTGCACTTTTCTCATAAACCTTTTGAAGCACTTATGGAAACTGCAAATTGATTTCATATACTCCTACCGAGAGAGCATATAACATACTTTGTTTTTTCATGACTCCTGCTGAGGAACCAGAGCACCAAAATTAACATCCTCGCGTTTCAATCTAGAGCCAAGGGAACTAAATAATGAAGCAAGGCAGCTGTCTCGTTTTCTACACATCCCCGCTCCGAAAGGCACAAGAGTGAATTACGTACGTTGATATAGAAACAATTTGAGTCAATTCCCTGCCTTCTCCACCATTCCGATTTTTACCCTCGTGCCTCCCCGCTTTTACCCCTCCTCCCTGAATATTTTTCCCTTTTATGCACATGCACCTTCAATATCCTGCCAACCCACCGCATCCTTCTTCCGATCGTTTACCGCGATGAAACTCATTGGGGCGCGTAATTCGAAAACTGCATTCTGCATCGTTTGATGGGGAAGGGGTTCGATGCGGGGATTAGGGTGGAGGGCATGCGTGGAATACTTTGCGCGCGCAATCCACACATCTTCGCCGCCGTAATATCGCGTACGCATAGATATTAACCGATTTTAAGTATCGCGAGAGTGTGGCAGGCTTCATTAGAACAATCGATTACACTGAATGATAGTGATATGCTGACGGAACTAATGCAAAACCCCTTACCAACCCCAAACTAAAATGGACGCTACATTAAAAAAGTGAACGACGTTATTAGAAAGAGAGTGCCTATTTCAGGAATGGGTATTGGTATGGCATTATAACAGATAATATAATGGTTTATGATAAAAAAATAAAAAAGAGAGATGTGCTAAGAATACAAATCACCAACGCACAGCTGTAATACAATTCAAATGATTTTTCATGTCATACATACAATTTAACACTTGCGAACTTTCACAGATGAATATTTTGAATGGGTTTTTTCTCTGATTAGTCGATTCTCTTCGTCTTTCTATCCCGCTTATCTAAGGCCATATCTGGATAACATATATCAAATGACATTGAGGATTGTGTGATCGAAAATATGGATGTTTAACCTGCTTTGAAAAAAACCTTTAAAATGGATTAAATACACCTGGACTACCCACCTCCTTCCCAATATGCTGGAATGAAGGTCACCCTTATGCAAAAATATTTTAAATATTCTTAACCCTCCTCACCGAAGGCAAGAAAAACGTGAGGATGTCACCACGAGAAATTAGCGACGCCCTCGGAATGATCGACAGGACTTCAGGGGAAAGCGTAGCGGCGATGTCTCTTCGATCCTCCCCCCCCCCTTTAAACTGGAACCGAAGGCTCAAATCATCTCCCGATTGATCGCACGCGTGAGCGAGCAAATATCTCGCGACATACGGAAGCTCTGAGCACTCCCAACTCATGAAAAGACCATGCGTCGCGAGCTGAGGATCGACGGAGGATTGCGGTCACGAGACCGACGAGTCTGACATTTTTGTGCGAGCATATCCGGCGGACGGCAAAGGGGAGCCGTCGACCGCCGATCAAACACGGGAAGAGGAGGAGGCATCGCTTCCCACCCACACACACGCACAAAGAGCCTCACCACAAAAGGGAACGTAGCAACGCAGCAGCACGCGGGACTGAGCCCGCATAAGCGCACGGCGATGCTCGATTCCGCAACGCGAAGGTGCGATTTCTTCCTCCTTGTTCCAGGGCCAGGAAGGTGGGAGGGGGGAGAGAGGAGAAGAGGGAGGCTTGAAATGGAAATCCCACAGCTGCAAGACGACGGCGAGGATAAAAAGGACCTGGTCGTGCATTGAATGCATTCCTAAAGAAAGGGGGCCGACGAGGCGGGCAAGGTGTACGGAGCGATCACTGTTTGTGCCGACGCACACGGAGATTTATACATCCACGCGATACTAGGCACTGCGGGACTCATTTTTTTTCTGTCACTCATCCCTGATGCTTCGGCATGCCTTTGCTCGGGGATTTCAAATTAGGGCACAGCTCTGTGAATCCAGGTGCAAACGAGGCATATAACTAGAGAATCGAAGAAGGAAGGTAGGCGACTGATCGCTTCGAAGCTCTTCGACGAAGTAGTAGTCAAAACGTACCCTCCCTGAATAAATACTCATCTTAAATGTAAAATATAGTGAATTTGAGCATAGATAAAATTAGTTTGGCCTCAGTATCCTTCTTCGCTTCCTTCTCCCCATCTCTTTTTCCTTTCTCTCCTGTATTATTGTCTGTCTATAAGTTCATATTCAGAAACCTCAGAGGAATCCTAGGGACGGGGATCTCACTCCCTCACATTGACTGGGGAAGGGAATTCTCCTTCTGGAAGCCATGAAAAGAACGTTCATTAACTCTCAATCCAGAATAAACATGTTCCTACACTACGTGTACAAAGCCCCCAGAGTACCAAGGCACCGAAACCATTCGAGGCTTGGTGTCAAGTTGGATCGCGTGTCCGAGAAAAGTGTTGGACAAGCACTGCCGTAGACGAACATTTTGTGTTCTCCCTTCAATTGACTGGGAGAGCATAGATAGAGGGGTGAGTTCACCGCTTGGTTATCTAACTTCCTGGTATAATCTGGGGAATGGGACTTTCTGAATGCATGGGGTATCGCCCGATTGGTATCCCTACTGGGTATCGTAGCTACCTCACATCTTTAACACACCCCCACATGACTGTGTGGTGATCTCTCATCGGCTTATTTCCCAAAAAACGAACATGAGTAACACTAAATACAATGACCTGGGGTATTTTTGAGAAAAAAATTAAACAGACGCAACATTAAAAACAAAATTGACAAGGGATATTTATTTACCATATTCGTTCCGTCAATACTGAGTTAAATAAAGCATTACACAGACGCCAAAAACAATTTCGGTGACAAAAGTTACGCCATTGAGACGGATGGGCCACCATTGTTGGTTTGTAGTCTTTTTGGGGAGGTGACCAACAGCTGAGGTCATTTACGCCATTAGGGATGGATTAGAAAGGAAGGGTGAAGAGAAACCCGGTCTCGACATTAGCCTACTCTTGTCGAAAGGCGCCAAGGGGTCCGCAGTTCAACGTCCCATCCGACGGACATCGTACTCACTAAAGGTGCTCTCCACAAAGCACCTCAAGTAAGAATCGGAATACTACTGAAAAATATTTGTCTCCAGGATTTGAAATCGTGTCTTCTCGGTGGGAAGGCTGTACGTTATCCTCCACCAATCCGATCCCCGTAACCATTGTTTTAATTTTATGGATCAATATATTTAGGCAATTCCAGATTTAAATCAATTTCACCACTTCCTGCGACTAAATGATTCAGAGTATAAAATGCAGGCCGAGAGAGAGAGAGAGAGAGAGAGAGAGAGAGAGAGAGAGAGAGAGAGAGAGAGAGAGAGAGAGAGAGAGAGAGAGAGAGAGAGAGAGAGAGAGAGAGAGAGATAGACAACCAGGAAAAGGCGTCGGTTCCTAAGAATGGCGAGGAAAAAAACAAAGGAGAGAATATAAAAGCAACGGAAATCGTTTCCCGAGCGTCTTTAGCGATGCATGAAACGCGAAATGAGAAGCCGTCACTTTTACAGCTCTGCCATCTGCCGATGGCAAGGATTACCAATTTGAGGATATTTATGGGATTTGGAGAAAATGGGCGGGGATGATTTCAGAGGGGATGGTACGTAAGAACGATGGCAGGCCAGGATCCCATCGCAAGGGATGGAATCGGAGAAGAAGACATGGAAGGGCAGGGAGGCGAATGGAGTTAAGAAAAACCTAGGTTGACGTAAATATTGCTAGCTACGCCAGCAAAAATTATCATCATTTAGATATTATCAGAAAAACAGTGTTCTTGTGCTTGGAGATGGTTCGATGAACTGAAACGCGTTGTACATTACAAATAAATCTGTGGAAAAGGGCAAATTTTGTGTTTTTCTCATAATGACGAACTTCCGCTACATCTCGCGGAATAATAAAATCTTTCTAAGGTTTTAAAGCTAAAGGTATGTTTATTGAGATTCTATTCTAAGGAAGAAGGATATTTCTGGTCATATATCATCGATAAGGACGAGTGGAATGTACGAGGTCATCGAATAGTAAATCACTTTGAAATATTCCACTTCTGAAGTGATATCGTATCAATTCAACTACTCAAAGAATTCAGCGGCACATGGGTTCAGTAGCATCCTGCATATTTCACTTCAACTCTAAGGAAAAAACACATAAATCATTACGTAATGCAGTGGAATTTCCCTAGACACTATTTTAACAACAAGCTATGATCCACATAGGAATGTGAAACTAATGGCAACACATCATTCGCTTTTCAATTATTTCGAGCATATAAGCTTTAATCAAAACCTAACGTAACATTTTGTGTATTCGACCAAACTTGCTAAGTAATTCTGTCGCCTACTACCGATTGGCGAGAAAACCTTATCCAGCCTAGAAAATGGCATCATTTTTCCTCAATTCTTTATTGTCAAGGTCTTAGAACCACTATAGCTGTCTAACCTACACGCCGCCACTAAAGTATGACTGAAGAGAGCGTTATGTCATAACCTACTAATGCACAGCATAATATTGCGCATATGTTCGGGTTACTACTAGAAAGAGAGCTGTTCGTGAGAACATAGGAATTCACGAATGTAGCAAATAGTATTTTCAGAATATCCATACATATTTTAGCATATATTAAACAGCTACTTAACCCAAACAATTCTGATATTTATACAATTTTGATCAAATTCATTTGATTCTTACAAGAAAAAAACGTGATCATAGACTCTTCGCTTCTGTTACGTTTGAATATAAATATGCGTCAAGCATATATTATAATATCGAAAAAGGAGAATGCAATATATGAGGGGCCATACTGTGATAATTTTTCTATCATTATGCATCACTGAATAAAAAATTAACAGCTAAAGCTCCGCTACTGATTTTTTAATAACTAGTAGCCATATTAATATTCATTTTTATAATAAATGTAGACGCTTTTAATTATTTGATAATTATTAGAAAATTAAACGTTTAAGACATGCATCTGTGCGAGCCTTTGGGTGAGGCAGCTCGAAAACGAGATCATTTGAGCTGTTTGAGAATACGTGGTAACATTTATCTTTCATATTGCCATCATTGAGACAATTTTCGAATTACTCTGGAATTGTTAAATTTTAAGTGGAGTTCATGGTATTCCAGGATTTACTCGTATTATAGTCAATGATGAGACGACAAAGGTTTTGGGTTATAAGGATTATGAAAATACCGTAGGCATGAAGCCAAAACGATTGCAGAAGATTTTCTTAATGACAATATTAAGTTGTCTTCTAAACATTGATTTGGTTTTTGAGTTTTGGTGTCTTTGATCTACCAGTAAGGATCTACCAGAAAAGCTCTTGGCTCAGAACTTGAAGATACATCAAGTCTCTATCAAAAGAGGCGTGTCTATTTCGGCGATGATGCTGAAAATGTAATATTGGCTCCATCGTACTGCAGTACGAGAGATAATGATAGTTAGGTTTGAAAGATACTTAAAGCGTAAAAGAGATTTAAATGTCATATTTTCCAAAAATAATAAGTTATCAGAATAATTGTATGCAACCGTGCGAGGGGAAAAGTTTTTTTTTAATTTTCATTTTAAGTATCATAGAATGTTGCCATTATTTCATTTAACCATAGTTTTCTTCCTTCTTATTACTAGCAGCTAGTTGCGCATGTGCACAGAAGTATTTCATTCTTAGATACCGTATGCCATGCACATGTAGTTATCATTATCTGCACCATTTGAGTTATGTTTATTTCAACTAACAATTAAGAAAAGCTTAATGATAGATTTTCCATGTCCGATATTGAATCATCGCCTGCCACACACCCTAGTGGTGGTTAGCAGAGTACCATGTAGATGTAGATGAGACTGCCTTACTAAAACTTCTATTAAAAAAGAGAAGACAAGAAATAATTCTTAAATTTCCAAAAACAGCTTAGTAATTCACATAAGTATACGTTACCATTGGAACTAAAATCAAGAAACACAAATCCACCATCTAGAAATATGGAACGTAAAATAAAAGGGATCATTTCCGAAATGCCAAACCTACTAAAGATATATAAACCAAAATCGAGAATATGCGGAGAGATTCCGCACGACTTTCTGCGGGGTCTAAATCAGTTCATCGAAATCGATCCGTACATGGGACCCCACCTCTGCATGCACGGCCACAAGGGTGGAGAGAGTTAAGAGGGGAAGAGAGGTGCCTGCGGACGCAGATTAAGAGAGTGGATTCGGACGTGGATTGCGATTAGAAGAGTTCCAGGGGGGAAGGGGGTTGCAAGGGCGAGAGGGAAGGGGTGCGGGGAGGGAGACGCGGAGAAACGCGACGGCGGCGCAGCCAGCGAGCGCAACAATGGGATAGAATCCAATTTTCTGAAGGAAGGCACGGAGCGTGTGGTGGATGATTAGTGCGGGACGCTCGCGAAGGGAGGAAATAGGAGGGGGATGGCAGAGTGCGGGCCGTGCTTGAGGAAGAGGGGCCGTGGGGAAGGCAAGGCTAGGGTGAAGAGCAAGGGGCGGGATAGAAAGGCATGGGGGGAGTCAAGAGACGGGGGACAGAAGTAGGGAGGAGTTCGGGTCGGGCACTCAGGGTGTGGGGAGATGGCTGAATGGGTGGAATAATAGAAAGGGGTTGAAGGGCGAGGGGGTTATTCTGAGAGTACGTGAGGAAGAGGACAAAGATTGGATTCAGGGGGCAAGAATAAGGACTCGGCATAGAAGAAATAGTTTCAGAGTTCAGGATTAATGGGTGCGGAATAGAAATAAATGAGTGAATGCCAATGTTGTGGGTCCACACGTATCTCCGAGGTGGGTGCAAAGCTATTTGGCGTCGTTATATAAGAATAACTACGCAAAAAATGATGAATCGCACGAGTGTTAGAAAATTCTTCGGTGCAATAAATAATAAAGGTGTAATATATTCGGCACAATCAATATGTACATTCTCGTTCTGTACGTCAACGTTTATTTTTAAATCACGGACAGAAAACGAGGGTGCATTAAAAAAATATTATTGAGATTGAATTGAAAAAAAACTTCGTAATAGAAAATTCTGTTTATTAAATAAATTATATTTTAGTGTCAAATTTTTAGTTCAATTCATCTAGTATATGTATAATTAAATACACTAGGCTCGATTTTCAAAGTTTTTAAGTAATATTATTAGTATTTACAGAATTATAATTAAATGCAGGTTGATGTATTTTTAGGACAAGAAAATTACACAATAATATAATATAATGTGCTTATTAACTCTTAAAAATTTGTGCTACAAAGAATAGTGGAATCTTTCTTGAAGAAGCACATCAATACCAACTTATTTTCAGATGACGGCGGTGCTATTGTTGTCAGAGTATTATGACAACGATTTTCATACCCTTGCTATTAATGGAGACGTTTTTAACATGACATACAAATGAATGTACACAAATATATGTATATATGATTAGCATTGGAAAAGAAGACGTGAATTTTGGAGGGAAAGAAAATATTGGAGGTGAAGAACAAAAAAAAGTAGAATGAGAGGGGTTAGAGACGGATATTCAGGAACTTTTGGAGACAGCGGGACTGTATTTATGGGGACGGTGGAGTTGAAATGAAAATGCGAGGAAATATTGGTTCAGGAGTGGGATACAGGAGGCACTCTCTTGAAAAAAATTTGCGGCGAAGAAAAATTTCTCCATTCATTCGAAAGGAGGGTGTTAGAATGCCAATAGCAATGCAAGTGACACGCAAAGTTATTATGCCTCTTATGATTGAGTGTTCACATGATTACCAAAGGGGAATATAGAAAATCTCATATCTTACACACACAAGATATTTATGGAAACAATCACGTGAAATATACTTGTTTTGTTACATGCATGAAGTATAAATGCTGAATAAATCAATTAAAATAAATAAAATAACGTTTCCTTTGTTAGATCGAGACAAATCAACATCCAGTGTTATGATCCTTCACTTCATAAAAGAATTTAAATCTATAATTGTGGCAAATACTCTAATACCTGCACCCTTAGCCGCAAACAAAAATTCTTTAAAATTTAAAATTCAGTTACGCTATTGAAAAAAATGCTTATTTATTTGGCAAGGTTAGTCATTAATATACATTTTAATACTGTTCATCCACACCATTATTGCAGTATCCCTCCAACCTATTATTTATGTCCACATCTCTGAGCCTTAAACTATGTTTATGTCTCCTTAAATGTCTCGATACATTTGTTTTGTTATGCTGAGTTGCGTAGCACACAATGTGACCAGTTTTCTCGTATCCATATCTTTGAAAAAAATAACGCATCTGCACGCTGAAGATATTCGTGACCGCAACCCTGAATGGCGCATATTTAAGAGAAGGTTTAGCGACCAGTGCTCAAGGAAAAAGTGCAAGACACCATTGCTAGCAATCAATCAATTTCTCCTAAGCCAATTAATAATTTCTAATGAGGCTATGCATAACGAAAAAGTGGAATATATTCCATAATTAATACACTTATTATATTCATGAATAGGTAACGAAAGAAGTAAAGTGAAAGTTCCAACTATAATTCCTCTCCCTTTTTTTTCTAACCCACTGCTATCCACAGTCAAATAATTTTCGAAATGATATAAAAATATAAATTCTTTAAAATATCCGGTACAGGAAACTCAACAAAATTGAAAATAAAGATATATTTTGGCCAACACGAAGTAGCACATATTCAATATTTTCTGCCTATAAAAATAATTTTTTCCATGAGTATAGAAAAATTATTCCAGGAAGTTGTAATTTCAATTTAATCGAATAATTAAGGAATCTTTCAAAATTAAGCAACCTATGGCCTAAAAAAACGATAGTTTACTCGTAATATATTTCGGATTGTTTATAAATTATGACGCGTCCAAAAAGCAATTGTAATTTTTTAAAAGAGATTTGTTAGTAAAATCATAATTTATTCATAATAATTCAGCGAAGGTATTACAAAATATTCCGCGCTCCCAAAGTTACCCTCAGAACGAGTATGCTTAAAAGCATTATTCCGCCCTAGCTGAGCCTACATGGCGTGGCCGCGGCGTAGAATATAAAATGCATCCATTCCACTTCCAACCCCACTCTCCGTAGGGCTTAATGCGTCAGATTCAGATTGAAGCACAAAGATAGGCGAGGGAAACATTTACGAGCCCACAAAAAAATTGCGATAAAACCAATTAAGGCCTTTTTTTCTTCGAGCAAGTGTGGGCCCATTTCTCACACGAATGGTAATATTCGCCGCGGCGGCCTTACTGGTCTTGGATTATGAAAAAAGAGAGATCTCTCTCTCCCCTTTACCGACTGCAATGAGAGGGTACGCGTGATGTGTGTGTCCGGTGGAATAGACGGGGGCGAAAGAGGGCGTATACGCTTCTTATGGTGACTCGTAAGCAAAGGGTAGGGTGAGGACGCATTGCGAGCGAAATATGTCCAGTGTCCTGGTGAGAAAATTCTCGCCTACATCCGTGCGACTGAAAGATACGGGCGCGTGGAGATTATAAGTGGGATGAAGTGAGAGAGCCATGATTTCTTTTCTCTCCCACTACGGTCCAACCGCTTGGACGATAAACGCCAGGAGGCCGGTGTGCATGCATGTACCCCTCTCTCCTCCTTCACCCTGAACCCTTTTTTGATATCCATCCTCTTCCGGGAAACCGATGGGGAAACCCTTTTCCTTCTCTTCCCTTTCCTCTCCCTTCCTCCCCCAGCCCGCACCCCCATTGGGAAACCCCTCGCACAATCACGCGGTCATCTCATAAACTTCAGTCCGGAGCGGCGGATGCGCCAACGCCAGCACCAACCATTAGGACGTTGAGGTCCACCGAGAGATCATGAAGGGAGGAGGGAAGTGGCGGGAAGGGGGTGACTTTATTTAAGAGATGGTGGGACGGAAACACGTCCGTCACTTCCGGTACGAATATAATTTTTTTCTCAACCATCCCCCCTTCTCCCGTCCCCATCAGGTTTCCATCAAAACCCCTTACCCTGAGTCCGCTCGTCCGGTCGTAAACTTCACCTGACCGGGACACAAACTAATACACAAGGGGCGGCAGTGTTTTGAACGTTCCCACACGCGGGGGTCATTCGATTGGGGGGGGGGTGAAGTAAGTGAAGGGAGGGGAATAGATGGAGAGACGGAATACCCCTTTGTGCAGTTAACACGTGTTATGGGGATGGACGGAGACGGAACCCCTTCGAACTCGTGTGCAGGTTCCGCAAAATAGAGAGCTCCAACACCCCTCCACAAAACTCTTTTGCTCAATTCACCACTCTCTTGCACCCGTTCGCACACAAACACACACACACAGACGTCAGGGTATAAACGTCGAAAACTAAACATTGACCAATCGAGAAAATAAAAAAATACAGTTTTCCCCAACTCAATGTCATTGACGAGCAAGAGAAATATGTTCCCCTTTCTAACCGATGGACCTTAAATTATGCATTCTCCGGTCGTGGGATGACCGACATTTCGAGCAATCAAGGCTGGGACCCCTTTTGTGTTCCCCAAAAATGGACGATCGTAACGCTAACGCTCGCTGAAAGAGATATCCACGAGTTACTTTTAGCCGCCCAACCAGTACGCACAGACAAAAGGCGTGAGTCGTAAGACGGACGAAAGGGACAACCCCCAGTTTTTACGACGTTTGCACTGGGATGAAAGAAGACGGTCGCTGACAGCTCCGCAGATGAGTAAACAAACGCCCAGTTGACTCGAGCCAATTCTCACGCAACGGAAATTCTCAAGCCATTTTTGACAATGTTTACTTTGGGATCCAATTAGGCGTTACTCTTTCTTTTATATAGGTACACTGCACCCAGTGAGAATTTATACAGTGATATTGGGCAACGGACACTCAATCCTCAAGGCAGAGCGTCGAGTCTGAAGCCAACAGAATCTTCTTTCATTGTTTAGTCTCCTGTTGCTCTTTCGCGGTTACATATCTGGGAGAGGTCATGTAAACTTCATGTAGAAAATAATCAGAGAAAATTATTGACCCTCTGTATTTAAAACAGAAATTCAAAGGTCATTATTACGTTATAACAGTAAAAAAATTGAGGAACTTCATTCACCTTATTTTTATTTGTGTAATTATGAGTAAAAAACGGAATGGCAGGGTATCATTGATATCACATATACTAATTCACTTGATAACTTAAAATTTTCAAGATTAATGTACTACGCAAGTGGAAATTAACTCTGAGTTATTACAAAGTGTAACGAATTGTTATAATACTTCCGCATAGTGTTTTATAAATGGCATAATATTTATACTGACTGCAGGCGTAAATACATGATGCAGAAGTAGATGATGACTACACAGATAAATATCTCAGATAGATCAGCAAAAAAAGCACACTTAGCTAACAATAAAGCAATAAGATATAATGCAAGAAAAATGAAAAACGAAAAAGCTAAAAACAAAGCTAATCTGAAGCAAAAAAATAATAATTTCAAAGTGTTTTATGGTAAAATAAACTGTGGAATTTGACGATATTTTTACTTTTTTATTTATTGGTGTTACTATTTTTTTAAGATATTAAGTCGCATTAGTTCAATTTTTCGTCCCTTGGGGTATCAGCTTGTGGAATAAAGACATCCCCATGGAAAGATCTGCACTTCTTCCCAGCTTCATCAGATGGATGGGCCGTAAACACAATGAACTCAACTAAAGAATAAGCTAAGTATTCCGAACGATGGAAGACAGAGAGAGAGAGAGAGATCATTTAGTAGGTATTTAAAAGCACACAGCGCGGAGAAAAGATGCAGATCCTTTGTAAGACAAATATAAAAAAAGAGAAGGCATCCAGAAGGTCTCATTTTCTCGGGCGCCTCCTCTTAAAGAATAATCCCCAAAAGAGGAGAAAAGAGGGAGTAATGGGATGGAAGAGAATGGAGGAGGTGGGGCAAGAGAAAGGAGATAAAAAGGAGGACGGTGAAGAACTTGAGGTGGTTTCGGGAGGTACTGGGGCGATTGAGCGAGGCATGTAGAAAGAAAACTACCAAATCACGAAGATGGCCAAACAAAGAAAAGGGAAACCGGAATCATTTGGAGGGGGGTGAAATAAATACTGGGAGAGGGGGAGGAGAAGCGTAATAATAAGTCATTAACTCGGAGGACACCCAATTTCTCACGCCGTCCCTCGTTTGACAAAAGGAAAACGAGACGAAGACGTGGGGCGGTGGGAGGGGTGGGTGTCTCCGTCCTTCCCCAAACCCTTCTCATCCCTTGGTCCCTAAAAGGGGATAAGGAAGCCATCCACCCTCTTCTCCTGCTCGTCCGCCTGGCTCCTTTATATTTTTTGGTCCTCTCACCCCATCCTTCCTTCCCTCCCGCACGGTCTCGCAGTCTTCTCCTTCGGAGCTAATTACACGCATGAGATAAAAAAGAGAGAGAGAGAGATACGGGGGTGGCGGGGGAGTATGAGATGCCAAGGGAGTGAGACGGAGTCAAATGCGTAATGAAGACAAGGAATTTGCGGCAAGGAAGGCGATGGAGGCAAATTAACGGGAGTGGGCGGTGTGTAATGAGGAGAGCGTAGGGATAGAGTGGAGTGGGGACAGCAAACAAGGGGCTATATCCAACCGTCATTCAAATAAAATACGATTGCCTTACTCCGGTTTGATTTTAGATGTGCATCCCTCCTGACAAAATTAGTGCCAATGGATGTGGTAGACCATTCAAAAACTGCACAACTTCTCTTATTTCCGCAATTGATGCGTGTAAAAGTATTAATTCATTACATTTTCTCATTTTGTAGTAAAAAAAGAGGCAATGCAGTTAGCCAAAATTTTATAAAATATATATCCCTCAATATGATTACTTCCGTTCTGTACTGATTTATAAGTGCACAGTCCTGCGAACGCAATAGTCTAATTAAGGGATTTGGAAATTTTCATTAACATGGATTGATGAAACTTTTTTATACCATTTTCCAGGAAATAAGTGATTTGTAGACAAGACGGAATGCAGCAGCTAAAGAGTATCTTGATTCAAAATTAACGAAAAACCACCTTATAATCAGTGTCACCAATAAATGACGTATATCTTGAATTAAAAAATGGACAATTTATTAATAAATTAATTAAAAGTGAATAATAATAACTTTGTAAGTCCCACTGATTTTTATTTTTTAAACTAACGGTTTTGGTCGTTTTTAAAATAACAGTCGACATCATCAGGACTATTCGACTAAACCGGTCATTTTTAAAATAAAAATCAAAACTTACATCAAGTTGAGTCGAGAACCGTAGAATTCGTAAATAAATTTGTCGTTCAACAGTAGACTATTAGATTATAATGCTTATTTCACTTAGATAAAATAGAACGACATGAATGGTTAATTTCCCTGGGATTAGTTTTACTTGCCATGAATTACAAATACAGTATGTTGTGGCGATTCATTATTTTTCACTGTGAATAAGAATAGCATTCTCCGACATACACATTTCTTTTTACTAAATTATTAGTAAAAGGTGATTAATGATTAGAATCGAAGTGTGAGCTATCGCCGTCTTTGGAAATTCGGGAGTACTTTTTACAGTAAAATGGAAACATTTCAACATGTTCATTAATCACTTTTCAAATCTCTCAACAAATAATAATTTTCGAAACATTCATCATTCATCATGTCGGTGAAAATTTAAAATCGATATAACGCAACTGCGCACGTCTTGAAGTTCCGTTTCATGCAAAATTACCTTTGATTTCATGTATATTAATTTTAAACTGCATAGAATCATGAGGCTTATTGACATAGTGTACTGAGATTGTTTCAGTTAGATTCTCAGTTACATAACCAAATTCAAAAAGGACATTAAAAAATGATGATTACATGGACAAATTATGTACATTTTCCTCTTCATATCGTAAACAATGCAACGTCCAATGTGACATTACGGTGATGATAAGGGAAATTAACTCGTTCTTGTTTGATTACAACTGATCCCTATAACGTTTGAAAGCATATGGTTCCTAATTTGCTCCCGTGTTCGTCTTTTATATGTTTTCCTATCCCATTTCCTTATATCTATTTCCATGTGAAAGAATCTTCCTTTCACATGGAAATTTCACAAGAAAGGCTTTCGTGTTTGAATGCGTATTTGGCCAATGTGGCTCGTCTCTTCTTCTGACTACGCGTGCCATGAAACGCACTGTTCCTATGATGTCTATCACCTCTATGATGGTGTATGCTTGCTAACCTACAGTCCTTTCTTCTTGTGTTTGTTGTCTATTTCTCCTTTGGTGGGTGCAACAGCTCCCTAATGCTATCTCTTGGCCAAGGAATCGGAGCACCTGGGCGCTTTAAAACATCGCAGATCTCAGTGTAAGTTAGGTTTCCTTAAATAAAAAAGTTGGCATGTAATAATGGGCTTGTTGGTTCCAAAAAATGAGTAGTAGGAGTCTTTTTCACCTAAAAACACGATTTTTAAGCGCACAAGAAAGACAAAGGCGTGACACCAAGAGGACACTGAAAGATGTGTGTAAAAGAGATCAGGAGTTTAACCCTGTAGGAACCGAAATTAAGACGAACCAGAGAGCGATAAGGGGAGTCGGCATCGGAGGAGGGCTCGTTGAGGGAGCCGAGACGACAGTAGAGTAGACAGAATGACATACGACCTTATTAAGCAGACAAGAATGGAGGAACACCGTATTATATGCCTTAGAGGCAGATTCGTGGAGTGGAATTGGAAGCGAAATTCATACACAAAGCTGTGAAAGGATTTAACTGAGACAAGAAACTTGACTATTATATTTTTACTTTTACTAATGTTAAAATATGCGACAAGTGCAATACATAAGAACTCCTTTGAAAAACTATCTTTCTTTGATACCTTAACTTGATAAGGATGCCCTAATCCCAGATAAACATATAATTTAATTCTGAAAACTACTTAATTAAATTATTAGGTCAAGACAGTATGGGAAGAATACTTCTCTAAAATTTATAATATATATTTTTAAAATAACGTTAAACTGGGTGATTTTAGAAATACGTTGTCGGTCACGTCTTTTAGGCAATAACAAATGAAGACCTAAAAATTTGATCCCGAAATTTCCGATGTAGATTTGCTTATTATGATACAATGCTTTACGATTAGCCGATAGGGATTCTGCTGCCCAACGAACACCATTACCCTCACAAAGAGGTAGAGTGAAAAATTAAAATATATTATATGTCAATTTACTAGGGCAAAATCATAAAATATACCGCTTTTTTGTTCGTCTTAAAAAAGAAGCAATGACAATTTATGTCAGTTTCTCAGCATTTTGCAACCAATTATTAGTTTAAATTCCCTTTCGTAAAATGTTTTCACAGGAGGGAAATGCATATGCGATAATATTATAGTACAATCCTCAATAATCGGGAATCATAAATACTTGATACAATAAAGGCCTGCATCCATTCTAATTAATAGAAGTGGAATCAAATTCCCCTTCACAATGGAACATTAGCTGGGATTCAAAAACACCGGATGTTTGTCCTTTACGTTTAACCTCAACACCACAAATTTTATACCGAAGTTCGGTTTCATCGAAGGGTGGGTGGGAGAAGACGCCGCGATACAATAGGGGTGGAGGAGGGATGAGAGGAGCCGAGGACCTGACCGGGAGGAGTGAAGAGACGAAGGAGTGGGAGGGTTGGGCAGGGATTGGTTCCATTAATTGTCCCGATGTCCCCCTGCCACTCACCCGTGTAGAAGATTAGGCGGAGGCAGAAGGGGAGACGGGGACGAAGAAGGGGGAGGTAGAGACTGAGCAAGATGGGAGACTTTCCCACCCTCCCTCTCTACCTCTCTGCCTCTCCCTCTTCACTTCTCTTTTCTATGCCGTCTTTATAAGGAGAACAAGAGAACGGGATGAAGACCGAGGAAAAAGACGGAGGAGGATGAGTACAGGGCAAGAGAAGTAAGTGGGGACGAAGAGAACCTCCCTTCCCCCCCCTTAGCCTTTTCGTGAAGGGGAGAGAAAAGGGGAAGATTTTCCCGTCGTCCTTAAAGATCGAGAAAGAGGGTGATTTTTATTGGATCCAAGCGTGGAAGGTAAGGAATGGCGGCGTGATATATAAGCCATGGGATAAGAGATGAATTGCCTTCCCCTCTGGTCCTCTTGCCACGGCATGGTGAGTAGATAGATGGTGGCGGGGGTCCAGGGTACAAGGGGGAGAGCGTGGAGAGGCAATATTAAGGCTTGAGGAGAGGGAGTGTAGGTCAAAAAAGGACGATTTTTGCAGGAGGATGGATTAATTGGGAAGGAATTTGAGAAATTGCCAAACGGTGGTAATTAAATCTCCAGGAATATCGTGGACTAAAAGAGAATCATAGAATGGATGGCATAAATGAACAAACAGATCCATTAAGACCTCGTGACATTTGAAGGAATGCACAAGGAAATACTTTTGTCTATTCATGCTCGTATTTCAGATTTATCATAAGGTTGGCGAAGTTGTTATTCTTAAGTAAGAACGAAAATTTTAATGTTATTACCATAACATTAAGATAAAATTCCGAGGTGTCAGATGAACTAGGTGTAATATAATAATTTTACTGACTTGAGATCCAAAAAGTAGGTTTTATCAAGTAAAGTTTTAATTGAACATGACTCGGTTTACCATTATGTATGTAAGATTATTTACGTCCAAAGCTAATATATGAGATGTCACGCCGATACCTGGCTCGTGATCAAATAAAAATTTAGTGTAAAATAATATAAAATATATTGTTATTGTAACTCGATTCAGTAGAATTAATTTAAACCAGAATAAAAACGTTCATTACAGAGTGAACAAATCACCTTGTAACGTTCCACAAAAATTTATTAACAACCAATCATGGCTTCAAAGGGTAACTGGCGTTAACAGACAAATACAAGTTGAAACTACGGTTGCTAATAAGTTGGTGTGGACTTGTAAAAAAACATTTGTTTATTGTAAAATGAAAATATTCACAAAATTAAGTTTTACACTTTCTTTATCAAAAACTGGTGACAGTAATATTGTCAATTAACTCAAGAATTACAGAAATCAAACCCAAATTTGGTTTGATAGGTGGGAATAGAGCTCAATTAATACTAATTGAATTCCTGCCGAGTGAAATTTACCTATCAGGGTAAGTAACAGGACCAACCCCTTTATCTGGTCCCCAGGAGGATTTGGTAACCAAAAATCACTCGGCTTAGGAGAAGCAGAGGCTATCTAGATGTGCCACCAAGAGTCGAATTGGGGCCATCTGTTTATGAGCAGAGCGCTCTACCCACTAAACTACCACGCCCCAATTTACAATCGTAAAGAACTTGATAAAGCTCAGAGTACGATGTGCACCTAAGATTTTAAATGACTTCACATTAAGATAATAAGCTCATCGATGAATGAAATAGTTCATCTTTTAGACACAACATTCAAGAAACTTCTGGCATAAAAATATATGAAGAAGTTAGGGAAATCACCTAAGATCAGAGCGGATATTCACCGGAATGCGATAAATGACGTTAAAAGCGATCATTAAAAACCATCGTTAATACACTGATTTCGTTCAGCTCCGTCGTACATTCTTTCTTCCCCTAAACAATGCGGAATCGAAAAGCTTGACGTGTTTTTCAAATTAACTCCATCCTGCACACAGAAGAAACTGAGAAATTCCTTACGAATCTTCAACGACAGCATCGTCCGTCAAAATAGTCCCGCATTTCGAAAGCGACGAGTTATTCGGTACGAAAATAGTAAAACGCGGGGAAAGACAGAGAGAGAGAGGGTGGGTGTGACGTGGGGGGAGAAAAGGGGGAGCGAAAAAAAAAAAGAAACGAAACTCTTCCTCGGCGGCACATCGGTCGGGAAAAGGGAGACGACGAGTTAGCACGAAGACGGACGAGCGAGGGCACGAGAAAGAGCGGCGAAAGGAGGTGGAAGAACCGAGACGGAAAGGGTGAGGCGGGGTTACGGGGTAGGCGTCGCCTTGAAGACGACGTGGAAAGGAGTGGGAGGGTCGGGGGAGAGAATTATTTGGATAAGAGGGGACCGAAGATGAGCGTGGCATGAGGAGAGTCGAAGGAAAGGGAGGGAAAATAGAAAAAGAGAAGAGGGGGAATGGAATGCGAGCGGGGAAGGGGACAGGGAGATGATGGATTGGCGGCTGATCCGGAAGAAGGAGGCAGAAAAACTCTGGGAGAGTTTGGTCGACTTGCAGTGGTTGGGGGAAAGGAACAGTAAGCGAGGGTAGATCGAGGAATACGGGTTCGGAATGATGGTTAGGTGAATGGGCGCAGAAACCAAGAGAAGTGCATAACGGGTGTTTTGTTCGTGGAATAAAACTAAAGAGAACCCGTTAGACTTCCTATCTCAAAAAAGTTCCAATGCCCCAGTGGAAGAAATACGATATCTGCGACGGACTAGTAATTTGGGTTAATTCTCTGCATGGTACTAATTTGGAATAAGAAATTCCCATTAAATCCCGCTATTTTTGAGCTCGTGAGTAGATCACATGATCGCGTTAGTTCGGTGACTAGAGCACTGGTGTCCCACTCCGTGAGCCTGGATTCGAATCCCGGCAGTGGCAGGATTTTTCTGCGGTATCTCGATCACTACCTGAGGTGCTTCGCTGGAGGGAGCTCGTACGTGGAGAGAAATTCAAATCCGCCAGATGGTACGAAAAACTAAGGACCTCTTCCCACCTTCCGCTAAGAGTAGGCCAATGCCGAAGCCGGATTTTTCTCTACACTTTCTTCTGACATTCACTGAAAATACTACCTCTCCAAAAATACCCATCTATCCTTAATGGTGTACATAAACTTAGATTCCAACCATCTCCGTAAAAAACAGCGACAAATTACCTTTGAATCATCTTATCAAAAAGGAATAGCATTGAAAAAACCTAGTAGGGATCAATGAAATGCAAATGCTAAAATGGAAATAAAGACGAAAAATTCGAAATATATAAAAATAACGTATTAATAAGCCATATAAGATTTCATAACCGTCTTAAAGTAGGTGTAATAGGGGTTTCGAACGGAAAATTTACAATTAAATCTGAAGAAGGAAGTAATGAACGAAAAAGAGAATATTACCCGCAAATTCTCTGATATATCTTGGTAAATAAATATAACTTAGTGAGGAAAGTGCAATAACTTCTACTAATACATATTTTACCAGTGAAATGATGATTCAAATGATAATACGATCTGCCACCTTCATCGTGCAATGTTGAGATGTCCCCTCGGTTATTTCTATGCCCGAAATACATACTAAACCCTCACAAAATATCTGGAAATATTGATATTTAAACACTAACTTTGAATACAAAGTTAAATGGCTAAAGGGATAAAACAGTCTATAGTCAAAATGTAATGTATTTCCTGATGTTAGGAATCAAAAATATTTACTAATGGATTGGAGTTATATGTGTATGCAGTAGGGTATGCAAGGACGCAAAGATTAGTTTTTCAGGAAAATGAAAGCTTCCAAGTGTACTTTTTATCACTGACACCACTGGAAATAATTGTCCCACATGTTTTATGCACTTTCTCGATGCACACTTGTACACAAATAAAAAATATATACACTACAGAGCGAAAGCCATTTAGATTCGACAGGAATTAAAAAAATGGGAAAACGGCAAGTGAAGGCCCGTTCCCCCCGAAATACGACTTGAAAGTCTAAGAGTTTGGCCATATACCAAACTCAGCAACAAAAGAAGATGCATGTGTACTGTCACATTGATATTCAAGATAACAATACAATGAAATGAAAGCGTTGGGCGTAAATGGTCAATCCTTCGAATCGCTGAATTCGGAAGAAATTTACGAATACAATTAAAGACGATAGAAATGGAGTGAGTAAATATAAATGGTAGGAAAAAATTAGCCAGTAGTGTTTGATAGCGGTCGAAGTATTTTTGAGTAAGGGATATTTGCTTCAGATCAATGATAGTCACAAATCTTCAGAGACCAAATCAAGGCGAGACAAGAGGGAACGGATCTAGGAATACCCAATCCCCTGCGCACCAACCGTTTAAAAATGTACATGGAATATTCGCAAGTTGATACAAATCTTGGCTACAGCGTGAACTTTTGATAAATACGGACGAAGGTTCTCCTAAAATTTACCACTTAAGCCTCAAAGAGAGTTAGAAACGATTTTACATTATCCTGAACTAATCAAATAGGGGGAATTTACTAGACACACTTCCGATGGTGCTCGAATCGGGACTTTCTGAAATTATGAGTTTATTCCCTAAGCAGCTATGCATAAATTTTCACTAACAACCACTTGAATCTTTAAAGTTTATCACAAATATTGACTAACATTACAAAGTGTCAAAAATCGGATTTTTGTGTTTGTCCTATTTCTGTTTTTTTACCCTTTCCTAACCCTTTAAATATCCTTTCTCTCCCTTGCCCCTAACCCTTTTCACCTGGTGCTTGCAAATTTGCCACATATCTTTTTGGTTTGGTGGTATTTGCGGGGATGTAGATGTAGTGCCAGTAGCCGAGCGAGTGTAAGATACGCAGAACAATGGATGAAAGAGTGGTAAAATGGCAAGTTAATTCATGCGTTGTTTACGATTTAGTACATGAATAAATATGAACATGGAAAAGTAAATCGAAATCATTAAAATAATGTTTATACGAGGTGTGTTCAAAAATTAACGGGAATTTTTTCATTTCGCGGGCTTGGAGAGTCCGACTGTCAAACCTTTTTTTTTATTATGTTGGTTTTCATACCCCTGAAGTATGATAAAACTTTCAGCTGTTTTCATTGTGGACTTTGTCTGTTACAGCCACTAAGGTTAGACGTGTTTTATGAGCTCGGCGATTTACATTTGTTAAAAGAAATGGATCAAAGAATTTGTATCAAATTTTGCGTAAAAAATTAAATGAAGTGTAACAAAGTGTGTGAAATGTTAACAAAGGCATATGGTGAGTCTGCTGTGAGTAAATCAAGAGTTTACGAGTGGTTTAAGCGTTTCCAAGAAGGCCGTGAAGACCTTGAAGATGAACAACGCCCTGGACGCCCCAGCACATCAACAATCGATGAAAACGTGGAAAAAGTGAAATATATGGTTATCAACGATCGCCGAATCGCAACTAGAGAGGTCGCTGATGATATTGGCATATCGATTGGATCATGTCATGACATTTTTTCCAATTTTTGGGTATGAAACAAGTGGCAGCAAAATTCGATCCAAAATGGCTTTTGCACCACGATAGTGCCCCAGCTCACTCTTCATTGCTTGTTCGTGAATTTTTAGCCAAAAACAATATTGTAACGATGCCCTAGCCTCCATATTCGCCAGATATGGCTCCGTGTGTCTTTTTCGTATTTCCAAAAATTAAGAGATCCTGAAGGGCCGTTGTTTTACAGCCGTAGATGACATTAAAAGCGCATCGCTGAAAGAACTAAAGGCTATCTCAAAGATCGAGTTTGAGAAGTGTTTCGGGGATTGGAAGAAGCGCTGGTAAAAGTGCATAATCTCCAATGAGGACTATTTTGAAGGTGACAACATCAATGTATAAGAATAAATAAATATTATTGTCCGAAAAATAAAAATTTCCGTTAATTTTTTAACACACCTCTTACATAAATTCTCTGGATGCTCAATAGGCTCGGGATTTTACAGGAGAGTTTGCGGGTAATCGATGCAACTTTTAGCTCAGCTTTAACGAAAAGGGCAACGCCGCCTGTTGTTTTAAATTGCCGATGCAGGCAGGAATAGGAAAAAGCAGGTGCTCAATGTTCCTAACCAAGCTGTTACCAGAACGTCTACGAGAATGTTTCCTATTTGAACCGGGAAACAAATCTGGAGCTCGGGATGGAGGGGTCTCCAAAGCTATACGCAAATACACCAGAAATACCAATCCGATTGTCATTGGAATCCGGAACGGCTTGCGAAACACAAAAAAATCTGTCCTGACGACTGAAACACAATTTTTTGCTAAAGGAAGGCGCATAATTAAATTATTTCCATGAATAACGAAAAGGGAAAGGGAAAAATGAAGCGTGAATTGAATCGACGGAATAAAAAAAGCGAGTGTTGATAGAGAATGTTGAAAAGGGGACGAAAGGCTGAACGGCTCACATATGAAAGGGCAGAGGGGTAGGAGGTCCCAGGAGCACTCAGGGAGATTAGAAATGGAGAAGGGGGCCCCCACACGAACCCTGGACCCACCACTCCATACTTCCCTCTTCCCCATCTCTCTCTCCGTCTCTCCCCTCCTGGTGCCTCTCTCTCCCGACGGCAGGCCCGCCCCGAAGGGGTCTACCAACGCACATCCCCCTCCTGTCAAATGCTTCCTCCCCCCGTCTCGCCATCAACACATACTTCTCTGCTTCTCGCTTCTCCTATTTCTAATCCTTCCCTCTTTGACCCCTTCGCGACCAAGTTTCTGTTACCTTTCCCCATCTTCACCGACATGTCACATTCCCCCGTACCTTTTGTTCCTCGAGAATACTACGTGCTCTCGATAATTCTCCTCCCTCTATGAAAAATAATTCATTTATTTTATTAGGTAATCTACCGGTTAAGGTAGGTTTTTGGATGGACACAACTATCAAATCAACATTTTGTAACTCCAAACAAAACCCAATCCAGCAACCCAATCTACATCAGATCCCTCTTCATCTCTGTGTACTTCTTTCCTCCCTTCATCCCGTCCAACATCCCTATCCTGTTCCTGCCCTTTCCTCGCTTGCGAAACATTCTCCCCTCCATTACATTAACAAATCAAAATTGAACCAAATGCACTGAGCGAGAGAAATTTATTTAGATCATAAAAATCCCAAATGTGAAATGTATTAATACATTAAGGTATTTAATTTCAGATTATACTAGATTAGATGGTGCTATTATTTCATAAAAAAGGAGGTGCAGTTATTCAATACGTATTGCTCGTATTACGTACTTAATGGCAAGCTAAAGGATTAAATATTTTGATGTGTATTAAGAGGTTTACGGATATTTTTTGTCGTGTTACTTAAGGCTTAGGGGTAATGTATAGTCTTAGGGTTTATCAAAAATCTATCATAAGATAGTAGACTACAAGTACCTTCACAAATACTACTTAAATTCTCATAGTATATTTCTAAAATGGAGGAACCTCGATATTTTCAAGGAAGCATTAACACAACATTCTTTTCTTTGTTTTTACGGACAGAAAAATTAGGCCATAAGAACAACATGATATATTCTATTAAGCAAATCTATTAAGAAAACGTAATGAAACGAACATACGAGTATTATAAGTTTTTACCTACGTCAATGATACTGTTTAACAGTATTTCAAAGCATAAGCGCACCATTGAGCATTTACTATAAATAAATATTGGCATGTTGCATGTTATAAACTAAATTATGAAAATAGAAGTGCATCATATTATTTAACCACATCCGCTGATTCAGTCAAAAGAAAAAAAATAACAATGGCCGGACATGGTAAGCGAGCAAGAAGAAAAAGAATCCCCTTCCCAAAATTAATTCAACGTGACATATGACCCATTACAAAACTATTAAATGGACATTGCTTCTCAATAGCTAAGAACCAACAGAAATTTAGTAATTGGGTTGAAATAGGTCTTAATATTAACCATTAAACATCAAGCCGTTTCAACATAAAGTGTTCCTCATAAAGAAGCATAATAGCCGGGAATATAAATTTTAATTTACACAACAGAGCTTTAAACGCAATAGTTTTAGCCCTAAAATATCACGTATCGGCAAAGAAAACTGATGAATATAAACTGATTCTATTATAAACTCAATCTTTGATGAAGTAGAAGTGCCAGAGTACTATATACATGTATATTTAATGATAAGACATACAATTGATACGGCTGCGATAGAGAATTTCTGCTGAAAATTTGGAGCAAATAATGGGTGTACCATAGCGAATGATAGACAGACACCAAGTCCAAAATTATCATTAAAAGTTTTAAATAAATAGCATTGAGCACTCACCAGTGAGCTGGTCGAGCGACTGAGGTCATCGGCGATGAGGAGCAATTCCCGTCCCACTTGCTGCCAAGCTGAGGTTCCAGAACCTAGCGATCCCCTGCGAGCCACGTCCATCCTCGGAGCCTCCACACCTGAAATTAAATTGAGACATTTTACTTTATTTATTTGTTGAAAGTTTTCTTTACTTCCACAATCATGATATAAATTAAAGGAACAGTCGTACAACATTTTAAACGGTTAGCCAATTGTCTTCTCTGATATGTTAAAAAATCCAAGTTTAAAAATATATTTCAGGATATATTGGGAGACATCTTTATATTTCACCCCGCTGAATTTTCATTAATCCCATCCTGCGTCACAAAAAGGCAACACTCGGTGAATGTATTGATATATTACCATACAACTTGTTAAGTTGACAATATATCATTCATAGATATGTTCGTTTATATTGTAAATCTTGGAGAACCTTACACCTAACAAAAATTCATTAATGCACTTTACTATGGTATCCATACACCCTATGCTATTGTTAGTTCATCCAAAAAAGCCTTAATGCCTAGTGAACACTGCACATTAGTCTATGTTTTTATATTCTGGCTTGTTCCTATACATATAACAATACAAAAAAGTATTATATTCGCCATCAATGGCAGCCATAAGTTAGCTCTTATAAAAATCCTGCAGATAGTTTGTGTTAATAAAGAACTAAGAATAAAGAAATAAGAAAAGGAATAATAATTTTTTTCGTCAACCTTTCCATACATATATTTGATATCCGGTATACTTATGAAGAACCATATATCAACTACTTTAAATGCATTCCCTGATGCTGCCAATCAGAGATTAAATCTCGCATTCGTAAGGAATTAGTAACTATTATTTGATGAAGTGTTTCCGAATTCAAAGTTATATGTTTTGATTAGTGTATTGAAATAACTTCTTGCAGAATACCTAATTGGTTTATGCTCTTTTTCCAGCCTCATATTTCAGCTCCCATTTAACTGTCTTTCTTTTTATTTCCACTATGATCCCGCTCCCCGAATAAATATACTCTGCCTCCTCATCCTCCGATGGCTTCGCAATTTTATATTTGATTTTTTTTTTTATCTCCCACCGCTTCCTCAATCTTGGCTTTGTTTTCGCAAATACTTGTCACGCATCTCTCATAGTCACCTGGTCTGTGTTCTGTACAACTACACTTTTTTCCTCAGCTATTAATGGAAAATCTAAATATCAGCATTTTGAGTTTTCTCCGAGAAATATCACTCATTCAGCGTTTTCGTGTACGTGGCCTGTGTAATATATGCGCGAACTGGTGTAATCTGGCGCCAATTTCGCGGACTATATCCCCGCCCACTAGTGGTGCCAGTTGCCTGAGACCTAATGAGTCATCTGTGCTTGGCGGATCGTTGAGCTGTGCGTATGGTGCCAGTTATGTTAGTTTCTGTTGTCCTAGTTTTTAATGTTTGCCGAAAATCGAAATTTACGAAATAACGGAGCAACGAATCAACATCAAGTTTTTGGTGAAGTACAGGCAATGTTATCAAGAAATTACTGAAATGTTGACAGCTGTTTATGGTGATAATGGTCTGAAGAAAACATCCGTTGTCAAGTGGATTATGCGCTTTAAAGATGGCCGGCAAGACACCACGGATGATACAAGGCTGGGACGACCTTCAACAATCTGTGTTGACGATCGCATTGATCGTGTGCGGTCCCTTGTCCTAACCGATCATCAAAAAACTGTCCGAATGATAGCTGATGAACTGAATTTAGGACAATCAACAGTGCACACTGTTTTAACTGAAAATGATGGATGGATCCTTCACCATGACAATGCACCTGCACATTCAGCACCGATTGTTCGCCAGTTTCTGACAAAAAATTCAATTACCATCATTGATCATCCTTATTCGCCAAATCTCGCACCCGGCGTCTTTTTCCCATTCCAAAAATGTGATGAGGGAACGAACATCAGTGGGAAGATGTGGGCACAATAAAGCAAGAGACGACGAGAACACTAAATAGCCAAACTGCCGAGGATTCCCTGGGGTGATTTAAGCAGTGGAAAATAAGATGAAATAAGTGCATAGCAACGAATGGAGAGTACTTTGAAGGGGACAAAATCGATACAGGCTAAATTTTGAAAAAAAAACTTTTTATGGCGCCCGTTCACGTATTTATTGGACAGACATCCCATTACCTTCCATTTTCTTTTCCGTTTGCCGAAAGTTACTGATGGAAGTGCACATCATTACTTAGAGCAAATCCGGTCTTTATTCCGCTCGGGACCACTCTTCAGTCATATTTCTAATGCATCATTTAAAAATAAACCAAACCATCTCTAATATGAACGTCTTATTCGCTGTGATGTATTCAGCCGAGGTATCGCTTTCCTTGTCTCAATACTTATGGTCTTCCTCCATATTAACCACACACTTCATCTTCAACCCTCGCCGCTATCTCTCAGTGGTAAATCATAAAGAATTTATTAGTTCCAACAGTGGTTCTCCACCCTCCGTATTATAAGAGCCCTCCAGGCATCCCATTAACCAACTCATCCCTTACCTTCTCTGACTCTCCGAGTGGAGGGTTTCCGAAACCTTATTACGCCAATTAATCCCTTGCTAATTAACACCTCCGGGGCCTCAATCCCTCCCTCTCCCTCTTTAAATCCTCGAAAATGCATCAAGGGTGCGCACATGAAAGAGAAATGAGGAGATGTCCCACTCACTAAGATCGTTGGTGCGTGCGAGTCGAAGGGGAAATGAAGGGTCGTAAACAAGTGCATAATCTTAACAAAAGGGATGCGTCCCATTTTTTGAGTGCAGGCAAGTAGGGCAAAATAAAAGGAAAGGAAATACCACGGGGATTCAAATAAGGAGTTAGAGAAAGTACGTATTATGCAAATAAAGCGCGCTGGTGTTGCAAAAAATTAGATATAAATGAGATTGTTTTATTTTCAGGATCAAATCAAATCATTTGGCAATAAATATTCTATTCATAATCTTAACAAAGTAAAGTGTATAATATTTTTTTTATGACCGAGCAGTTTCTGCATTTATAATGTGCTTCAGTTAGTGTTTCCGCTAAGGAATCTTCATGAGGTCGAAGGGAAGGGAAAGCAGATATATCTTCTCCATAATTACTAATTAAAATATCTACGATTTCAAATATCATAAAATCTAACCAATAGGATGCAGAAAACAAATATTGGCATAATTCATCGGAGAAAGCAATGTAAAGTATAATGGTAACCTCGATGTTGACCGTCCAGATATTAACACTATTAAAGGCATGGTGTTTTACCTGTTCAATGTTTGCTGTAAAATTAAATATGAAATTACTATTGCCTGCGCCATTTAAACGTTAACTGTTATCTATTAACTATTACCTGATTCATTAATCTGCAGTCATACACGAGACGTACAATTAAAACGGATACAAAACATCACACTAGAAGTATCACTTTTTAGAAAGTTTAGGAGATCGTTTCGGTGCGGTGGCTAATCTTTTGGCTCCCCACTCCGATATCCCTTATTCCTCCAATGACCGTAGCTGTAGGTCACCTTTCATGAGAACAGCTACTTCAGGAAATTTTATTTAAGTCTTCAAAAATTACAAATTAACATTTTTATGCACAGAATTTATATATGATTATAGGACCAGAAATAACTTATTTCAGATACATTTTGTGTAAAAGAAACTACGACGGTTTTAAAAACAAAATTTTACTAATAGACAATTGCATTATGGAACTACCATATTATTTAACCATACTGCACTACAATGTGCAGTACAGTGTTATAAAATATTACCTAACTTATATATTTAATAGAGGATTAAGACTATCTTATGTTAATAGTCAACAGTGAAAACAAATCGTGTTAAATTTATGAAATAACCTTCAAAACTTCATGGTATGATAAATTCAAAGCTCCTGAAGTTTACGAGGAATATAACTCCGCAGTGAACAAAGAAGTTAATGTCGATTCCAAAAGGTACACGTAAATCATTACAGCCACCCAGTAGCTCTAAACAGGCGGGTCTCTTAAAGAGACGCCAATTACGTGATTAAATCGCTTTCCACGGCTTACCGAACACAGATATTGGGTTGCGAGATGACGTGGGGAGGGAAGGACAGAAGACGAGAGCCGTCTTGCTTCAAGCCGTCCCGCACTCCCCACATTTAACGCCCTTTCTGGTGCTCTAAGTCGAAACCCTTTCGTCGCCCTTAATCCCTCCCCACTCCCCGTCGCCACTCTTTTGCACACTCCATACAGCGACGTTCGCACCCTCCGACAGGCCACGAGGAGGGAGAGTGTAAGAGTCATTTCCCCTCTCATCCAATGCTCCACACATACACAAATCCCTTTTTGTGTCACAGTCGCCGCTTTTAGACAATAACCTCCTCTCACGTTCTCCTTTGCCCCACAGATCTCTCTTCTTCTCTCATCCCATCAATCGCCAAATATCTCGAACCCTCTCATAATCCCCCCTTCCCAACATCGGCTGAAGAAAAGAGGCGAACCCTTTTCCTTCAAACGGCTCCCTTCCCCCACGCCAACATTCTCCAATTTGAGGATTAGGGTTCGCCAACCCTTTACCCCGAATGCCAGAGCCGAATGTCCGACAAACGAGCCAAAACCAATACAACCGAAACTAAAACCAAGAAGAGATCAAAACGCCTTTCGAAGATAACCCTTTTACAACAGCGTTGCTTCGTAAACTATGTCCCCTGATAATTACTCGGCGAAAATCGAGAGGTGATTCTTTTGAGTTTCGTAAGGATTTCGCTAATTCCAAATAGGTCTCGTGTTTTTTTTCGCCAGAAGAGATAACCATGAAGATATCAAATACTTAACTGACAGAAAATCCCTAAATTGACTTCTTTCCTAGTAACTCATTATTTCAAGTAATTGAAAACCTGATGGCATAAAAGACTTGCTAGGGAGTCGAATATCTAACAGTGGCTTCACATGTTGCTTAACATGACGATACAGGTTGTTAAATGGTCATTTCTCGATTATTACGTGTAGTAATCTCCCGTCTTAAGGGTAGGTCTTTGAAGGACCCTGGAACCACACACTATACTGTACTCCTAAGAACTAGCTAACTTGACAAAAATCCACTAAAGATAATATTACAAAACCCAGACGAAAACAAGCGAAACCAAGAGCAAAAAGATTGCATAAAATCGGAAGTTACTTACTATTGGAGCAGGTAAAAATTCCTCGAGTGACTACTTTACGCGGTATAGGCAGCGTCATTCAAAAGAAATCCGCCTGATTCTTTGACATAAAATGCAAAGAACGAACATAAATTGCTACAAGAATATTGGAAACCCTGGAATGAGACTTCTCCTTGCAAAAGGAGATGATTGTATAATTTCCTGGAAAAGATAACGACTGCGTTTATCCATGCTGATGTTAAATGTGAACACCACACTAAACCAGTATGTCACATTAGAAGGATCAATAAAATGGTATTAATCAAAGTAAAACAAAAGGTATTTTTTCGCTCATGAAATTAGCTACTACTAACTACTTAACGAAGGAGTTGGTTAACTGTGGGCACTAATCAAACTCAAACTTGAAATAAGTTTAATTTCTAATTAGATTTTAAACTCTATGATCAAAATAATAGAATTGTACTAACAGTCCCTTCCACCCACCCACCGTGTATCTTTATGGGAATTAGGAAGATGGAGAAGCGTTTATGCGTAGTATATAAGTATATAGTAATATAAATATATAGTGTATAGTAATAGTTTTAAAAATTAGATCGTCATCAGTATTTCAATCCTAAAAGTACGAGTTTATTCCAGACCTCTATTTTTTCTAGGCAGTATTAATTATTCCTTTACGTCCTTCATTTATCTAATGTCCTTGTCCCTAGGTCTTCTTCAAGCGATCTTCCCATCAATGCTAACCCCTATCATATTTTTAACGAATTCATAGTGCCACAAGTGCGCCTAATCTATCCTCCCCTTTGCCGAAGAGTTCTCCTTAGAGTTGTTCCTCTTCTGCTCGTCTATTTACTTCCTCTGAACTCACTTTGTCTCACATTTAATCTTCAGCATACTAATCAAGCACCATGTTTCATATTTATCTATTCTTCGCTGATCTACTCTCTCAACGTTCCATATCTCTGATCCATAGATTGGCATGGTCAATACGAAGAACTTATCTAACTGCTTTCTTGTTTGCAAAATTCAGATTCTTTGAACATAGCCGTGACCATTCTTCCTGGACGCATTCTTAGCTTGAGCAATTCTTTGCTTCTGGTGGGTATAACTTCTTCTATCCCAAGTCATACTGTTGGTCAGGTAGATTCCACTAAACCTAATTATTTAACTCATCGAATCACGATATTTGCCTTCAGCTTCTATCTTCAACACACTAGGATTTCGGTGTTCTTACTGCTGATGCTCATATCATTTGATATTTGAAAAATAAGCTGAGCCGAGTAGAATAGAGTTCCTCATGTCATATTCCCTGAGTACGTGGCCCGTAGCATTCAGAGTTTCTCGCAGATTTCCTATTCTACTATTTTCCTGTTTTTCATTTGCATGACTGTTATCTAATCCTTGTAGAGTTGATTGAATATTCTTCTGACGTTGTAGTTCATTCCAAGTGCCTCTACAGTATCTGTAGTATAATGAATCTCTTGTCCCATTCGACATTGCCGAAGGACTTCTCTCCGTATGACCATGAATACCACATATAATGGCTTGTTTACGCGCACTTGTTCATTCTTCGTTTCTTCGGTATTGTAAAAATCTCACTCTTCCCGAAGTTCCCCTGTAGTTTTCCACTGTCATAACAATCTTTCATTCTTCCAAGGAGTGCATCATATTTTACGTGACAAGAGCAACAGTTTGAAATACTACTGATATATTTATGGAAAACGGACCTACATATTGAAAATATCCAGTTTGAAAGACCAGATTTACGAGATACGTTAATATAATGGACGCGAAAAGCGTTAAAAATAATCATACAAAGGACAAATTACCAACTGCGTACATATCCTTAAGTCTTTAAGTACCTGTAATAATATATATTATGTGTGTATATATATATATGAAATGCGTACATATATACACAAATATTTATATATATATATATATATATATATATATATATATATATATATATATATATATATATATAACGAGGTAAAAATTACCTGATGATGCTATGCTATAACGAAACCTGGGTGGTAAAAATTAAAAAGTTTATGGGGAAAAGTAAAGTGGTTTGATTATTAAAAGTCAATATATATTTGGACCTGACAAATCGTGTAAAAACTATCAAATTAATTCGGAAACGCTTATCATTGATGGCCAATCTAGAGCATAGTGAGTAGCTCCATTCATTTTACAAGTCGTCATTCCAAAACCTCAGCTATCTAAACAAAAGTTGCATCAAAAGCGCTAATTTCTGATCTCGATTTTTCGCTGCAAATGAAATTGCGAGTAGAATAACACCTGTGTAATGATTCAATAGAAAATTATGAATTCAGTTTTCAGTACACGAAAGAAAAGTGGGAAGGTAGGCAATAATTTATTCCGTTTTGATTAGAAAGTGTTCATTTGATCGAAGAACTACGATCAGTAAAGCCTTAAAATAATTAATTCCTTTGAATATATTTGTAATTACATTTTTAATTGTCGAAATTTCTTTATTTTGAAAGAAGAAATATTCTTAACTTAATTGTTGGTAAATGTTATTATTTAGGTAAAAGAATAACTGCATTAGGTAAAATGTAACAAACGTATATTTTTATATATACTCGTATGTTTTTTTTATAAAGTATGTGGTGTAAAAGTACACGGAAAGCCATAAAGCAGATCAAATTAAGGTACAAACTTTCCGCCCATCTTTAGAAGATGTCGTTTTCCTATCATTGGAGTCAAAAAATAATATTGGTTCACCCTTTATTCGTTCGAGAATAATTAAAATAGCAGTTCGCACCACGATGCCCTTTCCAGATCTCCGTTAGGACTAACCTTCCGCCGCCCCATTACCAGGTATAGCTATATTTAATTCCGACGGAGTGACGACAATTGGTTCGTATGGGGAGACCATTTTTTACCCAGAAAGAATGGAAAGAGACGAATGAAACGCGCATCCTACCGAAGACAGGCGAAACAAAGCCGCGATGCAAAAGATTTCGTAATAAAATTTTCAAGGGATATATTTAGGACCCGGGGCGATGTTTTAACGCGTCAGTGTCGAAGCTGCTGGTGGAGTGGGACTGGGGTTGATGGACTCCGCGGAACGCAAGTTATGCGAGTTTTCATCTTCTGGTGTCTTACGGTCTTCGCGTAGTGGATCGTTAAAAACGAGGAATGGACAGTTAAGAAAATTTTCGAGGCTCCTCCCAAGAGTAAGAGGGGAAGATGAAGCGAGAAGATAAAAATATGTATTTCAATACGGCAAAGCTCTTATGCTCTCGTGGAAGCCACGAATGGACCACATTAAAAGTGTAACTTTCACTCACCCGACATATAAAAGCGGTTCGGAACAACAAAATCCATCTCCAGGTTAAATGGATGCCCAAATATTTCTTCATTTTCGGAAGCCCCGTATACTTTTACATTAATGCCCTGCCTTAACGGCCCAAGTTTGGGAACCGAAGGAAATGGCGGCTACAAAACATTATAGGGATACAAGAAACCTGTCATAATAAAGAAAACCAGGCTAAACCACTAAAAACGTTTACTCTGTGCATATTAACGGGAGAGAATCTCTAATCTGTAAACGAGATTAAGGAAAAGTTGCTCCCGAAATTCAGAGTTAAAATCTGCCAGTGATTATCCGTGTATATTTAAATACTGGTTAAAAATCATTATCGTAGAACCGTGATTCAGATTGACATACTTCAGTTTTAGTCTTTTAAGAAGTAGGAGTGACAAGAATCACTATATATATATATATATACACACACACACACACATATACATATACATACTGGAAACAAGTAACTCTTGACTTTTTTGGATTGGCTTCTATTCCAAGGGGTGAATTGTGGCAGCAGTATGGGGATACATTCTGCTGAGTAGTAAAAATCGGAGACAGAATGTGTGGCAATTTGAAAGCTTTCCTAGGGAAATGTGATAGCTTTTTACAGCGTTGTGCTGAATTGGAACCGTAGTATGCTTGGTACGAAATGGCATGGTTTTATTGGTACCAAATAATTCAGTGAATTAAGGTATTACCTTGGTTACCGGCGGAACGCAAAGTCATGTGCAATATTTCCTTAGGCCATTTAGGACACACTACCATGGAATAATTTTTTCAGCACCTAGTTTAATCCAATGTCAACCCTGAACTTTTTTTCTAACTTTCATATTTACGTACACATAATACTTCTTAAAACATCAAAAATGGTTCGTGTCTCATACAATAATATTTCCGGTAATTATGCAAACATTGATATCAATGATTATATAATAGATGAAAACAATATATCTTGATTGGAGAATATGAGTGAAATCTGTGTATATTTTATTGTCTTCAACTACACGACATAATGCTTAAAATGCAGTTTTAGCTGCCATTGAATTAAATGTGTTCCAACGGCCAAGTGTGAAACTCAAAAAAATCCATACCAAAAAGCAATATTCATACTTAAGACAAAATACAAACTTGGACCCTCCAGTTTAGCTTATAAGCGCGTCCCCAACCGATAAAATCTAAGTTATGATGGAAACACAAGGAATCCTATGTTAGACTACTCCCCTTACCCCTCTCTCCTACCAGTTAACGATGCCCTACAACAATCCCATGAGATGTTCGTAAGAATTAAACCGTAATTGGAGTTTTGAATGATGATAGAGGTTTGATAACGCGCTAATGATACATCACGCCTGTAAAGCCGGACCGAAATTCACTAGCACCTACGTTAGTATGCCGACCGATATGCAAAATACGAGGAACCCTGATGAATAGCGGCAACGTCGTGGTCGACACGCGCCCAGGAACACAGACCGTAACGACTACCAGTGTCAAAAGATCAGATGAGTAAAACGACTTCGTTTCACATGGTTTCGAAAAAACTCTAGGAAGGAGACAATCAACGACCATCTCGTCTGTACCAATCTAGGTTTCGCAGGTCATCAATCTTCCGCCTCCCCCAACCTCCTCCCTCCCTTGTTATAGAAGTCGCGGTAGTCGTGCGCCGTGCTGAATCTTAAAAAGGCTTGAGAAAGGGGTTGAGAGGGGACTAAAAAATCAGGCTGTGTTGATCGGTTACTGGCTTACTCGTGGGATAATCAGAAGGCATCGGATATGTAGGAGGTCCAGTACTTGGGTCGGTACCGGTCTGCACAGGATGATAATGTGTGTGTCGTTTTTTTAAATAATTATAAATTATACAGAAATATTATGATTTCATTATTTTATTTCCTTGGGAGACAAACAATTGTTTAATAAATTGTGCGCACTCCATAATAGATGGAATTACACAAACAGAGTAAAATAAAATAAATGGAAAAATATTAATTTGCGATTTTTTTTACGACAAGTTGTGGCTCCCAAAAATTATGATATCATTATTTCGTTATAAGGAAAGTACAGAAATTTTTATAAAACAGAAATGTATCCGGAATGGATACGTTTTTTGGTATTTCGAATTCAATATTATTAGTCCAGGTATCAAAGATGGTTAGATGGCAACAACTAAAACATGGTAGATTAATGGTGCGCCACGATTTTATTACTTATGAATAGGGCTAAGGTCAAATTTTAATAAGGAATTTACGTCACAAAGTTTTAACAATGAAAGATCAAGAAAAACTTGATCCATGGATTAAAAATGAATTCTTAAAAAAAATTTAGGAACTTTTTGTCAGACATGTCACGATGTCCGATTCACGAATGTCACGATTCCCGTGACAACATTTTTATCAAAAATGGATAGCATTTATATTTTCATTTAAATCGTCAATCTGAAGTTATTGTTTTCGATAAATGGCACTGACATCCTGACACTTGAAGTCATCACCATTTAAAAGTGATAATTACCCTTAAAAAATACATTGACTTCATTAAATAAAGATTAGTTTATTCATGAAAATGTCTGTGTAATAAGAATTTGGCGCAAATAAAAACAGAATTAAAGAGAGTTATGAGCCGAATGCGTTCCCTTCCTTCAGAGGATACTATTCCTCCCTGAACTTAATTCTATATCCTCCTACGTATTTATCATATTCCTTTTTTATTCGTCTACTTACAAGACGAAAAACGCAATGACATCTACTACTCTCCGTTGTCAAAATTGCTCAATTTCAAACCGTTTTTCCTAGAAATCCCTCATTAAGAAAGGAAGAGAAAAATATTACAGAGGGATGGAGTCGTCTTTTCGATGCGTCCACAGAAGGAAATATGTAAACTATACACAATTCCCCTTCCTCGTGCCATCCAAAGTCCTTTTTTCGCCCGATGCACCAGAGGGTGCCCACTTACGGTCACATCTAAAAAAAATATTTTCTGAACCCATCTAGAACCGACAGTCTAGGTTGAGAGAAAAAGGTATTCCATAAAGATGAGTGTGGTCAGAAGGGGTTTCAAAAAGGTTCGGAAGGGATAATGGTTTTTAAATAACAACAGCCTTGTCGGTTAGAGCTGTGAAAAAGGGCAGTCTTCTGTAAGGATTAAGATCGCCTTAGCAAAACATAGATTAATTCCATATAAGCCCCCTTGGTGTGGAAACGTGGTGTACGGTGGGTTAAAGTACAAAATCAACCAAAGGGCGAGAGAATAAGTTATCAGTTGAATGTCAATCAATTACGAAGCAAATATAGATTTAAAAGAAATAAACTCCTATGCAAACCAAACTGAAATACAATATCCATAAATTATGAGATTCATTATTTTATAACGATAATTTAAAAGTTGTGTACAATTAATTTAAATATGTTTAAAATTTTGAGTCCAATGACGTACGCAATGTCAGGGAATATCTTTGCCGACAACCGAACATTTGGAATTCACATAAATGACGTCACGGGTTGACAAAAATTTTAAACGAGAAATTAGGTAAATATGTTCCGATGGGTGCACAAATTGTTAGAAAAATTATAAACCAATGATGCGTCTTTTTAGAAAGGATAAATTGGAGTTCCTAAGAGTTTGTTTGCATCACTGAAAAAGCTCCAGAGCCCCTAGGAATATTAACAAAGTATTGGCTATTATAAGATCTAAATTAAAAATTGAATGACAACTGCATAAATTATTATGGAAATCACGTGGAGGTGATTATAAATGCTGTTAAAATAACCTAGTCCTTTAAAAACCTAGGAGGAAACCAAAAGGCAAGTCGGGGGAAGCCGTCGCTTCGTCCAGCAATGTCCAAGTAAATGGATCTGTCAGAATCCTCAAGGATTAATTTTCTTTTAATGACTCACAGTGTGGTATCGCTGCATAACGAAGGGTAAAATAGGGTAGGAGGGGCTCATGGTTCCCGAGAAGGAACGGGACAAAGAGATGAAGGGAAAACGGGACCGGAGGGAAATGGGGATGCCAGGGATTATGAAGTCGGAAGGGGGTTGATGCTGTGATTAACGGAGGACGGCGGCAAAAGCGTAAGGATAAAAAAAAATTTTTGCCAGTGTAGCGGGGCGTTAGTCGCAGTCGAGGGAGAAACCGGTGGGAGGATATTTTAGGATAGAGAGGGAGACGGATAGTTGGGTTGGCTCGAATGAACTTATAAGTCTCTCATGAGGAATTGAGAGTCGCGGTTTGAATGAAAAGTACGAGTGGATAACCCCCACATGATGCTAATAGAAAGCCTTTTGATTCTGAAACGGACCACAGTGCAAATATCACCAACAACTAGGGAGGTTGATATAATTTGTTAAGTAAGTTACCTATGCGAATCATTATGGAGTTTGCATTGGGTATACTATAGCACAGTGTGACGTTTAAGAGGAAGCTAAATCAAAGATGAATACGAATCTAAAAAAAAGAAGCGTCGCTAAAATCAACTTGCCCAAGTAAATAGAAATTTTCGGACACCAATGTGATTGCCACACTATTAACATTACCATCCTATAAAAAAACGATGGCGTAATTAGTCTTAAGGTTAGGGTAGGCTTTTGATGGACTCGGGTACTACACTTTTTGTACTTCTAAGCCCTGCAGAGTACAAAATACATCCCTTAAACCAAATATAACATATTTTAGTGTATCATTGTTTAGTTCCGCATACTCCCACCTCCCTCGATTCCAGAATGACTTTTCTTTTCTTCACTCTAACTTGCTTTCGAAACATTCTCGTCTCTTATTTGCCTTTTGAATCTCTTACCATCTTAATATTTCCTCCTCGAATTTTCCAGCCTTCTTCAAATATCTACAAATAACGTTTCCCGACCATGCCGACTACTTTTCCGGTAGGTTTCCTTTTCCTCCGTTTTCTTTTTACAAATCTTCTCCACACCCAAGGAAATGTGAGGGAAACATTTCAATAAGTATTTCAACAGAAAAAATAAACATGCATTCTCAAATAAACTATTCTAATTTTATATGAACGCCGTGAAATCAGTTGGCCCAAAGACAGTGGATTCCACAGCATGCACCCGGTGTTAGTATCCTATAAGAATCCAGTTCCGGAATCAAAGAAAATTAATTGCAATTACATACACAAGTTTAAACTTGGGTGACGGCACACCTAACATTTTTCATTACTCTAAGATATAGTACACAAAGAAACTTAATTAGTTTCTAGAAAGTATCCGGTCCAATCTCCTACACGAATACTCTATACATAAAAATAGTAGTAACTTCAAGATATCCCTGCCTACTCACATCTCACAAATATTATGACTAACCAAATAGGGAAGCAACACAGCAGATCAGTACAGTTTATAAGTTAAACAAGTTTTATCAAATATGCAATCAATACGAAACATATTTTCATATGCTAAAAGAAATTTATTTGGAACAAATATAAAAAATTCTCATCACCGTTTCCCAATATTCGTAGCTTTACTTAGTTTGATTATGACTGTAGGGTATCCCGTTACCTTACTCTGAGTTGGATATCAAAGACTCATAAACATAAATCAAATTCTTCCGCGCAAGTGAATTACTGCCATCTAATAAACCCTATACGCACGCACCTAACCAAGCATTCATTACATCTCAAAAACACATCCCTCACCTTTTATTTCATCTCCCGTCGCCAAATATACGACCGGAAACACAAAGGAACGCTGTAATGCCCGAGGAACCATGGCAATAAACGTATTAACTACTGGTGCAGCGAAGACGAAACATTGGGGAAGAACTGGGGAGAGTTTAAGATCCTCGGGAGCGAGCATTTATATATTACGCGAGAGATGGAAAGATGGGAGGTAACAAGTTGAATAACGATTCTAGCCCCTGGAGAAGGACACCCTCTTACGATGCCTGAGGAGAGAGTAATTATCCGACTAATTAATAACACCTCCAACGCCAAATCCTCTCCGCCAACTCCCTCCTCCAGCCCCTGGGCCAGGGGAAGCTATGGGGATTATAATATGGGGTTGGAGGGGTGGGGCAACGAGGCGTCGCAAAATGTAAATTATGGGGGCGGAGATCGGAGAGGGTGAAGGGTGTGGAGAAATCGGATGGAGGGAAGGGCTGATCCGTTAAAGGAACAAGAAGAGGTTTGGAGACAAAGAGAAAGGGCACTGGTGTGGAAGTGCGCCCAAATCCAAGTTTTGATTTTCGAATTCTGATTTTATTCAGAAAGTCTCTTTGGTGCCGCGTTCAAAGAAAATATCTTCGGACCTTCGAAGCTTCCTAATTCTATCATTGACGATGAAATCGCCTTAATGGCTTCCTTAGCCCTACTTACGACTTCATCAGTTCCAAAAACTTTGGCCAAATAATACGAGCAGACTTGGAGAAACTGCTGCCAACTAGCCATACCTCAACCAGCGTGGCTGACCTCCGAAATTACGGGCCTAAGTTATCCATGTATGCAAAAATTTCAAAGTGTAAAAATAATTCGGGATCCCGGTCAAGGAGAATGATTTTTACGCTTTGAAATTATTGCATTACAATGCGTATTAGCGGATGACTCCGTTAAACTTAACTGACGTGATGTATCCTGCAGTTTCTTTGAATTTGCCGATTTATATTAACCTGGGATAAAAACAATAGGTGAAAAAGAAGAGAAAAAAAAGCTTGCGTTTTATGACCTCGAGAATCTTTCAAGAATATGCATGCCAAAAGATCATATTGTATTTGAAATGTCAAAATTCTTTATACGAGTATGTAGAAAATTCTTACAAGAATTACATACACTTACGTACGGGATTTTATTCTGTACGTCTGACCGTCTGATGCATTCCCGTCACTTTTCATTCAACGAGTTCACATGAACAGAAAACATTAGCATCGATACCAGTTATTCGCAAAGTAATTTCATTACAATTGTGAGTAAAATATTTGAAATAACCTATTTCTTTTACTTTTATATTCCTTAGAAAAATATTTATCGCTCCCGTAGATCTCTCTCCTAGATCTCCCGGATGTTTCTATTCAATTCTCTCGCCTCCCGCCCCTCGCCCATGTGTCTAATTTAGGAATCAATGTATCCGCTGGTATCGTCAATAAAGGAGAAAGTTTAAAGTGAACCATTTCAAGAATACGCTTTTCATAAAAAAGAAGGTTGTCGATAATAACGAAACCCACACTAAAAAATAAATGAAAAGATCAGCTTTTAAAGATATGAATAAATAGTTAACTGCCACAGGAAACATCACAGATATATTTCCGTACCCAGTAATGGTCTGACAACTGAGGTGAAACGTGAGAAATCTCATTTTAAACATCAACATTTGGGATAGAATATTTTGACTAACGCATAAGTTAACCTCAGGGTCAGCAATTATGCATGAATATGTACATAGTTTTATGTCTTTAAACCTCGGTAAAAAAATAAACTCAGTTGAACACGAAATTTAATGGAGACATTTTCATTTCAATGGTCAGTCATCCAGTACTGTGCTTCGTACAATACTTACTTCAGTTATGTTGATTCAGTTATTGCAGGAATCCGTAACTTTTTAAGATACTATGTGTCATAACAATTCTCTCGAAGTCGCCTCTCTTCTAACTATTCATTTTTATACGATTTATCTAACGAATATTAAAGAAATAAGAATAGGGATTATGATTAATACAAATTTTCCCATGGGTGATTATGGCCGGGAAGAATTTTTTTTTAAGGTAATCTACCGGTTAAGGTAGGTTTTTGGATGGACCCAACTATCAAATAAACATTTTGTGACTCCTTACCTAGCAAACTAATCTATATCAGGTCCCTCTTCATCTCGGTGTACTTCTTTCCTCCCTTCATCTCGTCCAACATCCCTATCCTGTTCCTACCCTTACCTCGCTTGCCCAACATTCTTCCCTCTATTACCCTCTTCAACATTCCACTACCGCTCAATACGCCCTTCATCCATTTTTCCTGCCTCCATAGGATTTCTCTCAACAAACCCCTCTCCTCCCCCACCATTTCTAGTACTTCCTCATTTGTTTTCCTTTCGGTCCATTTCACCTTTTCCATTCTTCTCCACACCCACATTTCAAAAGCCTCCAATCTACGTCTATCCTCCTGCTTCAGCGACCACGTTTCCGCGCCGTACATAGCTACGCTCCATATCAGAGTTTTTACGAGTCTTGTCTTAACATCCCTACTCAAAGTCCCCGTCATCAACTCCCTCCTCCTTGAGAATGCCTCCTTGCCTAGCGCAATTCTTCTCCTTACGTCCCTACCACTTTGACCGTGCTTTGGCCGGGAAGAATAAAAAACTTAAATTACAGAACTCAGAGAAAATTAGAATTCCAAATTTTAACATCTCTGAAGAGTAAAAACGAGAATTATGTTTTGTTGAGTGTCGAGATCATTCAACTTGGCCATAAAAATAATTAACGCATAAAAAGATAAGAAATGAGGTTTTACTTTCATTTTCGTAACCTGGCATTTTAGGTAGATATTGGATGAACGCCAAACTATCATCGCTAAATTTCTTAGCCTCCGCCAAGACTCAACCTTACCCCCGCACAGCAACAAATCCTTCAATTCCGCCAACTTCCTTCCTACTTTCATTCTGTACAACATGCCTATCCTATATTTACCCCTTCCTTGTTTGGCTAACGTTCTTTCCTAGACCATAGTCTTCAACTTCCGATTTCATCGCAGAACTGTTTTGCATCCACCTCTCCTGTCTCCTTTGAATTTCTCCCAAAAATCCTCTCTCCTTCCTCACCATGCCAGGCGCTTCTTTGTTTGTTTTTATTTCCTGTCCCATTTACCCTTTGAATTTTTCTCCACACTTATATTTCAAAAGCTTCCAATCTAAGCTCATCATCTTGTTTCAACAACCTTGTTTCCGGAAAGTACAAAACCACGCTCAATATCAACGTTTCCTTTAATCTTTTCTTAATATCGTTACTCAAGAGTGCGTCACCAACTCCCTCCTCCCCGTTAAAGTTCCTTTTCCTAACGTAACTCTTCTTATAATAACCATATTACTATTATTATCTTGGTTCAGTACACTTCCAGTATATAGTAGATTAACACTTCTTCACAGATGAATTTTTTTTATTCTCAAATAATGTATAAAATTACTGAAAGGAAAGGGGACATAAAGGAACCAATGGATGTTTAGTCACAGAGTTTTTTTTTAATGTCAGTACATCCCATCCCGTAAATATCATTCCCGTGTCCTAGAAATTCCTAAGAAACCTCCCTTACACGAAGATTAATCACCAAATTCATTTGCGAAAAATTGCGAACAATAAATTTAAATCCTGACACTGAAAGAGGACCAGGGTTGGAATGAAAAACCTCATGCGCCCTAAAAAGCTTTCCTTTCAAAAATCTCTTAAATTAATGGATCGAAAAACCATAAAACGAGTGCTAGAATTTTAAATGTGATCGAAAAAGCTTTATTCTTTTCCGTGAGGCCACTCTTCGTCTCATATGTGCTGAGAGAAGCGGGTAAGCCGAAGGCACTAATCTCTACTTCTACACGTCATAATGAGCTCATTTTTAATATTCTAATGGAGCATGAAATATGCTAATGACTGTTGACTCGAATGTAATTAGCCTCGGACAGGACGCTGAGAACGTCACAAGCCTAGAGGAAATCGTCCGAAATGGCGAATGCATAATATCGATCGCTCGATGTTGGCTAGTTAGCGCACATATGCTGAAGTTTTACGCATATTAGAATGGAGATTTCATCTGCAGAACTCAAGCACGGCGCGCAGAATTATTTTTTGTCAAAGCGGGTTTGGTGGCGTCATGCCAATTACGAAATGGCGATAGAGGACACTAGGTGTTCTCTTGCGTTAATGGATTTTCTGATTTCTAGTATTCATGCCCCACGGATAATAACCTGGAGCGCGAGAGAGTGCGAGTCGTAAATTGGTGCCATTAGCTTCTACTCCAAGACCAAAGTCCTCAAACTGATTGACTAAAATGGCTCTTTGATCAACTCGTTAGAAGCGAGCATGCGCCATCGCACGAAAAATTAGCTACAGCAATGGCATAAGAGTTTATAAATACAAGAATATGTATTACTTCTTATCAACTGATGCAACTTCATATCACGCCTACTTAATTGTTGTATATACTCGACCACTTGAAGTCAAAATGTTAAGTAGACATAAATCATTAGTAGCATTAATGAGATAGAGAGATGCATAAAAATGAAACAAATTTAGTTTTTTAACAGAAAACGTTTAAAAATGGTGCATATACTACATCTTATCGTATTTTATCGGAAATACGTCAATAGATGGACAAGGGTATATCATTTCCCAAATGCTAATTAATAGGAGTGCGAGGTCAAGTCAACTGGTGGCCAATTAGCCTAACAATTTATGCCATACCATTAATATACGATACGATTGGACGCCAAAACAGTAATCGATCAGTTCGCTTAATGGCTGCGAGATGAGGAATCGATACTATCTTGAACGAGCATCATATGGAGATTAACGACTCAATGGCTAGGAAATAGGATGACAGACACTTAGAGCCAATATACAGGAATTATGGCCACGAACAAACAGTGCTGTAATAGCATTACTCCTTATGATGAACATAATGAAAATAGTTTTCCTTGAAGACACTAACTCCAAAGTCAAATTCTCATGGCACTAATTGTGTAAAATAACCGACTATATACCGATATTTATCGTGTTTTTATTGGTTAATCTTGAATGAGTAAATTCACTAAAGTTTAAACAAAAGAAAATAATTTGCCTAAGTATTGGTTTTGCTTATCAGGAGAAATTTTCTGTTTAAATTGATCACGAAAACAAGAATACACTCGAGAATATTCAATACATCAGAAATTCAATTTCAATAAACGAAGCAACCAAAGCACATTAGAAGAACAAAGGGTCCCGGTAGTCCAGGGGTAAACCGTTGGACTACTGACCGGAGGGCCTAGGTTCGTAGGCTAGCCTTTCTGGGCACCCACAGCTCCAACCAAGTTGTATGATTTTTCGGGTATCAGATCTTCCTGGGAAACCATAGCGGGAGAGGAAAAGGCACCTGCCCACCCACCCTGATTTGTGAATTTCGCACACCATCGGACTTAGTACTGGATAAATTTTACCATCACCTACAAAACCGACCTTCGGTTTGATTACTGTGTTTATGGTTATAATTAGAACAACAAATCTGTCTTGGAAAGGGAAATTTGCACCTCAACAGAAAATATGAAGGAATTTTCCAGAAGTAATTTTTTCCTTTACTCATATTCTAATATGTTGCGTACACCATTCTAACGATGCTTGCTAACGATGCGATGCTAATGGTAATTTTAAAAACCTTCACCCAAAATCATACTTTTTCCTATACTTTACTTCTAACCTCAAATTTCATTTTTTTTAATTGGTTTATATGCTATCACTATTTTACATGATTTATACTATTATTATTAGCCGAGATATGATAAATTAAAAACAGAAACATCTATCTGCCATAGGATATTTTTATACTTATTTGTTCAAACCCCACCACACGCCCTTGCGGTGGTTTGTGGGGTACATGTATAAAGATATTGCTACATACATATATATATATATATATATATATATATATATATATATATATATATATATATATATATATATATATATATATATATATCTAGATGATTTCTTCGAAGTAACACAGAAGTGATAAATAAGAAACTTAGAGAGTAAGACACAATATGAGAACATATAAAAGGAACACTCACACGTCATTTCTTGATAATTTCGACGGAATTGCCCTCCGTCTTCCTCGGAAGATTAGTTAGGACTGACTGATATATATTACTATTATTAGGTAATCTACCAGTTAAGGTAGGTTTTCGGTGGGCACAACCACCAAATAAATACGTGGTGGTCTGAAAAGTTACTGACCTAAAAAATTTCAGAAAAAATATCTTGTATCTTTGTTAAGCCGGAAACTTTTCAGACTACCCTTGTATCTTGTCTCTCCTAACAAAACAACCCCAACCAAATATCCTAATCTAAAACAAGTCCTTCCTCATCTCCATATACGAGTAATTTCTTATACATAAATACACATATATGTCAAATAAATGTGGATAGTTCAGCATCAGGAATTGCCTTAAATTACCATACTCTTTTTCAATTGACGAATATTAATTTAATAACAAATCCCACTGATGAAAATAAACACTAAGTTTCAAAAAATTTATTTTTTGAAAATTGATCTCGTTTGTACGGATATAAGAGCAACATGTACACAAATTGTAGATAGTCTATCCTTAATACGAACTATTTGTCTTGGCATTTGCCTCATAATTGCTGTATCTTGATGAATTGCCGTTTGATACGTCGTTATATGGTTCATCGCTCCAGCTCAAACAACCCTCCCCGAAGCAATACTGCTGGGAAATTATTTTCTCCCGACATGTGGTTATTGCACGACTCTAGTGCTGAACTCCAGCACAGGGTACCCTTGTACGCATGCAGGTGTCGCATACGACCCCCAACCCTCCGATGCTAGGCTATAAAAGACATTTAATGGTCGACAATTAAGTCCCTTTAATGGAGATGCCCCTCGTCAAAATTACTACATCAATTCAAGATAGGAGAAAGCTCAGGACATGTAGTGTCCGAACGACGAAACATGCCCATCACAGATGATAGGAGAGGAACTGCGCGTTGGAGATGCTCCTACTAGATGTGATAATGAAACTGTACCCGGAACGATCGAACAATGACTGCGTTGCCCTCAAGTGTTCATTACAAAAATAATGCTTTTCTCTGTTATCTCTATAATCTGCAACCACGATCGAATATTTTGATCAACCCGACAAAATATTTTTTATTATAAATCACTTTTAATCATACCATGAAACCCTCATAACTATGTGATACGTCTAAGTACCAGCTTTGCTGGAAACAATCTTATTCCATTTCTTGTTCTACCAGATTCCTTCTGATCCGTTATTACCGAGACGTATTTTATGGAGGGATATTGTCCTCACCTTCGAGAATCAAAAGACACATTATCAGCCAATATCCCCTATACGAATACAGATAAAACGCAATACGAGCCCCAGATAATTACTCGCCTATCGAATAGCTCTCACTATTATAAATGACTCACCTATTGAATAGCTCTCCCTATCATACGGGTACACGAGCATTTGTTTGCCAGAAGTGCTTGGTGAAAGACGGAAAAAGAAGAAAGCGGCACAACGAAGGATCATTCTTCACTATGGCAATGCAAACTCTCAGAGATCGCTTGAAACAACCACCTATTTGACTGGCCAAAACGTCGAATTGCCGGCCATCCTCCGTACTGGCCTGATTTAGCACTAAATGACTTCTTTTTGCCGTTGATGCATTCAAAAACCATGTTTTGGAAGTACCTCAATCGGAGTGGAAAAAGTGTTGCGAAAATTGGTTCGAGCGCATGCAAAAGTGTATTGGTTATCATGGAGAATACTTCGAAAAACAAAGATGCCATTTTCAACAGTAGATTACTTTCTTTTCATTATTAGGCTCAAAATGTAAATAGCAACCCTCGTATGCACGAATTAATAGACGAAGAAACAGGTTCAATGCTCATCATTGGGACGGGACTAAAATAATTATTATCTTTTCTGGAAACGCAAAGTCATTGGTATGTTCCAAAGCACTTTGCATTTTCGCGCATCACTTTAGAAAATTAATTGTTAAAATTGGCTCATTGGTATTCAAAGAAATTAAAAATAACACAAAGATTTATATTTACAAAGAAAAAAAATAGCATTCTGAGATTCCCATGCAACAGAATCGCAATGAGTATTACAAAATATGCTTCTTTCCTAAAAAAAACTTGGTAAAAAAGAAATCCTAAAAATACACAACCAAGTTAAGGCATTCATCTTGTTTCAACATCCACTATATTAGATTTTTACTTCGCGCAAGTCCTATTTAATCAAGAAAATAATAGGCAATTGAAATTTGGCGAAAAGCCTTAATGAGCCAATCCTAGGACTCATTACCATCGTGAATGTAGGTATTTCAATCCCAAGAAATTTCAAATGCCGAAAAGCCAAGATGAAATCTGTGGAAGACTGAAAGCCTTCGCCGAAATTGAATATGGATATAACTCAGGGGCCATATAGGTATAGAGAGAAATGTGTACGGGCAGAGAAAATAATATTTACGAGTAAATCCAACTTACAAAAACTAACAGGCATTACGCACATCCGGTCAATTTTGATGAATTTAAACGGAGTGTTATGAAGTAGAGAACCAACAAATCCGCAATACAAAGACAAAATGGTAAACCTCATGGTAAAAGTATGGCACTGGTAAGCTACATTAGCATAATCAAGCTCAATGAATTATTATTAGGTAATCTACCGGTTAAGGTAGGTTTTTGGATGGACACAACTATCAAATAAACATTTTGTAACTCCCCACCTAGCAAACTAATCTATATCAGGTCCCTCTTCATCTCGGTGTACTTCTTTCCTCCCTTCATCCCGTCCAACATCCCTATCCTGTTCCTACCCTTACCACGCTTGCCCAACATTCTCCCCTCTATTACCCTCTTCAACATTCCACTACCGCTCAATACGCCTTTCATCCATTTTTCCTGCCTCCATAGGATTTCTCTCAACAAACCCCTCTCCTCCCCCACCATTTCTAGTACTTCCTCATTTGTTTTCCTTTCGGTCCATTTCACCTTCTCCATTCTTCTCCATACCCACATTTCAAAAGCCTCCAATCTACGTCTATCCTCCTGCTTCAGCGACCACGTTTCCGCGCCGTACATAGCTACGCTCCATATCAGAGTTTTTACGAGTCTTGTCTTAACATCCCTACTCAACGTCCCCGTCATCAACTCCCTCCTCTTTGAGAAAGCCTCCTTGCCTAGCGCAATTCTTCTCCTTACGTCCCTACCACTTTGACCGTGTTGGTCCAATACACTTCCGAGATATGTAAACTGCTCTACCTGCTCTATTCTTTCCCCGCCTATTTTAATATTTAGCTTAGCCTTTTTCTTTCTAGAAAATCGCATAACCTTTGTTTTATTAATATTGATTCTCATCCCATATTTATCGCACTGAACCTCCAATTCACTCAACAATGCTTGCAACCCCTTGGCTGACTGAGCAACTAATGCTTGGTCATCAGCAAACCTAACCGATTTTACGAATTCCCCTCCGACTTTCATTCCTACCTCCAGTTCTTCCCATGCCTCTTTAATCATTTCCTCTACATATACGTTGAACAGTACCGGTGACAATGGGCAACCCTGCCTTACACCTCTTCCTAACACTGCCCATCCGGACTCTCCGTTCCCCACTCGCACCTGAGCAGTCTGAGACATGTACAGGTTGCGGATCAGTCTCCTGTCCCTCCAATCCATTCCTATTTTCTGCAATACACGCATTAATTTTACCCAATTCACTCTATCAAACGCTTTTTCGAAAGCTCAATGAATATGGGATGGCAAAACAAGCTGAATGGAAACCCTGGGAATGGAATCGAAAGGAGATGGTATAAAAGGAACTATGCCAGTGGGGTTGAATTAAGAAGCGTTTATCGTAAAAACTCGAATATCGAAAACAATAAATGATAGGCCTTCCTCTCTTACGAGGTATTAAATAAAAACGTAATTTTTTACGAAGAGTTAATTAGCATTACGAAAACCTCAAATAGGTTCTCTTTCTTCCAAATGAGATACTTTGAGGTATGTGGTATTTAGTCCTCTGTTGCGACTATAAACCACCGAGGAATTGTGCGACAGTGAGGACTGAAGAAGAGATCTTATCCATGAGAGCGTCACTCTTAACGAGAGACCGTTCGCTCCCTCACCCTACAGGTTTTAATTTGCTCCGCATGGCCCAAGCACTATCTCAGCTGTCCCTCAAACTTTTCAAATGCCTCCCCAAACTAGACGAGCATCCCCTAACCTAGAAACGTGACCAAAAGCTCGACTGCCAACTCACTCCACTTAGAGGCTTTTGAGAGCGTTTATCTAAAGAAAAAGCACTTATCATGGTGTCAACTTTTGACTTGGCCTATCACCTCTTGATTTATACTCCGCAGTACGCTCATAAAAAATTCTACTTTTACCTGCACTCCCTCTGAAGTGTACACCAAGCAATTCACCCTTTTTTTCACAAAAAGCAAATGATTGATTTTAGTAAAACATACTCGCCGTCTTGGAATACAGTAGAAGAAAACTTCTTTTATGATTGTAAAAATCAACCTGAATATCTACAAGAGGAACAAATAACTTTAAGATTGACATTAACCTCTTAGACTCCATAAAATGTTTATGGTGCTGATAAGGTAAAAATTGAGTCCTATTCTAAAGGCTATCGAGATCAAAACGTTTAAAACTCGTATCGAGAGAATCCCAACAGGACCATGCAACATCGAAATCCCATAAAGTACTTGAATATTCGACTCTCAGATTTAGCATTCGGACCTGTTGACATTTCAGTCTCAGAAAATTTTCTTGCTGATATAGCTGAATATAAAAAAAATCATACGCTTCATTTCAAACTATTCTTTTTTACTGTCAACATTAAAAAAAAAACAAATTATTCAATAGCATTGAAATATTTCAAAATGCCTATACCTGGAGTGTCATTCTTTCACTACTTTGGCTTTGGAGTCCAAACTCTCCCACGGAAATAAATTCAATATATGGCGCCGAAATCATGGGGAAACAAATATGAGACCTGCGGCATTGAACGTAAATATCACGAATAAAAATTCTCCAATTGGAAAAAATATCAAACAAACCACGTCAATTATTTTAGTTAAAGAGGGCTAATATAGCCAATATTGGTGGAAATGTATCCCCATGAGTGGCTCAGTTAGCAAAATATAGAACGAACATTATTTTTAAAACATGTAGCTTAATTTCATTATCGGCGCACGAGTACCCCCCTACTGTTGCTGCGGGCGAGAATGGATGACCGCGGCGCTGACCGGCCAATGCTCACGCACTCAACGTGTAGTAGCGTAATTGGTCCAATTTCCGAACGAAGACGAGAATAGAAGCGGCAGTGACAGGTGCGAAGCCCGATGCGCCAACTAGACAGACGGCGGCGCCATCCCATCGACATCCACCACTAATTAGATCAATTACCAACTACCGAGGTGAAACAAGGGTGAATAGTAGTCGATATGAGAAGGCTTTGTTCAAGGTAGAACGGTGTGCTCCAGGACAGCGAATTCTCGAGAAGAAAAATATGGCCTCGGGACGGACATAAACCGGTTCCCCGGTACTGCAAACGTATGGAAAATTAGCATGAGAAGATTCATTTCTATTTTGTTCACCTGCCTGTAATGATCACGTTCCTGTTCAACGAGACTTTTCGAAAGACATAACCCAAGACTTTTTGGAATTTATTCTTGAAAAGATATTCCTCTCAATCCAAATGTCTCACTACATTTCATAAATCCATATTGTAACATTAAAAAACCTTATGCATGCTCAGAAAAGTGGTTGATTGCATGACATAACAAGTAATTGAAAATTATCACATATTTTTTAAAAATTTCTTTCCCCATAAAAAGTTCCTGGTGTTTTTCTCTGTAGAATTCAGGTACTTGTACATTTCTGTTTAAAATTTTGAAATTGGCTTTTTTGTACACTCAAAAAAAGGACATTTCAGCAAAGTATAATTTATTGCAAATGAAATAACTAACAAAATCTGAATAGATTTGTAATAAAATTTGCAAAATAAATCAAGCTTGAACCTGATTAGACATGTGTTAATATTAGGTGCAGGTGCTCGTTCACTAATTTCACTGCCTATTGAATAATTTCAATCTTCTATGTGTAGATCGAGAATTTTTATGACAGGTTCCAAAATAATCGAAGTAATAACATTTCTGGTGGTACTTTCACACCATACATTGATGATGGAATTTCAATTTTTTTAAATTGACCACACACATATCCATGGAAAGATACACTTTTTATAATTTGTTATTATTATATTTATTGATTATTACATAGTTATTATCGCAAATAATATTTTACCATTGTCGCACTGTACAAATGTCGTGGAAAATAAAAGAGTTCGAAATTCTATCGGGTTACATTGCTGTTGCGGTTCGGTTCACCACATTGCTGGAGTTTTGATCTTGGTGAGAAAAATCACTAAATACATGTCATTGAACAAAACAATATCAACATGCGCAAAAACAAGAATAAAAGGAAATGTCTCAAAGGAAAGTCGTGAACTCGTGGGAAAAGGAGATCCAAGCGAAGCCAATCTCGGATAAGAGATTAACTTCTGCGCAGAAAAGGACAATTAATTAATTCCATGAACACGACGTAGACGTGGATAAGGGACCGTACTTTGAAGGGGGCGGGAGGGATAGGATGGTGGCTACGGAGGAAGGAGAACCGACTGGAGGGGAGAAGAGTGTGTCGGGGGAAGGGAGGCGGCAAAGAGTGGAATGAGGATGGGGTGGCGTGCGTGCGTGCGGAAGGGGGTGTGGAGCACTGGGCGGGAGGAGGAGGATGTAGTTTTTGAGATGAGAAAGGGGAGCTGGAGACGCCGCGAGAAGGGAGGATGCCGAAGGGAGTGGGGGTGGAGGGGTGGAAGAGGGGAGCATGCAGGCGGGAGGCACGTGACGTAATTCCGGTCGCCCAGATATCGCAGTCAATCCGTCACTGTCAAGGGGCATTGTTTCTAGGCTGGCGGGTGTCAAGGGTTGGAGTGAACGGGGAGCGGTGGGCGCTCGTCTGGCGGAGTGTTAGGAGAGTCGTCCTGTATATGTGTGAGTGCGCGTCTATGGAGACAGAGAAAGGGCGGGTGGGGAGAGGTGAGAGCATAGACATACGAGACAGGAGGAAATGAGAGAGGGAGAGAGTGAACGGGGGTTTGAGTCGAAGGGAAAGAAATACCTAAGTAAGATGATGACTGACCAGCGTAGAAGAAAGGAAAAACTTCGCATCATCCTGTTTTTCTCTACGTGCTTTCACAGAAAAGACAGACAATGAACCCAGCGGAATACAATCTCAATTACGAAAAATTAAAAAAAAAACAATTTTGCAGTTTCAGAGGAGTTGGAACGTATAAGTTACCAAATAAATGAAATTAGAAACTAGCCAACAAATTTATTTCCGACTAGATTTCGATTTACTACATATTCTTAAGGTGAATTAATTACCCGAAGATGACGCAGTGAATCAACACCTAGTACGAAAGAAATTGTTGAAAGAAATAGAAAAAACTATTTTACTCTTGCAATTAATTTTCTTAGCATTAAAAAGAAGCCGAAACTTGGAAAAAGAAAACAGTTTCTGGCGTAACTTGGTGGAAAATCTTCATACTGACTTTTAATAAGTTGGGAGTTTATGTGGAAAAGTAAAGTGGTTTTATTATTAAAAGTCAGTTGGAAAAAGACAAAAATAAAAGAATTGATCGTTTACCTTTTAATTACGGACGCTGACGTAAATGCCTCAACCAATCGTTAATTTTAGTTAACACACAAGTACTTGTAAATATGCGGGTTATGAGTATAAAGGGCTGAAACACATTCACTAAACGACTTGTAAGTAGATAATTTGGAGCCTTAAAGATTTACTTCAATATGGTGTTGGACAAAAGAAAATATTAATGAAATAATGTGCTTGCTGCCCAATACTAGGCGATGAGAAAATGTTGAGACTGAACACTTCTTTTTATACTCATTAGAAACTTTCGCTTTTCGAACCCTGGTCTTTCAAACGTTTAGACACGAGGATTCAATGTCGAAAGGAGGGAGTATTTTGACGGTTTAAACTGAAATGGTCAAGTGTGCACCTTAATTAACAGCAGAGAAGAGATATTGGCGACGGATATTACTGACAGAAGCGAGCGCTTAGTATATTAGCAAGTTGCTGCGCGCAAATGACTAGTTAGGGTGAAATAAAGGTTTAGATTTTACTTCCACTCTGAAGAATTTCAAGAATTAAAAAACAGTATTGTCCCCTCGGAAACAAACCCCAGTAATCTCTTGATGAAGACATTGATGGAGTCATAGATACACTTAGTTTCTACCGAATTATGGTATTTCCTTTGGATATAATTTATATTTCGTAAAACAAATTGACGAGCTAAATAATATCATAAAATGAAATGATTTTTATATAAAAAGACAGAGAAACATTTTCTAAAATGTCTCAACGTTTTATTACTTCTGATTATATTTGCAATGCTTGCTTATTAATGTCGTAATATATGCTCAACATGAAAAACCCTCACAGTCCAACTATACTTTCATGCAACCAGAAACCATTCGGGCACAAGCGGTGAAAAATCCATAATACATTATTTAATGCCACTACTATAGCTCCGTATGATCTGTGAGGAAATTACAGCAAAGGAAATCTTCAATCTGTTGACAATAAACTCAAGAGTCCAAGCAATTACAAGAGAATTTTTTTTTCCTCCTCGAGGAAATGGAACGCCGCTATTTTTTTTATCATGTGCTCAATCCGAAGTTGACTCTGCTATTCTCATCCAGCGATCGGCCGGCGTATTCTTCGGAACGACGTTAAAAGAGGGAAGGGGTGTTACAGTCGGGGAAGCGATACTCCGGAGATGAGGAAGAGCATTAATCATTTTCCATATTCCTTGCCCCCACCCGTCCCCTGCCCCCATGTCGGAAAGCAACAGTTTTTTCCTCTCAATCTCCCACCCTCCATCGCCACTGGCGTTACCAAGCGACATGAATTGAGAATAGACACTGTAGCGTGCGCGCCGTCAAGTGGAGCGTTGGGAATATCGGCAATTACTACCGCGCCGCAATAGCACCACGATGCACGATCTGATGCAACCGAGAAGTGAGGTGACCGGACGAAAAGGCGGGAAAGGCGATGCGGCGAGAAGACCGAGGTCACTGCCGTTTGAACAGCATTCTCGACCTTATGGTCAGATTGAAAATTTAATTTAAAAAACGAGAATTCATTGAAATAGGCACTTCGGCGAAGTTATGAACTTAACCAAAAAAGTCATTCATTTTGATACTCCAACAGCTTCCCTAAAATTTCTCCACGTCCGTGCCTGTTGATAAGTTTATAAAGTTAAATTGAAACAGCCCAAAGTTACGCAAAAGTATGGAAAATATGTTGTGCATATCTAAAACTGCAAATTATTCCAAAATTTTCATTTTTACCGGAAGAATTTCCAGAAACTCACATGCCTATTTACATGTTACAATGAATGATACAAGAATAATACTGCGTTCATACAGAAGCCACCAAGAATATGTTAAACATTAACTTCCAGCATTTTGTTCAGTGAAATGGTCTCCTTAAAGGTCAGTTAATTTTTTTGATTGATAATTTCTCATTGTATAAGAATATTATTTTTGATGAATTTTTAAGACTATGTTTATGACCAATCACTATTTCTAATTATAAATGAGATATATCTTCAATGAACCTTTTGAATGACTACATATATTATACATTCGTGAGTGTAAAAACATGAGGTTTCAACTCAACACTGGGAGTTGAAAAAACTGCAGAGGAGGTCCCAATTTGCGAAATAGCTGACGGGGAAGTACGAAAATATGGACATGGCAACAGCGGAATGTCGAGCTGGATGAAAATTAGCACAGAATGGACAACGTAACCATTTTTTTAACGATTGGGCGGATTCAGTTTCACCGGGCGTATGTATGCCTCAATTCGTTTGGTCTAGACACATTCTAAACAAAAGTATTTGCGTTCTTTCTATACACATTTGAAATCAGCATAACAGTAATGGATATTGTGTAAGACTCAAATACGCCAAATAGAGCATAAATAAATTCCGCTAAAGTACTATATCATCTATATGGCAAACCACTTTCCCACATATTTTTTAGTACAAACGTATAACAATACAGGTATTGGTTAGCGTAACATTATGCATGGTGGAATGTGGTATAGTGAAATAGAGTAATTTTTAAAAACCATTTATGTTCACTTAATGTGACTGTATCCTTAATAAAATATAATTGTGACATTGATGTGAATATTTACGTATAATTTTCATGTAACATAAAATTTAAGTATAATTAAAAACTGGATTACATTCTTATATAATTATACCAAAAACAACTTCCGACTACGCATTTTTCGGAAACATTTGCTGTACCTTATCTGCCTCCTTCGCCTCAACTGTTTCACTCCCAAACGGTAACAAGTTTCTTCCAGTGTCAATCCTTCAAGTAAGGTAAAAAATACTATTATATTTGTCAGTTTGTTGATTAACTGAATATTATACCGCTCAACTCAGCCAATTGATATTATTTCACATTTGTCTTCCGTATCTCAATCCTTATATACACCAGAGATCCTTGGTTTTTCGTCAATGCATGTCTTCATCCATGCTGTGTGTATACACACATAATTCAATCAGATCCTTTAGTTTAAATTTTCTTTTACTATTTTTACTTAAAAATTAAACCTTTCACATCCAGTTACGATTGGACTCCATGCATTCCCGTGACTTACTCTTTCTCATCAATACAGAGATCGTATGTAATACAATTAAATCCATATTATGTTCACACGATGGTGAATAAGAACTCTGTCACATATTTTTCCATGAGGATACGCAGCTAACATTTGAAAGAAGTAAAATTAAGCAGTTTCTTGTTTGTCATGAAAATTGCAATTTCTATTTTTAATCGATGTGAGAATTATGAGGATTAAAATGGCTTCCATCTGTTTCTTACATTTCCTAATGCTTAGATGATTACAAATAAAAATTTTCTTTTGGATTATTTCCGCTCCTCTTAATTCTTACCAATGTACGCGTGTCTAAACGGTAATTCCTCTGAAATGTTCACTTTTGTCGGCCTCCTCTATGATTATGAAGAAAACAATTACATTAAATGTATGCGCTTTCCATTCTATCCCAACAGAACTGTATTGTCTCAATATGGTGCTTCATTTAATACCCTTCTATTCTAGTATTCTACCATCTACCAACTTTCTCCCATTGTCACCATCCATGTTGAATACTGAAGAGAGATATTACGCAACTAAAGAAAGCTAATGAAAGTATGACACTAAATATACCCTTCCAAGAGTGTAAAGATGTTGAAATGGTTAACGCGTAAGGGATAATGTGTACACCAATCAAGCACCATTGGTGGCTAGGTTTCATTGAGCAGGTTAGTAGATTAGACAGACGGGTTAGTATATGTAAAAACGAAATGGAAATATGTAATGAAAAAGTAAGGGAGAGATGTTGCTGCGCTTCAATTAGACCACATTTTGACTGAGGAGCACGTATCCGTGATTCACGGAATCAACCTTTAAATCAAGAATTGGAAACATTTTAGTGAAAATCTGCCAGATTTGCTCAGAAATACTACGAGGAAAAAAGCAAGTGCTAGAGGTTTCCTGGAGAAATTAAGCTGGGAGCCTCGTTTCACAAAGAGATCAAGGCCAAATTCAGACTTTTGGATTGGCGCAGAACATTTAGAGTTTGCATGAGACATCGAGTGGATTATTATATTAGTAGATTTAACCACCGAGATAAAATAGAAGAGAGAGATGCCATCGCTGACTAATTCAAGGACTCGTTCCCTCGCAAGACACGCATTATTAAAAAAATCGAATCCAAATATCCGTAGGCATTAATTTTATGACAAATAGTTAATGATTTGGTCAACAAAAGCTTTATATATATATTGCTACAAACGTCTGTGCACAAATGTTTTTGAATATGAGATAATATGTATTCAAAAACATGTATGAACTATTAGTTGTGCATGTATGACTGATGTCTTAATACTCTCCCGCCTCACTCCTTTGAGGTGGCTTTCAAGATATTGCGTACACGTTAAAATGTATTAGCCTGTGAAACATTTCTTGAATACTTTCTGCGCAACCGAAGCGCAATATAACACTTACAGGAATAAATAGATATCTGTTACATTTTACCAATTGCTCAACTACATAATATATTCCGCAACGTGGAAGTATGAAATATTGGAATTACTTAAAAAGGAAGTCAATAAATCATTTTTTCCTTATAATTTCCTGTTATCAGTATCACAATGAGAGTAAATACTTGATGACATGTATATTCAAAGTGGAAGATACTCCGAAAATTCCTGAAAATGAAGACAAACTTGAAGCTGCTACATTACTGCTCTTATCGTAACGATAATAATAATATTTCCATTCCATAGAGTCAATAACAATAGAGATAGACTAGATAATCAGAGATATAACAATACACAGGCTGTACATATAACCTGTACTTATTCATTCACACGCAAACATCGCATACATTGACACTACAAAACATAAATACAAATATTACAGCCTCTCCGAAAATTCAATTACACTTTAATACGCTTTGTTCTCCAGGATAAACTTTAGCTTTATTTTAAAAAGGGAGACTAATAAAGTAGACCGGATATCTTATTAAATTAAGTTGATTAGGGCTTACGATCTTAGAAAAAATCTCACAAAATATCGAGTAGCACAGTAGATTACATTGATAAAAAGCTTTTACACTAACAACAATTGTGCAAAACAGTTTTTTTGTCTAATTTTAACTGGAGAATAAAAATCACTTGAAAAACCTCAGAAGATGGAATATGTAAGAAAAATAACGCTGTTCACCATGACTTTCTGTGAATACACATCTTCATTTCATTAATGTATTTCAAATTCATCATCCAACTTGACGATTCGATTGAGCGGTTTGCTGAGAAAACAAGACACCGAAATCGAAAATATTAAACTTTGAAAGCGCTATATCCCAATCTTTCCCATCAGTCATTCCTTAGATTCCCAAGAGAAATAACGACACAAGAAGTGGGATGATGAAGAGACTAAGGAGATGGACGGTTAAGAGAGGAAGAAGGCGAGAATGAATTGCAAAACCAAAAAGCCGCCGAGGATGGAAAACAAATGAGAGCGAAGGCCCAGGGGTGGTGGGGAGTGGGCCGCGAAATCAGTCTTGGGAGGGAATAAGGGGTAAAGCTCGGCAGAAGTGAGGGTGAGGAATAAATTATCGCACGCCGGCGGAGGGCGGGGGAAGAAGAGTTGGGGGACGGGTGAGGAGGGGGCGGAGGGTGTTGCGTCACATCCCATCACACAACCCATCTTCACCAGCTCACACCGAGCCCAAACCAAATCTTAACGGCACCAAAGGGACCCGGGATCCATATCAGAGTAGACACCGCGAATCAGTGGATGGAGTCGCTTCTCATCCGGGACGGCAATAAATCAAAACCCATCCCGTCCTCCTCAAAACCTCACCACCCTCCAACCCCTCCCTACTCTCCTTAACCCCCTTTCCCAAACGAAAACTCCCCTTTAGCGTCATGCCCCCCCCCCCCCCCACGACCACCTAACCCCACTACAACACTACGGAACGATCCCTTCAGGAAACCCAGCTCTTTGCCTTCTACGATAGCGTTGTCATTCGGTTTTTTTCCCCTCCCTCCCCGCCGTGGCAAATGCTTCGGGAGAGCGGTGGCGTCGCGCCGAGGGATTGGAGGAAAGGGGAGAGAGGAAGGGTGGGGAAAAAAAGGCGGTAGGTATCGCGCCCACTTACCCCGCGCTTAATAAGAAGAAGGCCGCTGCCAAAAGGGAAGAAACTTCATTTATCTCCTTTTTTTCCGACCACTTCAATCCTCATCTCGCCCCATTTCGATCGATGAAGCTCCTTTGTTGCCTCTTAAAAATTTCCCGACGGTTAATCCATTGGGATGGTGGGTGTTATACGGCCCGCTGCCTCTCGAACCCTCTATCCCTCCGCCTCGCTCTTTTTTTTGCTCTCCCTCGAGCCCCTTGTTTGCCGTCGGGGCCTTTATCTGGACGGCGAGATGTTATCGCTTACCAGCGACACCACGCCCCCTCCTTACATCTAATTGTGGCTTGAAAAATGATGGCATAGATGTGTGACAGAGGCGAAAAAAAAGTAAGTTGGAAAATGTTTCGGAAATGAATATGTCGTTGCCAAGCACATGAAGTGCACCGTTACATGGCACTTACGAATTTCGTGAGAGATCACACTGAGAATTGATCTGATGCGTTGATTATGCGGAAACAATGTCACTAGGTTTTGGCGATAGCGCACATGCAAAAAAATTTCGATTTCATTCGAAAGGAAATGTGAAAAATGGCTTTGGTAACAGATGTCGCCGACCTACAGATTATCTCAGATTTCTCAAAATAAGCAAGCGATTGCTAAAATCAGCCCCGTGGACATGCATCTTACCGGTTTTTTTGGGAAATATGTATTCTGTAAAAAGGGTAAAAATAGCATAATATGTCAAATTAACATTAAAGTAACCAGACTTTGATCTTAGAATTTACAGACTAATTTTGGTTTCTCGAGAGCTCTGCAATTTCAGGCTGATGAGACGCTGATCACGCTCTACGATCGATTTATAATAAGTAAGGTCTCGTATAAGAGCACTCAAGGTTACTTCCGTTACTAATCTCAGTTGGATGTCTTCATTAAGTTTAAAGTCATCACCTGTCTTGGTTCAAAAACAATATATTGTGCCGTTGGAAAAATTTCTCCAATCAGCCACCGAGGTTAGAAAGTCCTGTCAATACACAACTTGTATCATATCCTTTCTTTCCAAGTTAATAATCAAAAGGAGATAAATAATAAACATGTCAACCTTGAGAATTTAAATTCAATTCAACGTCCGGATACGAAAAGGAATACTATATATAAATGATAATCACGAAAATGCAAGGCCGTCGTTTAAATAACACTAAATCATATTGGGAAGTACAATTTTAACCTCCTTTGTTTTCTAATGATAAGCTTAACATATAATGAGAATATTAGATGCTAAAATACTATATGCATTACGTGTAAAAAAAAACAGAATCCCCAAACCCTCATTTAATTAACATGCCACGAAATACGTATTGCGGGGTTCATTTGATTTGAAAGGTAGAATGATAATCCCGCTATTGGCCATCCTCAAGCAATAGCAACAACGTCCGAAGGTTATTCTGCACTGTAAACACATCTATCTAGGTGCATCTAGTACCCACGAAAGGATTTGAAGTAGTGACCTTTCGGTTAGCGCCGAGTACGATGCCGATCATACTTGGACAGCTCAAGGTTTTCACCTTCCAGGGAGTAATTACGAAATATTAAAGATAATTTTCCCTCTGATTGTACGCCTAGGTCTCCTTGCCGTGTTCATCTAACGAATTTCATCATGGTTCAGTCTCGAATCATGAAACAAAATCAAGTCGTCCGCTTCGATGCTGTCACATTTAAGATAACTCGATGGAAACGAATTGAATGCCCACGAACTGGCTGCTCAAAGGCCCAGTGGATGGTTTGTTCGACAAGCAGCAGTGACCATGACGAGATTCGTGCTCAGGAAATTCTTCGCAAATAGAGAGGGAGCGGGAGAGGTTAAATGACGCGTGGATGGATGCAGCCCTCTGCCGAGTGAGTGGGGGCGAGAAAAACAAATCCTAAGAAGTGAGCGTAGCCGGGAGGAAAAGCGGGTGAGCGAGGATTAGAGCCATCCATCACCAGTGCCGGACGCCGCTCAAGAGAACGACGGGAGAGAATCGCGACAGAGGATGATCGAATACTCAACTGCGAAGAAAGAACACGAGCGCCCTAAAAACGCACCTCGAAAGTAAGTGGTCCAGACGGGTGCTCGTTTGCACTCCCGAAAAACCGCGTAAGTACGGTCGCTGTAGAGGTGCATAAGAATAAGCCGGAACAAAGGGCACAGTTTCCATGACGAGGATGGATGAATACTAGGAGAATTACGAAAACGCGAGAAAAAGGTTCAAAACCGTGAAATTTCAATGGCCCGGTAATCAATAGGGGATTCAGATTCATGACAAACGCTAATTTCATTCTCATTGTTCAGACTTATCCTCTTGATAACATCCCCGTCAATTCACTTAGGGCGGATACGTACAAAATAGAATCTTTGAGAAGACCTTCAATATATTCCAACATTTCTTATGGTAATTTTCCATGACCTGAAGTAGTAATTAGCCTAGAGTGATCTGTCGCATCATCTTGCAAGGGATTAGGTGTCTAAATATAAGGCAATGTTAAATTTATAAATGAAAGGGCATCACATTGGTCACGAGTTTTATCCTCAACGTTGACATTGTTTCATGAGGACATATCCCACTCAGAAAATGAATGACGTGTGAAGGCCAAATACACATTGATCTGAGTTATAAACTGCAGTATCACGACTGAGAACATTTTCTCATCAATTCGCTTTAACTGGCAGCTTTTTGCATGAGTATACGAATATATCGTACTCGTATATCAAACGTAGCGTCCCATAAAATATGGAATATTCCCTGACTTAAAAATTATTCAATCACACTTTTTAAATAAAATGGAATGTTTATTATTTCTGTATTTCAAGGGTATTGTTAAGCCGTATATGTATATTATTTTCTTAAGACGGAAAATACCTATGGTACGTACTGGCATGGCAACAACGCGGACACATTTCATGAGAAGTTGATGATCAAACGTACAGGCTAGAAGCTGATCAGGACAGAAAGTTATCCATGACCAGAATAAAAATTTGAGAATAATATTCACTCGTCATCTCGTAGAATACTATCGATATAGAAATAAAGAAATGGTAAAATTCAGGAAATGCTCAAGAAAGCAACTAGGTACATATTTTGAAGGAACTCAGTGGAAACAAATCCACCAACAAAAGTGAATTAAACCTACTAGTGATGATTTGTTGAAGACACTAATAAGATTTAATAAGGTGATCCAAAATGTTTGAAAATCCGAAAGATGTACATGTATGCCGTGAATTTATTGACTGCTAACAAATTAATAATAAAATAAACAAATGTGAAAACAATTTAAGTCCTGCAGCAGTATATTCATCCTGAGAATCATTCGGGAATTTGAACTTGTCGTCGAGACAGAATCTATAAAATTAACATTGCTTTCTGGATAATATCATCTAAACCCAAGGTAAACAGTTACTCGTATACCAGAACTTTATCAGGAGCACGGGAAAAAGAATAAATCCTATTGTCTTATCAACCTTTGCTAGAATAATAACGTAAGTCGTAGTAGTCGGTGAATACTACCCATTCAAATAAAAACTACCCTTTTGGTTGCAGACTAGAAATATTTACCCTTTTTCGTTTGAGCAACTCATATTATCTCGAGCTTTACAAATTTTCCTCCGCACAAAAAAAATGCGAAGTGTGTATAAATTCAAAGAAATTGGGTTAAATGAAATTATGTCATGACGGTGGGTTCCATTAAGAATTTTGACAATCTAACCTACCATTGAAATGTTAATTCTAAATGAAAATTTCTGAGGCAAGAATAATTTAGGAAAATACGACTTAGTACTATGAGAAGAGATGAAGTTCGTTGGGATTCCTTCAATCATTAGTCACTCGTCTTTCCTGGCTCCATGTTTTGAAATCTTTTCTCTCACCTAAATAAACATGCCAGTTTCCTAACTCTCATTTATAACTTTCATCTGTTCAAAAATAGGAGCCGAACCCGACTACGCGACTGAGGAATTAGTGTATTGAAAAAACTAATAACTACATCATAAAATTAAAAATTCGTTTATTTCATGACCTCAAATACCATCTCAAGCTCATTTACTCCAAAAGTGAGATAAACACTTCACTCCAGCACTTTAATAAGTCTGCCATGAAACTCCTGAGTTGCTTGTGACGTGACATCAAGTAGATAAGAGAACCATCGTATTAGATATAACACAATTTGTGACAACTGAAGCTATGCTGAAAGTCTCCATACCTTTGAATAGCCGTATCTCAAGTACAATAGATTTTAGCGCTCATACCCAAGGTTATTTAAATACCAGATTTATTGTAATACTTAGCCTAGAATAAGGGAGAGTGTCGGTGATGCAGATGAAATTTACGAACACCACCAGCAGATGCTTAAATGGTCGATATATTTTTTTGGAAAAGGTAAAGTACATCAATAAATAACTACAAAACAAGTAAACGGTAGTTCATTATAAGAAACAGCATGCTAAGCGTCTTAATCTCGTCTTCAACCACAGAACCTGCTCCGAATTTTGCACAAAAGTAGTTGAGAGAGGTCTCATACAGTTTTTAAAATGTTGATAACATGATGCACAGGTCTTAAAATGTTATTAACATGATGTATGTAGTTGTTAAAATTTAGGGTAGGAAAAAATTTGATGAGGTGAATGCAATCACAAAACGATTTGGAACATTACTTGCACTATGCAATGTGAAAATGCACAGACGAATAACTAATACATTTTTTAAGACAAACACTTCAATATGTGTTTAATGTTTCAAAATCCACCTAATATTTATATGCCTATCTAGTAACACTTCTGTCCTTTAAAAATAATTAATTTCGAGTGATTTACTCTCTTGAATAACTAACTTTAACATTGTTCCACGTACTTTTGAAAATAAATAGATATATTTATGATTTTAGTGGTATGTTTTATCTATCTCAATGCACAATACTCAGCAAATAGATTACTAAATGAATTAATAAGCAATTTAAAGGAAAAGAGAAGGAAGGTAGTGGAGCTTCAATGCTTCCGATTAGGAGAGAAACCTTTTGCCTTCTTGGAATTTACCGCAGGATAATTAGTAACTCAGAGTACCCATGATAATCATCAGTTTTAAGCTGGAAAAAGACACGGCACAAAGATAAATGGCTCCGTAGATGTATATTCAAGGTGTAAATCTGATAAATAGATACGATAGTGCTTTCTAGATTTTTATTCATATAAATAATAGCTCTCTATCCTTAACTAAAATTTCGTAGTAATCTATCTCAGTGAGTGGTCGGAAAACTTTCACTGTGAATTAGATGCGATGGTGATTCAATTCATCCTCAGTTTGCAATATGGTAGTATGCCTCAATTACACTTTATTTAAAATTGATCCCTATTTTATACACTAATCCTATCGTAATTCAATTATTATGCAAAAAAAGATTTGGAAAAACATAGGAGAAACTTGAAATTTTCTTCAAACAATTAAAGACAATTCTTTAGACTTATTTGAAGAGGTGGTATATAAAATAAAACGGGTTTCCGGGTTTTCAAGATTGGAGGCCCGAATGCCGAAGAAATTCATGCCCCTGCACGAAATGATATGAATTATAATATTTTCATTTCCGAACGACCCCAAAATGACTGCCCACAAACACTGTCGAGGAATCGTATTCTTAATGTTCCTTATCTACTCTTCAATAAGGAGACTTTATCACCCAAGGGATTCACTCAAAATCACCATATCCACTCCTACATGCCAATAGGAACCTCCTCTCGGGCACGCGCTTTCATTACCCACTAAAGAGAACATTAATTAAGCGGCTGAAACAGAGCGGAGAGGCAACGGGGAAAGGGAATGAGGCCAGTTCAACCGAAGGAGAATGGAAAGCTGTGGAAAAGTGAGTACATGTATGGAGGGGTGGGAAGTGGGGTTTAATTGCTCTCGGAGTCTTCCGTAAAAGGACGGGACGCGCATGGGCGTGCTAACGGAGACTGATGTAAGGGGACGATTACCGTTTCTGTTATAGGGTCCCCCACATGGATATAGATGAAGGTGCGTGAGGCCTGTCGCTGCAGCACCGAGAGGAGAGGGATGGGAAGGCGCAACTTGGTACACGAGTCGGTGAGGAATCAACGCCTCTAGGCCCATTACGACGGACGATCCCTCCCTCAAGCCTTTTCTTCCCTCTCCCCTATTCGCAAACAAGGATCTCCTTTATCCAAGCACATATCGCTCCGAAGAACCCCTCACCGCCCATCCCCCTTCTCCTTCCGCCCATCTTTAACAGTCCAGTCCACGCCCCCATTCCGTGCGGTCAGTGAAACATTAAACCGATGGATGAGGGGGTGGACAGTGGGCCGAAAGGGGCCGGGGACCGTCTCCATGACGATGTCGAGACGGTTGCCCGAGGGAGGGGGTGGCGGGAGTAGGAAGTGCGGAAATGGATGGCTGGATACGACGATGGCGGTGGGACAACGGGAGGAGGCTGCGAGAGGGTAAGGGAGGGAGGAGGACTTCGAAAGGTTGGATGGGCAATGAAATCGGTGGAGGTGCAAACATTCTGGACCCTCCTTCCCCCATGAATATTCATGTGAGCATCTGAACGAGGAGAATTTTTGATTGATTAGTGAAAATTTAGGGGAGGCTAACAATGGTATGAAAGTGTTTTAACTGCAACGTCATCATTTCTCGATTCGTATGCGTGCGTATTTCGTCTATCCAGAGGAGAAACAAGGAAGGGCATTAAATACCTTTCTCTCCAAAAAAAATGGCTAGAGTATAAGAAGGAGCGTTAATCTATGAATACCAAGCCAAATAATTTATGGAGCTCCAAATTTAAAAAAAATAATGTTTATATATGCCTTCAAATTAATATCAAGTATCAAAATGTTCTGCAACTTACATTTTAGAGAAAACTTACCAGTAAATGATTTAAACATTTAGTAGTTTTGGTGCAAAAACGACCCTCAACAGAATGTCCTTCAATTGAGCAAAAAGCAGTACGGAAAACATGCTAAATGGCGAGAATTATTTGCTAAAATTTGAATATTTTTCTTAGAATTAGTTAATTATTGTATGACTTCTTAAAAAATATTTTAATCCCAGTCTATTACAAGCACTGAAGATTTCAGCGATTTAACATCCGAAGCACTTTATAATATCAAACAACTCAATTTAAATCATTCAAACAAGGCATTCTAGGAAATATGAATATTATTTCATTTGCCAATTAGGTCAAATGTTTACCATGGATTCCAATTAAAGACAAATCTGTAACTCAAAGAGTTTATTTACCACTGAATAATACGAACTCTCAAAAATTACAATGCATATATAATTGTTTACCACGACCATCCATTAATAATAGGGGAATTTAATCCACTAGGCAGGAGCAGAGTTAATACGCGCAAGATAAAATTCGAGTAGCTAAAAAATCATTGACATTCCGAGGCATTAAGGAATTTTGTCACTGAAACCTGGAAATGCTTTTAACAGAGAATTCTCGACGTAATTCCAGCAAATTCCACAGAACGTAAAGTGAAACATACCCCCATTAAAATGACCCCTTCGTATTTAACTGGACTTGGCGTTCAAAGCTAAGGATTACACCCATTTGAGAGTGGGTGCCATGCGACGGATTTGCACGGTTGCGGAGACAAAGCAGCACTGCCAAAAACGGAGAAACAAGATGGGAAGCCAAGGAAATGGAGCGTTCTATGTGCATAATACCGTGAGGGAAGCGATTCGGAATGGAATGCGTACTAGAGAATGGCTTGCGTTTCTTATTCGTTGTAAGTAAAATGGTCTGAGATTAATGCGTAATGAGCAAGATATGCTGAAAACCCCCGGAGCGGATGAATACAGTCGGGTAGTTATCCAAAGCAAGACGATTTTCTTGGGGAATGGGAGTGGGGCTGTTCTCGAGGGTTACGAAATAAAGCGGAAAGCAAAAGCTTAGGCTCTATTCCGATGCATACAAGTCCTGGACGAGTTCCATGTCCTGGAAGACTGCGTTGGAGATATGAGTAATTTCTCCGAAAATGGCCACCTCCACGCCCGTTTACGGAAAATCATATGACCACCCCAGACTCACTCTTTGAGATTTAAACCATACATGATACTTAATAAGATGTGTTATCTTCGACGAGCTGCAATTATCAATGGACATAGTCTGTATTTAGATTTTCATATGCTAGCTTCTGAAATTATTTATATATTTCTTCCCCTCAAATACCACTTAAAGTCACTGTACCCTTACAACCACTTTGGATTCACTGTCATTAGATTAACGAGGGATCGAATGGCTAGATTGACAGAGCAACCAAACTCGAGGTAAGGAGTTTCAAACCAACGACTTTCCGGTTAGCAAGCGTACGCGTTACACAGCCGACTAACTCGCCCTGCCCACGTCTCTTGGCCCTGTTGTTAGCGTGGGTAAATTAAAAAAAAATGTTTCGCTATGCCTGTCCAAGATTTACAAGGATAAGAGAAAACCAATCTCATGGATAAGAGCATAGGCCAATAACTTGCCTCAGGTCCCTAGATTAAAAATATTAGTTGAGGGTATGGTAACACAGAAACGAAGTTTCACCTTCGATAGAAAATACACCGAGCGGGGTCGGTTGAATATCGGAAAGATCATCTAGATTAGGAATTTATTTCATTATAATTATCTCTCAAATTCCTCCAATACTCATTAGTTAAATAACAATATCCAATTTCATCCCATTAAATTCAAATGGATTCGATTAAATTCTGGAAATTCAGGGGAAACTTCGAGGAATTAAAATAAAATTAAGTTGTTTTATTTTTAATTTTTCATTCGGTTTGTCCTATATTGGAGATATTTTTTCTTGTCATTATGAAGCTTCTATGAACAAGTTAAATGTACGCTGCTTACAATGGGATACTTTCATAGTGTAACGATAAAATTTTCAACTTCCGACATAAAATTATTATGTAATTCCTTATGTATGAACGTTTGAGAAAATTTTTTAACAGAACGCATGCCCTAATAACGCGTTAAAACATCCGCCCAAGGCCATAATTTAAGGTCACTAAGAGACTGTTTCGTCATCCCGATAACGCTATTTGAATAACCAATGAAAAGAAGTTTTATTTTCTACCTCAGAATTGCCAACATTTCCGCTTGTCTAGTTCGAACAAATGCACTCTGGAACACGATGAGGAAAACAACCTTGCCTTCTCCGTGAAGGAACAAATGACTTTTGGAATCCCTTTGACCGTCCCATTGTTCCTATTCCACACGCAAGGATACCGAAGAGTCCTGACGAAAGGCAAGCGGGTGCGCAGTACACATAAGACTCCGCCCCCTCGGATCCACCCAGGCACGTTCCATTCCTTCGGAACAATGGAGGATCTCTCAATCTCACGACCACACTCCTTAACGTTCCTCGACGGCGAGAGGAATTAAGTGGTTTAAGAGGCACTTACAAGGTGGGGTGGAGTGGGGAAAAATCGCCGGCCCACCAATGATCAGTCAAGGGATGTCCCATCAACGTCGCCCGACAACAATAAGATCGCCATCGCGGTGCAACTCAGCATCCCTATCGCTCTCTCTACCAACAAAGAAACCTCCTTATGCGATGACCAAAACCCATTCCACTTCCTACTGCCGGGAAATGACTGTCTCCCCGGATTTCCTAGCATCTTAATCCTCGTAAGTCGCCTATTTCTCCCCACTCATTATCAAGACTCACTTCAAACCACCGACAATATTTTTCTCATTCTATAGCATTCTCACAATTTTAAGACTCTCCACTCTCTCGAAGTCGCTCACATTAATTTTTTAATGGACTATTAAATACTGATCCTGAAAAAAGTGGATGAACTGTATCTTTTTAGATACGAGCAACCTAGGGTTAACATAAATTAGAACAACAAATATAGGCCAAAATAGTAGGCATAAGGAAAAAATTCTTCTTCTCAAAATTCTTCTCGGACTTCTCAAATAGAATTGGCATGAATGGTAAATGATCGTGACTCGACGAACATTGAATAGCATTAAGCAGAGGAAAGGATTACGAATCTTTAGGATTTACGAGGCTAGTTATTCTCCCCTATAATGTCTCTCTACACATTTTCTATAATGGCTTAATCTACATATGCCTGCTTTTTAGTTAAATGCACCAAATAATTTCGAAGACCATAAAGCAAAGAGAGATCAATTTATCTGAGAATATAAATGCGGTGAAAGAATCTATATTTTTAAAACCTGCCATCTCTCGACCATAATTTGGAAATTCAGACTCTTCCCAGGATCCCAAATATATTTACGCATTTTAAAACAAAATTGTCAGAGTGAAAGTATAATTGTTTTTGGTCTCCAGTGGCTTTTTATCCAAGCCAATTGATGAAAGACCAACAATAATATTTAAGGGATAGGTGAAATGGAAATAAAACTTTATAGTATCAGTATGGAGAGGTAAGAAACTAGAATGATAACGTAAAAAAAGAAAATAGTCTAAAAGGAGAGCGAAAAGTAATCCCTGATAAAAAATTATCAAGAGATCCGTGATAAATCTAAGAATCTTACTTCATCAACCTAGTATTCAGAATTTTTTCCAGCGCTGTCTTTATATTCGATTCCGAAGGACTTTAAATAATTCTTTTAATTCAATCTTTTAAAGAGATCTGAAATGTTGATGTAAATTGTCTCTATGCACTGGTCAAATAGTGTATTTCTCTCCCCGTTAAAGTGAAAGTGCATGAGCGTAAGCTCATGGATTACGAGGCCTATGCTTAAAGTAAGTACCGTTTGCTTATATTTAAATATTGGCGCTTCAGAACACAGTTTTGCTCCTGCAGCGCTATCTACTGATTCATTGAGAAGCTAAAGCAGCATTTGTTTTGTTTCAGAAGTCGTTTGCTTGTCCGTGCATGCAAACAACAATGTCCGCGACAATCGTTGATCCCGCTAGCTGTGAAGTGCGTTCTGTCGTACGATTCTTGTATGCAAAAGGATTGCCGACTGCTGAAATTCATCGGAAATTATGCCTAGTTTATAAACCTACAGTTATGAGTGAAGGAAAGGTTAGACAATGGTTCTGTGATTTTAAAAATGGACGAACAAATGTCCATGACGAAGAGCGAAATGGTAGGCCCAGTATTCTGACCGATGAAATTGTTTCGCAAGTGGAACAAAAACTGCGATGTGATCGTCGATTGACAATTAATGGCCTGGCTGAACAATTTCCTCAACTGGGAGCATTACTGTCTACAATATTGTTACGGAAAACCTCGGATACCACACATTGCGTGCAAGGTGGGTACCGAAAATGCTCACCGACCACCACAAAGAGCAAAGAATGTCCAGTGGACGAGAGTTTTTGGGTCGTTGGGAACTCTTTAAACCACCCACCGTACAGTCCTGACCTTACACCCAGCGACTACTTCCTCTTCTTGCGCTTGAAACAGTGGTTCCGTGGACAACGTTTCGAAACCGAAGAGGAACTCAAGAATGGCGTTGTCGATTGGTTCAACCCTCAGGCGGCGAGTTTCTATGCAGAGGGGTTAAAGAAGCTGGTGCAGCGGCACGAAAAATGCTTAAAGTGAACGGCGATAATGAATATAAGTGAAGTAGGTTTGTAGCTAACTAAAAGTGCCAATAAAATGTGTTTCATATGAGTATATTTTTTCCTGTGACCAAACGGGCCTTACTTTATGAACACGCCTCGTATAACCATAACGTCATTCCTAAAATCGCTGTTTCCTCGGTTATGTCTCTAATACAAAATTACCTATTATTACAATAAGTATTGGTATCAGTGAATAATATAAAGAAAAAAATAATTCCTGTTGCAAGCTGAAATCAGAAGTAAATTGAAAATTTTCTTGAAATTGAGCCCTGTTATGAAATATTACGAGACCGAGAGCCAGAAAAATGTATTTTATAGTATGAACCTTGCATATCACAATAACAATCATTTTATTTTCTTTCGAAACTTCCGAAAACTTTCCCACCTCTCCGAGAGTAATTTCGCACAGCTTTCTTTTAAGTCGACCAGCATCCAAGTAAGCATTTTTATTGTGATTATACACTCAATAAAGATAAACGTCGCGGGGAGATAACTAAATTACAGAATGCAGCATACTAGGGAAAAGGTTGCCTTATTTTACGCATACAGAGTCAGAAACTTCATTATAAGACTCGGTATGGAGAATAAATGTAGGAAATTGAAAATATTTCATCACGATGCTCTCGTTCCTTAACGTAACGCACCGTTTACGTACAATGAGAGCCTCCCTGCCGTGGAGCAATTGAAGAATTAATGAGCGGAGATGAGAGAATCAGATGGAGAGGTAAGATTAGATAAATAGGTAGAGACCCAAGGGGAAGCTCGGGTGATAATTCCTAAGGGTGAAGAGGGAGGAGGAGATTTGGCGACTCGAGTAAGAGGATAGGGCTAAGTTAGGCGTGAAGAGCATAATGAGAGTCGGTAGGACGCTGAAGTAGGGTTTTGCGCCTTTGGGTCTGGGAGAGGGAGGAATTTTCAATTGCGCATTTCGGCGACAATGGAGACGAGTCCATCCTTGCCCAGCGCTGGAATGAGAGACGAACCAGAGAGAAAGGAAGAGAGATATCCCAGAAATGGCATGAGGTCCTTCATTTATAACGCACAGGCCAGTGGACAACAATCGCCCAGGTTCCCAATCTCCATGCCAACCCTTTTCCACCGATATCCCCGCGTCCCCACCACCACTTGCAAACCCCTTCCTCTTCTGCTCACCAATCCCTATGGCCCTTATCAACACCCCTATATCCTTCTCCCCGCAGACTTCATTCTCTTCCACCATGACTCCGTCACGGTCTCCCACCTCTCCCCACTGATGCCCTCCCGGCTCCCCTCTTAATCCTCTCGGTCCATCGGCAGCGAATGACCACTGCGGCAGGAAATATTTCAGAGGGAGCAAGCGAGAAGGGTTTGAGAATGGTGGGGAGGGAGGTTGAGTTTAAAATGGAGACAGGAGGGTCGGGAAAGCAAGAGGTAGGTAGAGTGGGGGCGAGAGACAGTTGAGGGCGAGGATGAGGGAACAGAGGGGAGCGAGATCGGGAGTAGGGAGATCCGGGGTGAATTTCTGGATTGAATATTAAGTGGGAGTGGAGCTATTCAAAAGAGAAAGGGAAATCCAATAGTGGGAGTGGTGACCAGTTGTCCCGTCGATAGCGATCTGTATTCTCTCGTTTGAAATCCGAGCGTGCTATGGGGGAGGGGAGTGAGATGGACGGGTGTCGTTGCCTCCGTCCCCTGACGGCGTAACTTTAGGATTTTCGGGCCAAAGAGAGAAAGAGGCAGTGGAAGGTGGGGAATTTAGAGTGGACAATGAAGATAGCCATTCATCATAGCCATCCGTTTAATTCGTCGGCAAACGGCCGAGCCATGAAACGGTTTCCTTCCATTGTTTGCGGAGGCAGCAATGCGAGAACGTGTCCATCATTTATTAAACGCAATTGATTCATTAACTTTAAGCTCCTTAGAGGGAAAGGAATAGGAACACATTACTTGTTTGGAGATTGTGGATCTCAGAATATTCCATTACTTGTTAAGCCATGGAAATGGAAAAATTGAAGTTCAGGAACATGAATTGAAAATTTCATCTCTAATAAAACCGAAAGTCAAGGTGATTGGCCAAAAAGAAATTTCAAAAGGCATCTTTTTATTGACGAATTTGAGAATTTTTAAGAGTCATATAATAACGCCATCGATGTCTCACATGATTACGATAGTTCATAGTGACCAAAAGACCACATATTATATGATTTCAAAGGTAATTATAACATCATCCATAATATAAAGCGATTTTATTTCATAAAAAATAATGAATAACAAAAAAAGGAGCGCCTCCGGAATCAAGGTAAACTCTATTGTCAATCGGAAAGAGAACAAACTGACATTTATCCAGATTTTATAACCACAATCCTCTGGGGATGGATGGTTTCAGGATGGTGAGTCAAGAAAATTTTAGAAATTTCACCAAACACTGAAAGTGCAAACCCATGTCAGGATGCCGAGTTTCATGAAGGTAAAAATTTTATCGCAAGCTACGGGAATCCATTTTTTTTAAATCCAAACTGGAATTTATTAAGGCTGGAAAAAGCGTTTTTCGACTACCTGCGATGCTTGCACGTCAATTTCATTACTGAACGAAAGCAGCGGCGAGAGAACTACAATTTACGCAACACGCCCGAGGGAGCCATTTCGTCGTATGCAAATTTCATCCGCTGGGTTCCTATCCATTCCCTCGATCCTACTTGAATGGGAAGGGGAGAAAACAAATAATATTGAGTGGAAAAAATAAATCCGTGCCATTAGTCGTCCCTCGGCAAACTTTACATGGTTTCAAACGGATGGAAACCCTTCGTCGGGAAACATGACGACACGAGTGCCAAGCGATAGTTGCAAGAGGCAGAAGGAAAAAAAGCAAATAAATCGAATCAAGGAAAGGGATAGAAGATGGGAGAGATAAAAACGTGGGGATGGGAAAATATCTCTCGGACATGAATCCATTATCCGAACATCGCCCTCCCACATCCCCCCCTGAGCTCTTTCACACTTTTAAAGTCTGCTTTTCGACGCTTGGAGCATCAGCACCAAATGCAATGAAAGGGGGTCCACTAATCTTGGAAACAGATATAAATCTCTTTCCACTTTCGACTGTATCCAAATATACCTGTACTCTTATGAGTCAATTTGACTGTGGAGCTACCGAAAGATTCCAAATTCTAATAACTCTGAAGCCATACTGCATCCTTGTACAAGACATGAGAGGCAGTAGAAGTCTGCACATGCCAATCAGCAGCAATAACTCATAAACAAAGTGGAAATACTATATTCTCCCTTAGGCGTCAATAAAGGATTTTTAATCGAGGTATTGTAAAAAAATAACGGCAAGATTCTGAATTCGGCAAAATTTTAATGAAGTGAATGTTGCACTTACAGCTAAAAAAAGGCTGTTAAGATTTTCCAAACCAAAATGAATTGTTGGTGTAATCTTGAACAAAAAAACCAGAAAACTATACTTCTGGGTTATTTTCCGTAATTATCCTCATTTACGTATGATCCATCTGAATCTATCTTTTGCTGATCTGAGCCGTGAGTCTGCACCAGGCCATCAGAAAAAGCCCCGCTTATCCTGGGATCTCATCCAGAAACACCTCCCTTGCCTAACACCTATTTTCTCTTTAATATCATACCCAGGCATCACGTTTATACCTAGAGTTCATCAGAAAAAAATGCATTTTTTTCTGTTGAGTGCTACTTTTTCTTTCTGTGCCTGGGCAAATAATAGGAAAATGATTATCGTGAAAAGGTGGATAAATGATAACATGAAAAAATGAAGACCTCTTTGTAAGCAATATTTCCAATTTCCAATGTGGACTAAGTGAGGTCGAAGGCAATTCAACTCATACATGCTTAATATTTGTCTATTGACTAAATGTAATGCCCAGCTTAATCCATTTTTTCGCCTCGACAAATAATGACATTAAAAGACAAATGGCATCAATATATGATTCACTTTCCCAAATGGACTACGAACAGTTAAGTTTTTATTACGGGAAAAAGTATGCAACTTTTACGCCCGAGTCAATAAAAAACGAATCCAGCCAAATAGAAAGGCAGCCTTCGGTGCGTGTTTCGCTGGATCGTAACGCCGCAACCATCGGGTTGTTTCATGACGATAACCGGTCGGGATGAATATGGGACCTAACTGCATCATTTAATTCCGCAATATACAAGTTTATCTATTTCTCTTATTCCGATGCGGATTATCGAGTCCCCCCTCCCCAATGATCTCCCCTCTCCCCGCGCTATCACGCCTTACCCCGCCCGACGTCCAGCGGAGGAACCTCCGCTCCCGCAGGGCACACAATGGTACGATTCCGCCATCCTCGCCGTCCCGCGACGCGTGCTATAATCAAGTAATGGTCGAGACGGACCTTGTCGCCGCCGTCCACTCACTCGATCACGAGCACGAATCATTAAAACCGGTCATCGGGAGTGAGGCGTGCGTTTATTGGAAGGGAGAGGGGGCGAAGGATGGGGAGGGGGAGAGTGGGACGGAGGGTGAAAGTGGGGATTTAGACCCTCCGTGAAACCCCATCACCGAATAGAACATTAAGTCGAACCCAGGGCCGGAGCTGGAACATAAACGAGCGGGATAGTTGTTGTTATATGCGTCGACCACCTCTGCCGCTCATGCATTAACTAGCGATACAGAGATGAAAAGGGGGAAACGGGGGAGGGAGGGGTTAGTTGACATAGTCGTATAAATCGGCGGTGTCCATATCACCACCGTCCTTTTCAACAACCATGCAATGAATGTATTGCCATCACTTTCGCTAAAAAGCAATCACCCGAGATTACGATTTAATAAAGCCGGACCGCTCGATTCAACGTCCAAAATTATGGCTGGATCGGGGGAGATCCTTACAACGTTTGCAATTGAGAGAGAGAGAGCAAAGAAAAAAAACTTTTTCAATATTTTCGCCGAGTCATTTTCGGAAAAATGACCCGAGTTCGAGATATCATACGGCGATTCAAATATCTTTCGTGAAAACAGAGAAAATATTTGGAGCCACTAGGAATTACTTCCAACTCTTCTTTTGGATACGAGGCGGAAACTATTTACTCCTTGGAAAGAAACGGGCTGCTAAAAAAGACTTGCTTATCGTCAGCCGGAAATTATTTAATGTTTTTATTTCTATTTACATTCAATTATTGGAATGAGAATAGCCATTCTCTTTCCGGTAAACCATATTAAGGATGATCAATATTTAAACAAATAAAACCTACAAAATGGAATAAAAAAAGAGAGAAATGTCCATATATTAGGTAACACCTTAAGAGCGTGAAAGCACGATTAGGGATATTTTACTTATCATATCATAATCGACGCTGATAATTTCTTAACTTAAGTAATTTGCATTTAATATGGGAATAATTTTTAATGTTCCTTTAACTATGTTAACCGTTAGCTCTAGACTGACACTGTATAAATACTAGTATTTGCGGAGCTAGCGAAACAGTTTCTCGTCAATTGGTGAACAATATTACAAAAATAAATAAGTAAGACCATTCCGACTGCGCTCTTTACTTAATTTTATAAAGTTGGCATTTATTAAATATACTTGTATTTGTAGAACTCTTGTCTAATCCTGCGTTGAGTTTATCCGATGGCAAAAAAAACCCATGCGATGTTATATTTACATTTCCTAGAATCTTAGCTGCACTATGTGTTCCTCTAAGGAATTTGAACTGATACCGATAAAATTATGAAGTTAACTTATTTTAAAAATGAAGAAACTGATTAAATTAACCAAATTATTTAGCTTCCAACGGATGATTAATTTGAAGTGATCAAAATAAATTATGAGGAAAATTATTACTTATTTTCGATCATGGAAATTCCCGTGAACATGAATTTAAAATAAAGGCATACCATGCTCTTCCATTACCCTCGAAGTAATTTTATATTAATTTGTGAAATCTCAAATTCCCCTATGCTTCAGAAAATCATCCCTCATGGAATTCGGTTCAACGTGTAAATTAAGTCAAAAGGTGTAGCAGGTTAGCATTTCCGTTATTTTTAAAGTTAAAAAAAGCAAGGTATTTTTAAAAAGCAAGGTAAACATTTAAAATGAAAAACTGATTATGAATAGTGTTACTACAATGATCAAACATTTAAGTAGAAGAGAAAATATTAATTAGAAAACATCACTAATGTTTGCGTCTCGTTAACGATTCAAACGTTGAATACATCTCGTTGCTTTCACAGACAACTACACTTTATTTTCTTCATAGGATGTAAAAAAATAGCCATATTGAAATTACCTCTCCGTGTAAAAACCCGAGTTGGTTAGCGTTATTGTCTCTCCATTTCGTTAATGATAGCCGATTAGGCAACCAGTGTAAGTATTACATTGCAACCATTTCAGAGTGTACAAATCATTTGCCTTGATCGGGTTTCGAACCTGGATCCCTCGATGCCCGGCCGAGTGCTTTAGCCAGTTAAATTATGATTCAATTAATTTTTATTCGGTCCAGTTCATACGTTACACAACAAGTGTTTAGATTGTACATAATATGAGCGAATAGATTTTGGTAACAGCATATTTTTTCCCATATAAATATATGTATAAATATATTCACACACATATGTACACATACACTTAAAAAAACATATACACACACATATATACTAGCACACACCAATCTCTCCGACAGCAATCAGGGCACCGGTACATTAAGCACACCAACGTCTGGAGTATCGAATGGAAACTCAAAGTTCGTCTCCTATCCCAATTCCAACAACATCCACTAACGACTAAATGAAAAACTACAGTTTTAGGAGTTTAAGGAGAAACATTTCGCGGTCTCTCGCAGACTCGACGAATTCAGGAAGTTGGCGTCATTAAAATTTCCAGTGCAATCCAGGTAAACGAAATTCGCCGATTTATACGTGGGGAACATTTTTTCGATCTTCTCATGTAGCCGCTTTTGTGCCGTATCTAAATTACAGGCCGATAAAATGCATACTATTATTTTCCCCCTCTACGTAGACGTAGCATTTCTTCTACCTAATCGAGTCCATGAGTGGTTTTCGTGTACGTAGAGAAGCGTAGAGATGTTGCCTTATCTGAATACTCTCCGCGATACGAAGACAAAGTGAAAAGTATCACCATTACTGCCACTATTGCATCAATTAAACCAAGAGTAAATATTCTTGAGTAATATTTATGCAATTACATTTGGATATGACTTTCAAAACATTTCAAGTTTTTCTGGTGTTGAAATCCGTTAATTTCGATAACATCCACGGAATTAAATTTCACTTGGCAGCGACTATCGCTAAGAAAAGTTTTTTCGTTGATGGTGGAAAACTCACGGTAATTGCAAATGCAGTCCTCTGCATTAGAGGCTCGTATCATGAGTATCCCAAGAGAAGTAAATTTAGTCCGTAACCAAAGAAAAAATCGAGTATTCTCGAATAAAAGATAACATGAGCAAGAAGTTGTTCTTCCGGTACGGTTTACCTAATGCTGCTTAATAAATACGACCATATAACAAAATTCGTGTATGTATTACACCAGGAAATCGCATATCAGAAATCACTTTATTAAATCCTGTTTAAAACTCAACATTTTCAATCCTGCATAGTCGTTGAGGCGCGAGCCTCAGTATCTTATCTCCAATAATTTTGGGCAATTATGTTGTTAATCATTTAAAAAACGAACAGATATGAACTACAGTATATGGCTTATGTATAATAGATTGTACACTAGTAAATGGGATCCGACAATTTTTTATCGGACGACAACCGAATACTTTCTGTTGGAAAACTCAGTGGTTCCATGATCGACTAGGAATATTCAGATGGATTAACATTGAAGAAGCAAGCAACCAAGGCCTAACAAAAATTTTTATGTTAGTGAATGCGGCTGAAATTCAAGACGTCAGTCCGCAAAGTCAGGAGAGCTCAGGGAAAAATGGAAAAGAAAAATTCAAAACATTACAAGAAAGTAGTCCCCTGCCATGCGTTTATCCCCTCCGAGACATATATAAGTAGACATTGCAACAATGGTATGGTATTTGACGCATAGAAAAACAATATGAAAAACATGGATAGTCAAAATATTTAAATTAATCCTCATATGTATATCATCATACTTGGTGTTGAAAATGAATCAGAAATTAGTATCCTTGGCATTACAAACATATGACTTCAAGAAAGATGCAATTCAAATGGGAAAAAATGTAAGAGGAAAAAAATCAAGAAAAAAAACTCATTAAATAAATACTGATAATACATCAGTACTCTGTAATGTTTCCCTTTGAAGGTCTTGCATAATAAAATTCTTAAAAGACTATTTTATCAGGGCTGATTAACGTGGACTCGCCAATGATTCACAGGGTTCAGCTTGAGGATACATTTTCGGTGCTATTGCCATTACATATACAAGTATTGTTTGATACATAAAACCAGAATATTTCCCTAAGTAGCTGCAGAAAAACATTCTCATTTACGAATTGCTACGTAAAACAGGGAAGTTTATTTGGCGTGAAGAGTACGATGTACATGCGCATTGACATAGCAGCAGCGCAATTTTTAAGTCTAGTCTTTAAATATTTCGGAAATTCGAGTAATGAGCTAACTTATTTGCTAATTAACACTTGGTTTTTTCTATTAAATAATCCTCCTGCAGTAAATCAAATCGCACAGCACCATGAGGAACATGACATATGGTGGTCTATTTAAGTGAGTGCGAGGAGCCTGGTTGCGACTTGCATGCAGAACGGTACATTAGAAATCCATAGTTGTTTAGCGTAATGAAATATGCCAATGCCTTCCAAGTGACGAGACCCTTACTTTAAATTATTGTTTAAATTCATAAAATATAAATAAACTTGCTATGCTTCTACATTTATTGGACAACACTTATCACTTAGCACATTTACATAATCTCTAATTGTATCTTTCACTTTAGTCACACCTACTAATGAAAAATTGTTTACACTAGCATTAGGTAACTCATTTGAATTAAAATTTAATTAATTAGTCTTTTGTATACATTTGGACCGGATAAGGTGTCTTTGTGTTATTGCGTATCGAGTATTATAGGCCCAAAGTTGCTCTCGAGTTGCTGTGAGTGCCATTAAGCTCCACGCCAGGCAGTAAAAACCTCAAATGATCCTCCGCATCAGGTATTTCAAATTGGGATTAAAAAAGCGTTTATTCCAATCAGCATTCATCAATATTTTATATTATGAACGACATTAAATTATTCTCTACGAATTTGAATCTTTTCTCAATTTCAAAAATTTTCCCCGGAATCCCGAGATCGAAAAAATATGAATCCCTTACCGATTTTTGGGTTTAGAAAACTCATCCTTATGGGAATCTCGCTCCCATGCAGAAATCGCGCTCTCAAGCGTAGATACTCGCAATGAGAGGAAGCAGACACAGACGAGTTTATAATCGAACAGGAAACAAGGGGTTACCCAGGAAAGGCATCAGGATGAATATTTTACGCACAGCTAAGAATAACTGATGCAAATACTTAATATCGTCTGCACTGGCTCAGACCTAATCTCTCCTCTTTCCACACGTCCGCACCTACTTCATCGTCTCTCAATGAAATAGGTAAACATGAGATAATTAATCTAATTGCATTCATAATCAAATCTTAGCATTTTTATTTGATATTTACGTTTAAGGTGGGTTTTGGTTGGCAAGGACAGGACAACGATGCATGTCTTCACCTCTCCTAATAATACACAACACCAGAAATTACAATAAAACCTTTTCCAATTCTGCATATCTCCTTTCTCGCTTCATTCCGTCCAACATTTCTATCCTTTCCCCACCTCTTCTCAGCTTGCCTAACGTTTTTATAATAAAATCTATGCCTATTTTGCAGTAAATTTATTGCGCACTAATAAACGTTTTAATGCACATGCTTGCAATAAATCTTCAGGCACAATTAACAATTTTAACACCAACAATTCCGAGTAAGGGAATAGGGTAAACTAGTAGTGAGGAGATGAGTGAAAGATTTAAAAATGGGGGTTAAAGGGCGGGTGGGTGTGAGAAGAAGGGGCGGTAATATGTTAGCCACTCTCAGGGTAGTTGCTTAACAAAATTGGACGCGGCATGGAAGTTCAAGGCAAAGAGAGGGAAATGATGAACGAAAGTCAAGTGTTTCAGTAATCCCCTTCTTTCTAATTTTGCATATTCTCGCACGATTTTAGCGCATACAGTGTTTCCTATTTAGACTCAAAATGAAACAGCTCGGACACGAACGTTGTCTGGTGCGAAGAGAACATACTTTACACTATTATTTTACAATTTACCCGTTCGCACGTGTCATAGGTTAATAGATATGTCCCACTGTTCTTCAAGGGTTCTACTCAACATTTCGTGCTAGTGAGCAATGTTAGCAGTGTAGTGGGACTATAAAATGTTATTTTGTGAAAATGTAACCCGAGAAATGAGTTTGGCTGTTTTATAAGAAATCTTCCCAAAGAATGATCTTTTAGACCATTTGGATGTGTTTGCAAAAGGTATGGGGTGTAGAAATATAGTATGATGCTAGAAATAGCTGTCTTCCTAATGTTTTTATTCAACAAACAATCTTTCAGTAAAGAGTTATAACCGTTAGATTTTGCAATGAATCTTCAAATTTTTCTATCTATATCCCCAACCCGATATTCCTCTTTATGTGTATGGTGGAATTTCATGGAGAAATTTATCACATGAACCTTAAGTTAATACATATCCATTGAAAAGCGTAACAAGCAATATAGGCTGGAAAAAATTAAACCTAACTTTTATCATTATGATGTAAACCCATAAATTTGAGTATCCCTCAATTACTTATTTCTGTGCAGAATTTTCCTTTCCATAATGGACCTAACTGCGTCCATTTGTCTATACGAAGTGCATACCAAAATTTGACTTGCGAAACCATTCAATGATTCGAACCCGAGCACTACGATATCGGAAGTTGAAATAATAGTGATAAACGAAGAGAGATTCAAGTTAATACACGTATACAGGTATACCTGTAATTCCAGTTCAACCGCACAAAACAGCTCGGTAGTATCTGAATATATCTCTATAATGCGTAGACATATTGACGTAAATCACCCGCTGAGGAGGAACAAAATGCGTATTCTAACTGTCCGACCATAAAAATAGCCGTATCTCACAGTAGGTACAGGACTCGTCAGGGTTCAGTCTTCCCGCCCTCGTCATTATCTCACTTACTCCCTTCTTACGGAGTTTACCCTTACCACTCTCAATCCTCCAACACACGCGGAGGCAGAGAGAGGATAAACCCTCCCGCGCTACATCTCCGCACTCCCTCTGCGACAGCGACACCAAAGCGCCCTCTCTCTCTCTTTCACTCTATGCGCATTACGCGAGAACAGAAGCATCCACGGTGGCGTCTCTCCCCCTACCTCTAACCCCTAGGGGTTCTTTGGGCCCATTGACAGCGGCGCCTCCGTCAGCCCGGTCGTCTAAGCGCGCCCTCTGTGTTCCGCGTCAATCAACGTTCTCCAGGCGACCCCTCCCAACCGCCTGCCCATTTATCTCTATTTCCCCACGTGCTTCTCTCAAGGGTGTTGTTGCTTTGTCCGGGATCACACCTTAATGCTGCGCTATCTCCTTACTCAAGCCAGTCTCTTATACATTTCCTTAATTTCCGTAATCCGTCTCTGCGAGTGTTGTCCTTCGCCAAAAATACACCCTTGAAAATTACACCTGCCTAGACTTAACGAAAGTGACGAAAAACAATATGTAAAGCGTTTAGAACAATTAATGGAATAGTTATCTCTAGGAGAAGAAAAAGGAAAATAACGCGTTTATTCACTGATATCATTAGAAAATCAAATTAAAATTAAATGTAAAAAATATTAAACGAAACAGTGTTCATTTTTACTTCCATTCTTTAAGAGACTGCCCTTAGTTTTGGTATACGATTTTTTTAAATTTTCTAGGGTGCCGGATGAGTGAGTCTTACTTGCCAAATCTCTTAGATGTCGACTCCCAAAATGCATAATTACAGCGTCATTTATACCTCTAACGTAGATTTAGGAGTTTTTAAAAGTCCCAGTATTGAAGTATAATGGACGAATTTGGATAATATATTTATCTAAGTTTCAGTATCCGACTTTCGCAAAATGTTTATTTTACGTGTTTAGGTAATCTTGTTGCTCTGTTTTTAAATAGGATCTTCGATACATTTCGACATATTTCCGTCCCATTTTCCTAGCTCAAGGATCACATATACTATGTATACTACATATACTATACTATACTATGAATTCAAATGGCCAAGTTTACTCATTTCTTTACAATCTATAAAAAAGATTAATAATTCAATATTTCAATGCTGAATCATAATACTATAATTGCAATCTTAAACTCAAATTAATTACATCAATTTGGAGAACATTTTCATGATATCAACCACGTAAATATATCATAAAATATACCTTTAATCGTAATATGGTGAAACTAAAATTTAATAACTTCCAATTTCACCATTTATGGACTAAATTTGATACGAACTTTTCAAAAAACATGTGCTAAAATGTTTGTAGTTGATTTCAATATTCATTAAACCTTCACCAGTGGCAAAACGATTATTGCGAAGGGTTTTATTCATATTCAATAATTTTCTGTTCCAGATAGTAATTCTAAAGCTCATAAAGAATTTTGTTAAATATTAACTTGAAAGGTTTACCTCTTAAGTTCCATTCTGCTTACAACATTAAGTAATCATAATGGGATATAACTTAATTTTACATTTGTCATTTTCATAAAGTTTTTTATTACACTCCAGTGATTTCGAGCCTGTAACGAGCACATATACTGCATATTATTCATAAGGACGACCAAACGAAAAAAAAATTATTGACGGAAAATTACAAACAATAATCATTAAAACAGAAAATAAACATGGTCCAAGCGTCATGTTATTGGAGAAATTTAACGATTAAGGCACATGAATAAGCGATTTAATTTCGATTCTGTAGTGAGGACCCCAATCGGTCTCCAATAATGATCTCAACACAATTGCATTAAAACATCTGGCAAGCTATAAGCTAAATTATGCCGGAAATGATTCACTTGACCGCATAGGATGTTATAATCGCACGTCGCAAGGCTAAAGTCGGAAGATTATATTTGTAAAATCTTGGAAAAAAGTATTTTTGTTTAATTTTGAATTTATTTTAACTTCTTAAATTGGACTGCGGATTGGTATTATTAGTCGGTAGAAATTAATACTTCAGACTTACTTCAGTGAAGTCTGCTGGTTTCTATTTGTAGTGCTTAGTAATCAAAACGCGACATAACCCTCACAAAATACAAACAGGCACGAAAGCATATCGTAACCCTGAAATTTAAAGAGTCCATGCTGATTCAGAGGTAAAATTTCTCTTTCACTTTCTAAGTATAATGTAAATTTCGCCCATACTTCAGTTCTACTTCGTTCTAGTCCACACGCCTGACTTGCTAATGTTATCAATCATAAAGCGAGAAAATTGTCACGAAATAATTTAAGGCCCGAAGATCACTTGTGATTCCAAAAAATGACAGCCCATGCCAAATTTGTCAGGTAACACGACGCAATATAGTAGAGTAGTCCAAATATCATAAAATAATATTTCATAGCTTTTCTGACCACCTTCATCCCTTTCGTTGTTACAGTCGTTGCGTTTCCTATCACTAGGATCTCATTCTCAGTTTCACAAGGTGAACATGGATATGTTTCGCAGGCCCCACGCATTTTCCGTTAACCGATTTCCACTATATGTAGTTTTAACCGTAACAAGCTCGCCACTGTCCCTTCAGCCACCTCACCTTCTTCCGGTCTTCGTTAATCCCTTTTCCCGACAACCCTTCCGACGATTCCTCCCGTCACTTAGGCGGGAAGAGTGGGGAGATAGGGATGGAAGGTGGGTGTGGGGGGTGGCAATGGTCGACGCAACCATTGTCCTCGGGGTTCTGTGTAAATGAGAACGTTCGTCCGTTTCAAACTCGCTCACCTCCTCCCCTCTATCGCTACCCCCGTTTCCCCCACACCCCTCTCTTCTCGCCCCTAATTCTCCCCTCCCTCTCTCAGTAAGCTCTCCCCCGCCACTCCGCACTCTCTTCCTCGGCCCCATCATTCGGCCAAATCGCCTCGGCGCTGTCCACCGCAGCTAGTCGGTAAATCATTCTGGTGGATTTCAGAATGGAGGGGGAGAAGGGGTTCGGGAAGAACAGAGGAGGGGTCGAACCGTGGAAACTGGACTTAAAGGGTTGGGGAGAAGAGGAGTGAAAATCAGGAGGGGAAGGAAACCGTGTGGATTGCTCAAGGGTCAGTTTTCGCAGGCGATGGCATTGAGGAGCAGACGGATGGGTCAGGGAGGAATTGAGGATAATGGAAAAAAAGAGAGAAACGTTGAGGACGAGAATGGAAAGCAATGAATGATCTTTTTGTATGGCTTGGAAAACAGTTATGAAATTTAATTAACACAGAAAAATACAGGAAATATACTCAGAAAATAGAATTTTCCTTACACCTGACACGGAAAGGGTCAATTCAAGTGCTGAATAACACGGAAATCACGTAATTTATTTTGAAATGAGCTGCAACATGCATACGACGAGAGGGAGATATAATACGAAGGGAACAAACCTTTCTTTCGCAAATGGTAATTTAAACGTGCACTCCGAATGACTTAATAATTTTTTAGTGTTGAGGAAACTTTTTCTTTTCAACAGAACTGAATATTTCGATTGCTCTTTTTCATAGCCAAAAAAGGTGAAAATTAAGAGACTCTTCACACTCATTTTAAAAATATAGTCATCCTGGGCTCCATCAGATGAGGCACGGGAATTTCCCTTTTTCAGAACTTACTGAGAAGCTAAAAATAAGCACAGGATTGTTTCCGCCTTCATTTCAAGGTACGAGCATAGTAACTTGAGATATATAGTTTATCCTTTTACCAATCTTCGTGCTAAGATCTTCGATTATATCAATTGCGTCGGAGCCCAAAAAATTAACAAATATATTTTTTTGTGCGATTTCTTCACTTAAATTTCTAGGTAGCAGAAAATGCTCCACATGTCTGTCTAAGAAGTAAAACGTAAGCAAATTCTCCATACCATAATTTCCATCCCCGAATTTTGAAGAAACACTCCACGCACTTCATTTAGCATGAGGAAGTAACTTATCACATTCCAAAGTACGCGTTTGCGCGAATATCAACTTATGCACATAGCTACAGCACGGACACATTAAGAGCACACTTGTAATGTACACTGGCCGCCATGTGAGTAACTGTATGAGTCACGTGCTGAGCTAAGGAGTGTACGGCTTATATAAAAAGAGGGCGGGGGATTGGCGGGAGAGGCAAAAGAGCTGTATAATCTCCTTCACCTAAAATTCAGGGGTGAATGGACACAAAACCAACAATCACCACGCATCCCTACAGCCCCACCCTGTCATCACTTTCACTCCCATTGTTGGACGGTGGTTCCCTCCGACATGGGTCCTATGAACTCCTAACCCTTTATACCCCAGTCCCTGCAAAAAATAGCCCACGCCTGTTTGGGTGACGGCCGATATATATAGTTATGTCTGAATGGACGGCAGCTGACCGCTCGACGATTTCCCGCTTTCTTTCAACCCCCCTTTATTGTTTCTTTTCTAAACCAAGTACGATCGCAAACATAATGACAATTGAGAGAGTGAGAGCACTATTTCAGCTTTTTTTTCCTTGCAGCCTTCCTAATGTGTTTAATGGCCCCTAAATACACACCCTCAGCGAATGCAGCAGGATTTATTGTGAATTAATCGAGTTAATTGATTTATAACGGGGGACGATTGCATTGTAAAGGTCGATACACATAAAAGAATGGAGTGGACAACAGATGCAGACGTTTAAATTCCCAACTAGATTCAAACTTGGTTCTCAAAATCCATTCCGACGCTGTACTTGGGTTTCTCTTGTGCTGCGCCATTTAACATTGGGTTTTTGAAAAACAAGGGAATTCTTATGACAATGTACATTTAAAGGGGCAAGACATTATTTTTAATGATCAGTATTTCAGTGAATGATGAAGAGAAGATATTTATAGAACGGATGGAAAACGAAGACTCTGAGAAATCATTAACTTTCTGGAAAATTTTCAAAAGGATAGCCTAAAGCAGCCTACAGAGAGGATGAACCTGAATATTACAGATGCGTGTCTGCTCGCAGGGGGTCTTCGGAGAATAACGACAGGTTTTCCGTAATATCGGATGTCCAGAGCAGTACCCAATCTAAACAGTACATATGGATGATATCAGTTGGTATTAGGGAACACAAACTATATGCCTATATCCTGTCTTTAATCCTGATACTAACCAACCAGCCTTTAACTATGCTATTATATAGAAGTTAACTATGTCGGTAAATATTTAGTAAATTGTAAATCTATTTATGATTTTAAGGAAAACAAACGAGAAAGTGCTAGGTATGTGGGCGAGGAGAGGGGATTTTTGGGAGAAATCATCAGGAGGTAGGAAAAATGGATGATGAAAAGCATATTGATCGGCAGTGGGATGTTGAAGACTATGATAGAGGGGAGAATGTTGGGTAAACGAGGAAAGGAGAGGAATACGATAGGGATGTTGGATGGGATAAAGGGAGGAAGGAAGTACACAGAGAAGAAGAGGGACTTGTTTCGTTATAAGATAGTTATTTGGAAGTTGTGTCCATCCTAAACCAACCTTAACCGGCAGGTTACCTAAAAAAAGGTTATTCTACATTTACTCTTAAGTTTTATTTTACTTAACAATTTAACGTCATCATCAAAGTTATTTCATTATACATGAGGTAGCATGAGGTGGCAGGTCTGTATTTCAGCACAAATCAAGGTTTTCTTTTGGACATCACGGCCGTGTTCCTCCTTCTCATACCCCTCTTCAATGCCAACGCCAACTCTCACCCCGTTTCCCTTCGTTTCCACCCTCTTTCACCCCGTTCGCTTTATTTTCCGACCCCTTCGAACAAAAGCAAATAGCCCTGTTGTCACTTCACACGCCCAGCACTGTCCGTTCACGCACTTGTGTTCGGCCCCCTCTTTCACGTGCCCTTCGAAAAGAGAGGAAGGCCATCGACACCACTCCGCCCACGCAAACAATCCCATCGGCGGCGTGCGACAAAACCGACCTTTATTTCCGACTCCCTGCGGCCCACTATACACATCTCCCTATCCTCACTGCTCCGTTCCCATCACCCCGCGTGAACCCCTATCCTCTCTCAACATAACCACGCTTCCACCCGCACCACAGCCACGGAGAAATGTACCTCACCACACTGTTTACACCAGCTCTTCTTTTCCGCAAAAAAATCTTTCTTTATCCCTCCGTTAAATCTCAGCTGGAAGTTGACGTAAAATATCTCAATACTTTTTGGTAGTTTTTTAATTATTTTGCATAACTTTCAGAACCCTAGCGGTGGTTTGCAGGGCACTAAAAAATATTTTAAAAAATATTTTCTGACTGATAACATGCGTTGGTTGAATTTAAGGATAGTAAAATCGATGTGAATGCGGGAATTAATTCGAAAATGATCGATGAGGAAAATCCGCCGTTTCCCTGATGATAATTCAATGCAAACACGAGCAGAAAAAATTCTCAATACATTTTCAGTGTTCTCAAAATTTTCAATTAGGATTTTGGCGGATATTTATAAAAATTAGCCAGTCTGATCATTTCCTTTCATAATTAATTTGAATAACAATTACGAAAAAGCTAGCGACGTATGTTATACATGTAAAATTAGATCGATTCAAATCATATGCCATCTGAAGTAAATAAAATGGTGGAAAAAGGATGTCAATATCAAACGTTAGAAAGTCATTGGACCGAAATATCCCTTCCCATCGGATAACAAAATACTTCGTTCTTCCATATACATTTTATTATGCACGACCTAAGATTCAGCTCACTAAGTCATCAAAGTGGAAAGCTAGGTCATGCATAATAAAATGTGTGTGGAAGAACAAAGCATTTTCTTTTCCGATATGAATCGCTCCCACAAAGTGACGCCTCAAACAATTCTATCCCTTCCCATCATTATTTCGTGATAGTTAGTGGATTTCGTTTCCCCGACAAAATCAAAAATAAGTCAGGGAGTTTGTAAAAACAGAGGAAGGGAAGAATATCTGAACGGTTTTAGGAGGGAAGAGCTACCGTGAAAAGAGCAAAACGAAAGAAGGAGACGCGTGGAAATGGACAGTTCATACGTGCCAGGAGTGAGTACAGTTTTAGGGGGAAGTGCATGAAAGGGAGATGTGAGGGAACAGGGTCTGCATTAAATCGGCTGAAAATCCGCGATCATTAGGAACAGGACAGGGACGAATGGAAGCTTTTGTTAGGGGAGCAGACGGAAGATAAACGGAGCGAGACTAGGGGATTGGGAGGAGGCTGATGCATCGAGGGTCAATAGTAGTATGGGGGGTTTTTAACTGGGCGTCTGTATCTCATGATTTAAATAAAATTGTAAGAAAACTAACGCACTGGTTATTTAAAAGGGTGATGATATGTTTTCCGATTTTCCATTTATAATTATCTTTCAATGGCTGTAATTTTAGGAAATATTGGCAAACTACACAAATATTTTGCAAGCTTTTTATTAAATATGAGGGAATCGTTGTGGGTGCCGGTTTTGATAGCATACCCCTGATTATGTTTAGCATAAAATAAAGGCTTCAATCATGTATCAAAAGCCACTGCTCATAACGACATAGTTGGTAATCTACAAGTATATTCTCTCGCAAAAAGAAAATATCGTAGTACAGAAGGATAAAAAATACCACAGGGGATGACTCCAGAAAAGGGCGTATATATTCGACTGGATTGTCCTGCGTAAAAGTTACGAATTGTTTAATCTTTGCTGCCCAGCCTTTCTCATCGTTAATATGCATATGTAAATTTGTTTATTTACCATATGATGATAAACATTTAATTTGATTTATCTCTTCAATTTTAAATCCTCACAGTTTTGTAGAATATAAACATTTAGGAAACTATATTAATACATAATTTCATTCTGCGCTCTAGTAAAAGTGTCTTAATGGTGGATCTTCGGTAGTGAACTTGTTAAGCAGTCGATATTCCTTCTCCATGCGTTAACGTTTTGTCCGTTTAGGTTCATTTGTAATCGAAGAAAATAGGCGTTAATCACCAGCAAAAAAACTGGAAAATCCAGGGGTATTCTATGGTCCTAGGGTAAAATGGTTTTAGTAGAACCAAGGGTATACCAGCAATATTGCTTCAGGCGGAATTCGCAGAGCACATTCTATGATGCGGTCGAAACCTACTAGAGGAATGAAATACTCAGTAAAAGAGGGGCGTCGGCTTCGTCGTGGCGTCGTCTTGGAAAAGAATTTTGACTGGAAATATTTTTTCGCTCCTTGCGACTTGGTGCTGACTAAAGAGCTTGTTGGTTATCGTAAGCTATACCTAGGAATACTGAAGTCCTACCAAACTATTGAATCTTCGGTAATTTCAAGGTGTTGATATACTGACCCGTGGCATCACCATATAAAATATGGTATAAAAACATAACCGGATTAACTGAAAAAGTCAGTATACCTATATTTTGGAATTTTCATTGGTTTTTACCAGGTACCTTAAATATATATAAGTGCTAAGTAATTTAATTTTCTTATCTTAAAATGTTTAAAATGGTGTTGCACGTAGACAAAATCTAAAATTTTATCATTTTACCGTAGTCATAGAAATATTACAAATAGAGATTCCTTAATATCCCTCCGATTTAGGAAATATTTTAAAAAGAAATTGATCAATATTTTACCATTTAGAGCAGCTAGGGCCACGAAAGTGGTTAATGGAGGTCTCGGAAGCTCAATAAAAGGGTTTGCGGTACTATTAAAATTTAAATGTCTGAGTTTAGGGAGAAGGGATATCCGTTCAATTTTTTTTAACTCCCCCTAAGTATAAACAACTGATGATATTTAAAAAGGAAATAACAAATCATTTAACATTATCACTCGAAATAAAGGATTTCAAATTGCATTAATGAAATTGGTTCCTTAGCGATGGAAATTCATCTTTTGAAAATAACATGGTACATGGAGGCAAAAATTAATATAATACAGGTGAATTATGACACAGTTCAAGTTTTACGCTGGAATGTAATTCAATTCATTCATGTGTGGAATTGGAAAACTGTATAAAAAATAAAGCGGTGGTACCCGTGAACAGAGATCCCCCGAAAAAGAAATAGGGGTTTCGACAATTGGCTGCAGGCAAGGTGGCATGCGTGGAAAAAGGTGGTCTAGTAGAGATGCACAGGAAGGACCGCCACTAGGAAAAATCCCTTGCAAAATTGAGGCGCTGGACTAAGGGGATACGAATAATAATGGAAAAGAACCTTAGTTTCCGAAGTTTTGTCTTTCATGCCAACCTAGCGGGCGGAAGATGAGCAAAACGAACACACAGATCTTAATGAAGGTCCGAGTGAAAAATGGTTGTCTTTCACACTTGCTCCATACGATATTAACGATTAATAGCGAGGCAAAATGAGTATTAATGTTCAATAAAGTGTCAACGTTGGCCCTCCAAAGAGATAATTTAATTAAATATAATTAAAAAACCATTTTTCTACTTAAATTGCTTAATAATGAGGGTTTTCAGCATTTCCTAAATTCTTGACGCAAAGACTCATCTGTTCCCACTTTAAAATTTTAGACATGAATAATTTTTTATTTTAATATTCCAAAAATCAATATAAAATTGATTAAAACGTAAATTACATTGAAAAAATAGTTTTACAATCTTTCATAAAAACCTATTAATAAATCATATTATTTACTGTCATGGTAATGACGATCTTAAGGTATAACGCATCGAAGTGTATAACAAATAACACAGGCCTACAAAAAAAAATTTTTTTGGTGCCGGGAATCTTTGTGATGATTTTAACTATATTTGTAGAGCTGAATTCAAATATGAAATCCGTTTTTATTTAACAGCTCTACTTATTTAGATATGGCACATCTTACGATTAGTTGTTTTAATATTTGATATATTCCGGAAAATAATTTTCAAAGTTAAATAAATCTATAAGTATAGTAATTTATAACCACTCTGCGGTGTTCCTGTTATTTTCAATAAACTGTCAATAAGTTTTATGTATATTTCTATATTGTAGGCCAATGAGATAATTATTAATATAATATTCCCATATCATCATGTAGAAGATTTTTTTACGTAAGTAACAACATCTATATCTTGAAAACTATAGCTGATAGGAAAAAACTAGTGTCATAATTGGATTCAGCACCCCAATTGTTCTTTAAATCAGTATTAAAAGCTCCGGCACCAAAACCACTGTTGGCCTGTGTTATTAATATAATATTCCCATATCATCATGTAGATGATTTTTTTTACGTAAGTAACAACATATCTATATCTTGAAAACTATAGCTGATAGGAAAAAACTAATGTCATAATTGGATTCAGCACTCCAATTGTTCTTTAAATCAGCATTAAAAGCTCCGGCACCAAAACCACTGTTGGCCTGTGTTATTAATATAATATTCCCATATCATTATGTAGAAGATTTTTTTACGTAAGTAACAACATATCTATATCTTGAAAACTATAGCTGATAGGAAAAAACTAGTGTCATAATTGGATTCAGCACTCCAATTGTTCTTTAAATCAGCATTAAAAGCTCCGGCACCAAAACCACTGTTGGCCTGTGTTATTAATATAATATTCCCATATCATTATGTAGAAGATTTTTTTACGTAAGTAACAACATATCTATATCTTGAAAACTATAGCTGATAGGAAAAAACTAGTGTCATAATTGGATTCAGCACCCCAATTGTTCTTTAAATCAACATTAAAAGCTCCGGCACCAAAAACACTGTTGGCCTGTGTAATCATTACCCTAAATAGTAATAAATTATTTATAGAAATTATTATTATTATTGTGCTTTACTCGAGTCACGAAGATTGAATTGGTTCACTTTTTTAATTCGTGAACTGATAATGCAGCATAATTTCGTATCCTTCCCTAAAATATAACTCCTGTTGAACTCTTGTGGCACGTTTTTACAGTTACATTCATGTAAGAATATCAATTTCATTTCGACTCTTTTCTAGTAGTTGATTCTTATATTTCATGGAAATCGTCATGATCAAATTTATTGATCCGATGATTAATAAGTAATAATTTTCGTAGTTAATCTGTAACTTCTTACTATTTCCATTCCTTGTTCTGACGTCAACCATCACCTACTTCTTGTAATTACTCTTAGACCTTCCTCCGTAATTACACCCTTTAGGATTCCTTTAATTATGGGTTTCCATAAGCATAATCCTTGAGGCTGCTCCCAATTAGTTTGTTTCCCTTTTTTTTTGTCATTTGTTTATATACCCTGCAAGCCACCATAGGCCTCTCTCATCGCACATTCCCCGCCGTAGTTACTCGTATATACGTGCGCTAGTCTTAGTAGTATTCGTTAGTCTCTTTCATCATATTTTCGTCATTATATGCTAGCACCACATTTTCATAACTTCTAAAAATTCTTTTTGGTGTTTTTTTCCCATACTTGCAATATTTTTTACAAGCGAACTAAATTTTTTGGTTTTAATGAAACCTTTCATCATGTGAACACAAAGTAGGTCGGTGAATAATTTTAGCAAGTCATCCTCCGTACCAGAAAACTAGAAATTGCTTTAGCACTTGAAAGCCGGTCTTCCGAAGGAAAAGCATTGTGTTACCACATCAACCAAGTCACACATTTTCACATCACCTCTTGTACAATCCTCTCCGCACCCCGTACGAGGGCCAACTCTCGCCGATGGATTCGATTTCCGAATTCATTCCTCTCCGTAGGTATTGACAGGGGGGGGGGACCCAGCCATCCTTTAGTCGACTTCCCCCTCTGTAATCCCCCTTTCGCCTGGCCCTCCCACCTCTTACCTCGCCGCCTTTTAAATCCATCCCCCTGCCCCGCAGCCCTCTCTACTCGATTTCCTGCCTCCCATCCTCCTATATCCCCGGCTTACCCTCTCCATCTCCCCCAGTCACTCCCGAACATACGTCTTTTTCTCTCTCCGCGCGCATTATGTACCGCCAACCGCGTTTTCCCATTCATTCCACATGCGGTGCCGACATATTGGCCTCCAGGGCCTCGTCCGGGGTCAAACAGCAAGTGGTCACCTTGGGGCCATTACGAATTGAGCGAGGAAGGTGCTGAATTCGGCCGCCGGGAATGCAAGAGGAGATCGAAGGGTCGAGGGTATGGAAACCCATTTCCCTCACGCAACAGGCGAAAAAGGGAATTTCAAGGGTTATTAAGATGAAATAACATTCTTTGTATAAGGAATCCTAAGTTTTTCGGTATGAAAAAATTGTCAACAGCTGAGAATGTGCCCTGGCAGTGAGTACTTCGGAAAAGCAAAATGGAAAATGAGTACGAACCGCTTAATGAACGATAAAATTTAAATGAAGGCAATTAAATTTAACTTTACGATACCAAAAATTGACTGAGAATATCTAATTTGACGTAATTAAATACCCTTATTCCCACAATTCAACTACACAACTACAATAAAAGTGAATTACATATTTCTGTCTTTTTATATTATCATAGCCACTGAATAGCGGATTCATTCAATACAAAGAGAAAGTCAGCAAATTTTTCGCCATAAAATTACACGTTTCAGAGCCCTAAGCGTACAAATTTCTTTCACCAAATCTGCAAAAGTAATATAGCTAATTTACAATATTTTATCAAAACCCTTTAGCATGGTATAAGCTTTGTTGAGGAACTGTAATAAACACATGTGTAAGTAATTTATTGCAATAAATGCCCAAAATTGAAAATTCAAAGTACGGTTCATGGTTCCATATTTCCAAGGTTCACCTAAGCTTAACTAAGTTTTAATAAAATCTAGAAAGCTATGATGTTTCTCGACTGGGAGAAGAAAATTTACTTAGTCGTTCCTTTTCAGGGCCAGAAGAAAGGAGCTCGGATTAAGATAAAATTGTTAGCCCACATGGTCAAGAATTAATAGCATTGGCCCGGTAGGGGACGAGGAATGATCGAATCGTGGAAAAACAACGCAAGGAAGAGAGGGAGACGCAATACTTTCGATGGCGAGGGGAGGATGGAAGAATTGCCGAGGAGTTGAGAGGAAGAAGGGGAGAAGGTCGTGAATAAAATGAATTAAAGGGACTCGGGAGCAAAAGGGGCGGGGATGAAGAGATGGGCCTGGGACAAGCCACGGAGTGATCGATTGGATCTTCCGAAGAGCTGTCCGGTGGGAGAAGGAACGAAGGGACAAATGAAAGGGGCGTCAAGCCGAAAAAAGAGGAAATTAGGAGAAAAGGGATGGGAACGCTATCTCAATATCCCAGCCACGTCCGTATACTATATTTATCCCTCGTGGACCTTGAAGTTTCAGTATTCTCCGAAAGGTATTTTTCATGAGAATCGAGCATTAATAACAAGGATAAATAAAGTTTCTATTTAATTCGAAAAGAATAACCTTTATCAAATATTACTAGTACGCAAAAATTCGCAATATGGAGTGAATATTTTGTTTTCGCACATTATTTTCAGATTGATTATACTCTATGAGAATGATGCATGAAATGTGATGCACATATCAGTGGAAACGGTAGGAATAACATATCAGGAAGACCTTATCGCGATTGTTATACCGGGTGTGTTCCGAAAGTAGTGCAATTATTTTTTGAAGTAGTTTATTGAACATATTTGCACAAACACTTAAAATTCTTCAAAGTACTGTCCTTGGGCCTCTACACATTTCTTCCAGCGACTCTACCATGAACGTTACGGGCCCTGGAAGGGGTCTTCGGGAACCTCTCGCAAGGTCTTCGCCACGATTGATTGGATCTCGTCTATTGACGAAAAACGGGTCCCTTTCAGGGCTGTCTTAATCCAAAGGAACAAAAAGAAGTCTGCTTGGGTGACGTGAGGACTATAGGGGGGGGGGGGGGGTGGGACAATGTTGGAACCTGGTGTTTGGTCAGCAACTCGCGGACTCGTAGCGCGTAGCAAGGCGCGTTGTCATGATGGAGTTGTCAGGTAGCGGAATGTCTTTTCTCGTCCTGATGACCCTTTTTCAGAGTCTTTTCAGCAAATCCACATATTAGGCAGCGTTAACTGTCTGTCCTGTATAAGAGGACGACGATTAGCAATCGATTTCCATTACAATCCAAAGCACATACAGAGATCCTGCTAAAATCTTCGAGACCAGGGATCTCCAAAAGAACCGTATCCTGCAGGATCAGCGAGGTGGCTCATTACCACAAACTTGCATAAGAAATTTCCTCAAGTCGTCAACACAAAAATGCATAGATTACCTATCACAAATCAAACGTATTGATTAGATGTTGCTCAAACTGCGAAAAAGTGAATATAACTTAAGCAAAATGTAGACTATCGACAAGCATGTGAGGTGAAAATGCCGAACCGTGTTAGACACAGAACCGCCTTTATATACTTGACGTCAACATAAAGCACTATCAACCTTCTCTATCATCACGAAAAATTATAATCAACCAATCACGATTCAAAGTCGTTACAATATGGGTTTAAAAACCATCCAGTATCACAAATTTTTGTAACCGAATTTCTTTATGACCGGAAGTGGACATGCCCGCGCTCACTTGAGTTCTCTCTGGGTCCAAAGAGCTCTCCATAATATGGTAAAATCTTAAATCCGAAGCCCCGATAAAGAGTGATTTCCCCTAGATTTGTATTCTAAATATGAAAAATTATTGTATTAAGAATGGAAAATATGAAATAATGAAAGGGACGCTACTGGTTTATTGGATTAGTGGATTGAGTGTATTATTGGACGCTAATCTTGGCTGATTGGCTGTTAAGTAATACCGAATAGAGTGAGTATGGTAAAATGAGTAGGTTGTTTTTGAAAGGAAATTATAAAGCTGGTAGAAATAAACTTGTTAAGGTATACCTAGCGCTTGAAAAAAAATAATATTATTCTAAGGTATCAACATCGGCAGTGTATAAAATTGTGCCTATTACATTCTATTCTATTTATTGCATGGGGGGCACCCATGTTAGGAAAAGACATAAAACCTTTTAATGAGACCAGACAGCAGAACAGCCAAGCCCAAGGTATAGTGCCACATTCACATCTCGAGCACAATAATTTACGCGCTCGTGGACCGAGCTGTAATATACCGTTTTTGGAGTGATGACAAATTAGGGTGACTATTAAACTTGGAATATTCAGCCATATGCATTCATAGATGCGTAGAAACAGTAATCCCCTGGCGCTAGTCTATATAAATTCACAGGCAACTGGATAACATATCAAAT